>CM061148.1:5099101-5149101 GCA_030710495.1 Labroides dimidiatus
AACATCTCAACGATTGAGTGGAGGTCTAGATCGGCCCACCAGTGGCCTGTTTCCATAAACTACATACAGGTGACTTGCAGCTGTAGGTTAATTATTGCTGTGGTCCTGATAGCTTCCAGTCTGAACGAGTACAGTCAAGTTTTTACCGGTTGAGGCTGAAGGCGGACGTCGCCATTTCAAGTCAGTCAGGCAAAGAGAGTTGTGGGTAATGTGGTCCCCCGCCCCCTGCATGTCCCGTTCCTGGTTTTTACATTTCGGAAATGAAGGAAGGAGCCTTCTCGGCCCTGATCCTCGTGCACCAGTCGTCTCTTTCCACCAGGCTGTGTTCAGAGATTTGAGAAATTTAGGGGAGACCAGAGGAGGTGGGGCTCAGGCGTCAGTCAGAGTCTCTGCGGCGGCATCATCAGGAGGATCCTGCTGCACCTCTGGGACCACGATGCCCCGGTGAAGCTTTTCCAAAGACTGCTTCATCTGGGAGACAAACACGGATGGATGGGCAGGTGGAGAGAGAAGCGGTGTTAGATTAACTTGGTTACATAATTTAGATTGCCTTCTGACTGATTCCTGAAGAGACACACACTCACACACACTCAAACACACTTACCTGGTCAAGGAGTGTGACAGACGACTGCAGGATCTGCTGCCACTTGCTGAGCTGAGCCTGGTGAAACTGTCTCTGCAGCTGTAAAACCTGAGCCCACTCTCCAGCTGTCTGAGGCAAAGGACTGAGGAGACAAGGAGACGAGGAGAGGAGGAGAAGGTAAGAAAAAAGAGGAGTTGCAGCAAATGCTGGAATGCTGAAATGCTGAGCCCTAACCCTAACCCTAACCCTAACCCCTTATGACGTCATCAGCTTTGGGGTTACCATGGTGATGGAATTTGAAAGTACAAAAGCGTGTTTCTCTCTGTCCCTAATGAAATCATCGTCATCTGTGTAGTTTCCATGGTGACAGATCATTTCAATTCATTTTAACGGGCCAAAAAAATTGGAAAATGCTGAATGTTTTAGAAAGAACAGAGGTTAGAAATGTGAAACAGGATCTGATTGATGATCTTAGAATCAACCAGACAGGGAAAAATATGTGACATGGTATGAGCATCTTGGAGAACCTCTTATCAAAGATGATTAAGAGAATATAAACATCCTAAATATGCATGAAACAAAACATCATACAGTTCAAAATCTTCCATCGACTGCACTGGACCAAAGATAAACGGTCTCAGTTTTTACCCAACATAAACCCCATGTGTGACCGAAACAATCTTAACACACTCCTTCAGTTCACATATCAATCAATCCTTTCTTCTGTGCATTTCAGTGCCTGTTTGTGATGAGGAAGTGTGTCACTTCAAGTCTCTAGTTACTTATTTTACTGCATTTTATTTATATTTAATATTATATAAATTATGGACAACTCATATACCTCATTTGCCACTACAGACTGTTTACAAAGCTGCACATCTTGTTTTTTTTAGACGTATGCATACACAGCGTTGCCAGATGGGATATATAAAATTAGAGCCTCAAAATTATCGTATTTTGGGGGAAATTATCGTACACCCGACAAAATAATCAAAATAACTGATAATGATCAAAACAACTGTCTTATTTTAGCGCGAAAATCCCAATTGATCACTCTGTTTAGTGTCCTACAGGCACTTTTGTGAGCATTCATCGCCCTGCCCCACATCAGCAGCGTTTGATCAGCAGCTCGAGGCTCCGGTGCTCATTTTTCTCTCAACTGTCTGACTTCCTCCTGACGGAGCTCCAACAACTGTGATTGGCTGTCAATCGTTCTGAGACGAATGACACTTAAACTATGATTGGCTGGAAACGTCACATGATATAAGATGCATTTTGTGTTTACAGATAAATCCGACAGACTGGAGTAAATCTGGAACAACCACATGAAATTGTCAAATTATCATACATTTAGGCTTTTTTGGAATTATTGATCGTACATCGTACAGAGGGCTAAATTATCGTACAAATACGATAATTATCGCACGTCTGGCAACGCTGTGCATACATTGCTCTATTCGATCTTAATCTGTTATTTTTATTTCTTATTGTGATTTGTATATGTTTCTCTATTCTTATTCTTTTTTACTAACTTAATCTCTTTTTATTAGTGATATTTAGTGTTCATTCATGTGTGTTGTACAGAGTGAGCACAGTTCAAACTGAAGTTAAATTCCTTGTATCTTTTTGGAGATAATTGGCAAATTAAGGCTGTTCTGACAAAGCTGATGCGAGTTAAACGCTCACCTCGTTACCATCATGGACCCTTTTTGTGAGAAGCTTCATATGACTGACAGCTCGGCTGAAAATTCTGTTTACGTCTCTTTTTTTTTTTTTTTTTTTTTTTTTTCACTCAGTTTTTGAATGTACACGTCTGATTCATGTCTGTTTGCAGTTTGTTTGTTTTATCGTGATTGTTTTCGATAATTGTTTTAAAAACAATGAAACAGTTATTTAAGTCCTATTGTTTTTATTTTCATTGTATTTTATTTATTTATTTGTATGCCTTCATGTTCAGCACTTTGCTTCAGCTGTGGTTGTTTTTAAAGTGCTCTTTAAATAAAGTTGAGTTGAGTTGAGTGCATAAAAGATAAAAAAATTCAATTCCAAAAATTAATTAAATTATTTAATATTTTTAAAAAATATTTGAAATTTTTGTTTTAAAGCATTTTATTTATCATTATTTTATTTTGTTTAGTTTTAACTTAATGACAGTCTCTTTAATGTTACTGTGGGCAGGCGGGGGGGAGTCATAACCTCAATATTATTACTGTGAATTTTAAGATTTCACGACAAAAAACATCAATAAACTTTATTTCAAAAGAGAAATGTGAAACCTATACGCACAATTCTTCTGGAAATACTGAACATTTTTGCAATTTGAACGGAGAAAATCAGTGAGAATTGACAAAAAACGTACGGAAGAATAAGACGAAGTGGGATTTCTATACGTTGAAATGCTCTTTGAGACATTTCAAACCTCACATCCTGAAAAGTCAAATCACTGCCAGAACAAAGAGTTTGCATATTGTGTGTTTACCTGTCAGCGACAGAGTAGGAGTGCCACGTCTCCAGTGTGTGAGCCGCTCTTTCCAGAGCGTACAGCTTGTAGAACAGCAGCATGTTGAGCGCCACCAGCACCACCAGGCTGACGGGGACACAGAGCAGAGGAGGCGTCATTAAACAGCCGATATCTTATGTTCTACGACGAGGAGTGAAAGTGCTTAAACGTGTCACTGTGAGAGCGTGAGTGAGTTCACAGACGAAGAGTACAGAGACGGTTTGAACAACACAAAAACACAACACGGTGTCACACATCCCAGCAAAGCAAATCCATCAGAGGAAAAATCCACCCTGATCACTGAGCTCCATGCATTCCCAAACTGGACTTTGTAACAGTTAGTGATGCAGACAATAAACATGGACGTCTATTTTTTTTAGCCTCTCAGAGAGACAAAAATGCAGCCAAAAGACGCGACTGTTGTGTCAGAAGAGGTTTTTATTTAAGCTAGCAGAGGAAATCTTCTTCTACTCAAACAGAAAAAAAAAATGTTAGTAGTGTGGGAGAATAATATCCTACAAGGTGTTCGGAGGCTGAGAATGTTTTCTTTATTTCAGGGTTAACTCGGTACGTGACTTAACGAGCGTTTTCGGCAGTGGAAACAAAAACGAACTGAAATGCATCACAAGAGGAGTTAAGGGTGGATTTTTCCCGCACAGTTTACTTTTCTTTATTTGTTCGTGCAGCCAGTGGTATTGAGTCAAAGCCTCTCATACGAACCTGATACAGATCCTATTCTCAAGAAGTATTGCAGAAAGAAAGGGAAAAGAAGAGAAATAGCAAGAAAGGCATCGTGAGGCAAAAGGTCACAACCCAACGTGTCTGAATGAGCGAGGAGGTTTTGTTTCAAGAAGGAATCAAAGAGCAGAAGATTCAAGTCTGCTTTAAACCAACAAAGAAACATTAAAAGAAGAATAAACTTACATAAAGCTGACGATGAGGAGGATGGTGGATATACTGTTCTGTCCTCCACCGCGTGTACGATCACCCAGCTTTATAAACTGAGCGCCTGAAAAGAGAGAAAGTAAGAAGTTTCAGTCTCTTTCCTGAACGAAGTCTTTTTGTTGGCTCGCGTTAGTTCGCGAAGCACGTGAGGGACTTTCTGAATGTTGAGCTTTTTGTCTGAAACCCTCACTCTGGAGAGCCAGACCACTCCTAACCTTCACCCTCTGGAGGAACAGGATGCTCTCAATTTCTCAGGAGCATAAAAATCTGAGGGGTGCAGAAATCATGAGGAAAATCTGGACTATGGATATATCGATTAAATCGATTCTTTTGAATTATTTTTCCCAGAAGATTTAAAAATTAAAAATCAAGTTTTTTTTCTTGCCTTAGTCAAACTGTGAGCTGTTGCAATGTTTGAAAAAATGTCCAGTTCTCATGATGGTAGGCTCTGTCAGGTTTTGCTCAAGGACTTTTAAGGCTTGAATTTATTTTTTTAAATGAGATTAAATGTTGATCAGAGAGTTTCATGTTAGTATACTGTGAAAATACTCTGCCTGGAGTGTTCATGTCAATCCTGTTTACGTTTAGACTATATAATCAACATTTTATGACACACTTATATTTTGACAACATAGAGGCAAAATTTGATTTATGTCATTTTTGTATCAATGAGTGTTTTTTCTTAAGAGGGGGAAAAAGAAAATCAATTAAAATCTGGGATTTTATTTTTAGGCCATATCACCCAGCCCTAATCTGGACTAACAAAAATGTGTCGCTCTTAGTGAGAAGTAAGAAATATTAGGGACAGAGAGAGGGCAGCTGATTTTTTTTAATACATGTTTAATTTAATTTTATTTATTTTATTTTATTTATTTCATTTAATTTATTTAATTTAATTATTTATTTATTTATTTAATTCATTTAATTTATTTATTTAATTTATTTAATTTAATTATTTATTTATTTATTTAATTCATTTAATTTATTTATTTAATTAATTTATTTTATTTATATTTTTTATTTTTTAAATTATTTTTTTTATTTTATTTTCTTACTTACTTACTGACTTACTTACTTATTTACTTACTTACTTTTATATAACCAGGAATGTCCCATTGAGATTTAAAACCTCTTTTTCAAGGGAGTCCTGGCCAAGAGGCAGCTTATGTTACAGGTGCAGTTTTAACAAAATTAAAATGACCTACAAATTAAATAAAACAGTAACAGGTTAAAGAGGCCGTCTCAAGTGCTCTCACTCTGGATTTGAAGTCATTCAGAGAGATAAGTTCTGTTAGCCTGTAAGATTCAGCGTTTCTCTGTGTGATTACGTCACAAATGTAAGAGGGCAGTAATCCAAGAATGGCTTGTAAATAAAAGTGTACCAGTACATGTCTCCATGATGTAAAACGGATAAAAAAGTTGCAGTGAAGAGGCGCTTTTTAACTTCAAAAGAAAAACAAAATTTATTTTGGAAGAAAACCCAGTTTCAGCTTGAGTTTCTTCACAAGATTTTCAATATGGGATTTGAAGGTGAGCGCTTCATCGAGCAAGATGTGAAGATGTTTGTACAAAATGAACCACCTCAGTTTCATTTCTCTTATTAGATTAAGCATATTCAGTTGTTTAAATATCTCAGTCATATTCTTCCCTTTCCTCACTCGCATCCTTTAACTTTTATTGCTAAATAAACCACCAGATCAAACTTCTTCAAATGTGAAAAACAATTTCAAAACCATCTCAGTCAGCTTTGTTTCTATCTGCACTAACCCTCCTGACAGACCCACTAGGGGGCAGTGTCCTACAGAGGATGTATACAGACTCTTTGACCTTCAACATGAGACGCAAGGATAGAAATTCCCACAGTGGTGTCAAACATTTCAACTCGTGCATCCCTGCTGACTTACTGGCTTCCCTCCTGTCCCTCTCCTCTCCGACTCCCCGCTCCCCTCGGTCCCCGGAGCCCATGCCCCCTCCTTCCCTCTCTCTGTCCTTCTCGCCCTGCCGTCGAGAGCAGGCTCGTTTGCGGCGGCGCAGGGCCGGTGGGGTTTTGGCAGCGTCTGCGCCCACTGCTTCGCCTGTAGTTACCACGGAAACCTCAGACTGCAGCAGCGTCTCCAGCTTGCACACCTCGCTCTCTGTGGAGGAAAGTAAACAATTAAACCCGAAGGAAAGTGCATCGGAAGGATAGTGAGCAAACGTTTGAGGCCTTGTGTTGCTGAGAATCTATTTATAGCACTCAAATACACGAATGAAAGAATCTAATAAGCATAAAGATATTTATCAAAAAATAAAAAGTACAATTTACAGAAGGTGACAAAGTATAATAAGCAAGAAAACATCCTTGATTTCAAGAGTTTAAATGAAGAAAAGGGAAAGATTTCTGTATGTAACCACAACAAACAGAGTCAACTCCTTCTCCCTCACACAGCAGCAGCAGTATCACCCTCAAAAGAGTCCTGCCTCTAAGATGTCACCTTGTCGCTACATTTTTATCCAGTCCCATCCTCATACTTGATTTACAGCTGGGGGCCACACAACCCAAAGGAAACACACTTTTAGGAAACCCTCAGTGAGGATGTAGGGATTGGTTTTGTGTGACGTGACGCCACATCGTTGTTTTTAGATAACACACGGATTCATTCTTCAGGGAACTGATGCTGATGTCTTTCACTGAACTCTATAAAGTTAAATTTCTGCACTGGAAGTCTTAACTTTTTCAATTTGCCCTTCACACCAACACGGAAAAATTCTGCTGTTATTCCAAATCTATCCTGGACTATTGGCAGGGATGGGCACCTTATCAATCCCCTTATTAACTCCTGTTTTCTGTGTCAAAAACATTTTATTGAGTTTAAAAGTAAATAAATATGAAACTGGTCAATGGATCTGGATATATCTGGATGTAAATATATAATAAATAAATAAATAAATAAATAAATAAAAAAGTTGAGTTGTTTGGAACCTTGAGCTTGCCGTAGTTCTGCTGAAGTCAGCCACGAACCTGAACGTAACTTTTCTTTTTCAGTATCGTTTCTAAAGAGTAACTGTGACATGTTTCTGTGATGAAAGTTCAAATTCTGTTTTAAAACCAAAGTTATACCAATGTATGCTAACCGCTAGCATATCAATGCAATTTCCCGTATATGTTAGCATCAAGCTAGCGCTAGGTTTTCTTTATGGTTTTTGGTCCATTAGGAGATGTTTAACTTGTTGAATGTGTTGAATATGAATCTCTTGTGAGAGAGTAATGTACATTTCTTCATGCGTTCAGTTTTACAGCTTCTTAAGTCAAACTACAAGTAGAAAATCCTGAATCAGAGTTCTCTTCGGGAACTGTTATCCATCTGCTAAGCTAAGCTAGCTGGGGCAGAAGAGTCGACGGAAGGTCTAGCCGCTCCGGCGTGATGCTAAGAATTAACAAGGGAATCATTTAGCATAAAGGCTAATGATGTGGATGGATTGAACCATTTCTAATCGATTCTTAACAGAAGAAGGTTATTAATACCAACCCCACTGAAGACAGAGTACTACTGTGACGCTGTGTTGAAGTTAGAGTCATAACAGACGTGCTTCCTCTCATGTAGCTTCAGTATCATTTTGAACAAAGCTTGGACTGACTTTAGAGTGGTTGTTGCAGTCTACCATGGGCATTTTCGGGGTTTTACACCACACCACTGCAGGATTCCCACTGAGATTTAACGCTGAAAGATTGTTGTCGCTTTTATGTCAGGAACTGATACGTGGAACCGAAATGCACGTTCCTCATTGATTCCACGAGTGTTGGAAATTTGTTGACGGTTCCAGACTAGGACTGGTTCTTGATACCCAACCCTAGATATCAGTTTTGTAAAAGGATCATATCTAGGAAAGTCAAAACAACGGTTTTTCCAGTTCTTAACACTTCTTCAGGTCCAAACAGAATGAGTCAGAGTTAAAATCTACATAAACAAAAGGCCAAACGAAAACTCTGATCTTCCTCTTTTGTTCAAACAGGCTTTCACAAGCGTCATGAACAAGATACATGATTCACGTCAAACCCGAGCAAAAGGTAATTATGTTTTTTTGTTCCGCAAAATGAAGTCATCGGTGTGCCCCACTGGCACAAGTGTGACTTTTGTTTGCTTGTGTGTATGAAAGAGAAGCCAGCCTGAATAGATCTGTTTGGGTTCAGCTGGCTGCGCGTGCACAGATCATGTGACTCACCCATGTGTCTGTAGTACTCCTCAATGCCGCTCCAGGTGTTCTTCTCAATCAGCGCTTTCACCAGACTCCACGGCTGCTTCCTGTAGCAGATGTCTGAGGAAACTCTGAGCAGAGGAAGAGAAAACAAATCCCGTGTGGTTTACAATATTTATGACGTATTTCTTCATTAGGTACTGAATTCAGTTCAGAGTGTCGAAAGCTTTCATGATCATGAATAAAGAGTAAAGGTCTTTGCACACTGACGCCGACCAGATCAGGTTAGATTCTCTACGTTTTTCTGAATACGTCCAGGTCATTTCCAGGGTTGTAATGAAACATACTTAAAGATACTGACAGCTTTGCTCAGGGTTAAATGCTTGATCACTGCTTGATGGATCTACTGTGAATTTTTGCAATTATGACAAAAAAAACAAAAACGTCAGGTTCAGTGTGCGAGGTGTCTCTGCATGATGTTTTTTTAAGATATCAGATTTAAAAAAACGCAACTGAAAATAAGAGGCTCAGTGTACAAGAGGCCGACACAAGTTCCAACAATTCCTGCAGATTTCCTTTGAAACTATTCTGACAGACAGCTCCAGGTTACAACAGGTGCACTGGAATGAGCTAAGTCAGGAAGGTATCCTGTTTCTGTGTTTACAAAGAAATCAGACACACAACACCGAAACAAGACGACACCAAGGTTAAAAAAAAGAAAAAAAAAAAGGATGGAGCAATGTTGGCTTAACAGAATAATTAACAAGCTGGGAAGAGCTTGAAATCTACAGACGTGCCGAAAGGAAGCTGTGGATAGAGTTACAGAAAATACAAAGAAGCAGAAGACCAGAAGAGTTTTATCTCCAAGTAAATTTAGATTCAGAGTCGGAGCAAGAGAGGGATTGTTTCCTTTTGAGGCTGAATCGAAAGGTCCGAAATGACCGATATTTACTGTGAAAAGCATCACAATGAAAGATTTGAAGACATCTGAATTTTAATCTTTTATTATTAGATGAAAACTGCTCCAAATACAGACAAGGAGCATCAAAGCTACCAGGAAGAGAGCAGAAAGCAGAGAGAGAGTCAGCTCTAACGCGATTGAAACGGAGCTCGCAGACGCATTACGTAACAGTCTACAGAGGCTGCAGTCAGGAGAGAAACATCTGTCTACTTTTGTCTCTGCCAGCCTCAAAGATTTATCGTCACCTCAGTATGTTTAAACCCTGTTGTACTTGTACAGGACATATAATTCCTGTAAATTCATATAAAGATAAGACGTATAGTTAGATGTTTGAGCAGTAATGGTTTTAGGATCAGTGCTGAGTATGTCCATATTTCCCACCCTCCAGCTCAGATAATCCCATTAATGTGAATCAGAACAACAACCCCACCTGAGCCGGCTCTTGTGCTTGCTGATGGAGGTCAGGCAGTATCTGTGGACGGTGTAGAAGTAGTCCTGGTAGGGGATGCCCGAGGTGATGACCTCCGAGTCCACCACGAAGCATTCGCCGCGGGTGCTGCTCTTATGCAACGTCTGGAAGAAGATGTAGATTTATCAGGTACAAATATCAAAGCTGACAACAGACCCGGCTGCTCGAGGAGCAAGTTTGCTTCTACAGAACATCTTGTTGGTTTGTCAACAAGCTGAATGTCAGCACTGTTAAATCACCCAAGTATCACACAGGCCACCTGGACCTTTTTGTTAGCATTAGCATTTTACTGAATCTGTTGTAATGTATAATATTGTAATGTATTCTATAAGTAGGTACAGTACTGTTTGTTTTTCTTGTTTCCATTTTAATTACTGTAGTGCTCCTGTCACCTGCCCCAGAGACTAAGTTTGAAAATTATAAATATTAACGGGAATGTTTGTAAATGTGCAAGGTCTCTGTATATTTAATTTTTATTTTATTTATAAGTTTATTTGACAGGGACCATGCAAAACAAACTGTCAGGCCAGAGTTAGCTATAAAGCTAATTTTCATCTGTGGTCTAAACTTAACTTGACTAAAGTAAATTAAAGTAAACTTATCTAAACTTTTAACTTAACTTAACTAAACTAAACTTAACTTTTAACCTAACCCAACCTAACGGAACCTAAACTTACCTCACTTAACTTAACCTAACTTAACTTAATTTAACTTAACCTAACTTAACCTAACTTAACTTAAATTGATTTAACTTAACTTAACCTAACTTAACTTAATTTAATTTAATTTAACTTAACTTAATTTAACTTCACTCAATTTAACTTAACTTAACTTAATTTAATTAAACTTAACCTAATTTAACTTACCTAATTTAACTTAATTTAACTTAACCTAACTTAACTTAATTTAACTTAACTCAATTTAACTTAACCTAACTTAATTTAACTTAACTTAATTTAACTTAACCTAACTTAACTTAACTCAACTCAATTTAACTTAACCTAACTTAACTTAATTTAACTTAACCTAACTTAATCTAACTTAACCTAACTTAACTTAATTTAACTTAACCTTACTTAATCTAACTTAACCTAACTTAACTGAACTTAATTTAATTTAACTTAATTTCATTTAACTTAACTTTAACTTAACCTAATTTAATTTAACTTAACTTAACTTAACTTTACTTCATACACTTGCCGCCCCTCTGGATAAATATGGCTTACTGAAAACATGAATAAAAACAGTGCTAAAGAAAAATTAACAGATTAAACTGAAAAAAGGTTTTTCAAAATGCTTTAAGGGGAAAATGAGACAACCTTTATACGATATTATAGGCAGCTGTATTCTACCACATGATAAAAATGTAAGTACTTTGCAGTGAAAATTATTTCTTTTGTCATGATTCAAACTCTGTTGGTAACACATGCACGGAACGGGTAACTGGACCTTTAGCGGACATTATATCAAAGAAAAAGAAATATAAAAGAAAATAAACCTATAAAGATTTAATATAAATAAAAAAAAAAACTTCATTTAAGTCTGGAGGAATGTCTACTCTACTTAAAGCTTGAAACCTTACGTTTTTTTAGTCTCTTAGACTGTGAAAAAGTAAAATAATGTGACTTAAAAAGTCCGTGCTTGTCAATGACTGACCTGTGTCTCCACCACAGGGGCGGTCTTGGGGCCGAGGGGGTTGTTGAGCGCGATGGTGTAGCTAAGCACACGGCTGGTATTCCCACTGCTGCTGTCCTGCTGCCATTCACCCACCGACAGTTCTGACAGAGAGAAAAGACATGAAAATCACCAGGTAGTCAGCAAGAGGTTCGGTGAAAATTCAGAAAGCAAAAGGATACGAGAGGTCGAGAATTTGTAAATGAAAAGGAGAGAGACCATAAGATTCAGAGGGGTGGAAGGGAGAGAGAGAGTGAGAGAGAGAGAGAGAGAATGAAGGGGAGGGGAAAAGAGGGGGGCAATCCGTGCTCCTTCGTGAAAAAGAAAGGGAGAAATGCCCCAATTAGAGCTACACAATGTTCCCAGGAAGGCTAGGCTTCCAACTCGGGTAGCTGCTGGCCAAATCAACGTCAAGGCTTCCCTTTCAGTCCTCATTTCAACTACAGCAGGACAAATATTCAGATTCAACCCTGCAATTCTACAAAGATGGCTCTATGTGTCAGTATCACAGTCACAAATGTAATAATATTTAAGTGACAAAGCAGGAAAAGGTTCAAAGGTTAACACAGCGTGAACAACTTTTGTGGCAGCCTCATTAGTGGGACAATGCAGTGAGCTGTAGCATGTCTCTGAGGTTCATCTGACTGTGTTATCGCCCTTCTTTGAATTTATGACTGGACTGAGTACTTTTAAAAGAGCATCATCCCCAAAGCGATGATGTAACTCTCTAACAAGAAGACACAAGGGTTGTTGTTTTTGTCTTCTTTTTTTTTTTGGATCATTTTTTTGGGGAAAAAAACAAACAAACAAAAGAAAACACTCATAGTTTAAACTGAGCTCCATGGCAGAAAACCTCCCGGCATCGAGGGTGAATATTTAGCAACAGAAAATCTAGATCTAGTGATAAACACAAAAATGGAAAGTAATTTATCTTTCTCTGATAGCAGCCTGAAGGGTCCAGGAAGCAGCAGAGCAGCAGCTAACACTGTGCCATAACTGTCACTGTCTCAACAGGAAAAACTTGCTCTCTGGGGAAAAAAAAAAAGTCATTCGACAAGCTGAAGCATGTTCTTTGGTGGCTGCTGAAAAGCATTCTGGGCAATTTGAAACTTTGAAGGTAAACAGAGAGAAGACTGAGATGAGGAAATATGCATTCAAGAAAAAGAAAGACTGAACTGAAAGTGACCCGACAACAATTTAACATATAAATGTTTGACGATGAGAGCAACGGGACATCTTTTCACCCAATTTCTAATGTCTTAGAAATTAAGGATGGGTTTTGAGCAAAGGGAATACCTACATTTCAACAAACCCATTGTGCACAACCACAAGGACAGATTTTCCATCATCATCCTTGTGCATAGTGTTACCTACCAGTGAAGTGTCTCTGGGAGAAGAGGTGCTGGATAAAGTGTGTGTCAGCAGAGAAGAGCAGGTCGTGCAGCTTGTCCACACTCATGCGGACTGCGGTGTTGATGTGCAGCCGCCCGCTCAGGTCAGAGCAGAACGACTCCACCTCACCTAAAGGAGGGGAAGAGAAGAAGATTATTTAAGTTACAGTTTTATTTGGGTTATTTTAGAAGAGAGTATTTTTGCTGGTGTAAAAGGTACACTTTCATATATTTTTGTAAGAGTTTCACTCAAATAACTTTATATTCCATCACCAGACATACTAAAAAGGACGATTAGACTGCGGCTGAATGGTTTCACCTTGAATAAGTTCACAAAGCAGTTTCTGGCTTATTCAAATAAAACCCGTTATTATCGTCCTCCTGTCAGCTTCATATTAACCCACGGTTAATAATCTGAATGTTGATGAAAGGAGGACAATTTTTCAGTTCATGGGGAGCAGAAAGGCTGGAAAAATAAACCTGGAGTTTATTTTTTATCACGGGTTGGAAAAATTCCGGTTAATTTCAGGAAAGCTTCCCTGAAAAATTCCATTGGAATTTTAAACTCAGGAATAATGTTAATTTACAGGGTTTTGTTGCCGTCAACTTAAATGAATTTTTCTTAAAAAAAAAAAAAAAAAATCTGATTTTTTTTTTCTTGTTATTAACGTGATTCCTGAAAATTCCCATGGAAAGTTTCCAACTTTGCAACTATTCCGAATTTTGCAACCCTCCTCTTATCACTCACATTAAATTAGTTTAATCTTAAATTCCCCCAAATAAGGAATATTTTATTTGTGTCTAACAGTCAGTTCACCTGAACCACACTCACTCTCTTCTTGTGTGTCAGAGGAGTTGCTGGGGTCTGTGGGCAGCTCCTCATCGTTGGTGATGTCCAATGAGGAGAGGTTTCCGAGACTGGAGGTTGGCGGGGGCAGCATATGATTGGCTGACTCACACAGGCTGTCTCCGCCCTCTTCCAGATTCTGATATAGTGAGGGGGGGAAAAAAAAGCACACCAGAGGACATTTAGTCAGAGGTCTGTAAAGAAATCACCCCATTGTCATATGACTTGAGAGGAAAAAGAGGCTTCAGCTGAGCTGACCTCATGTTGACACGGCCTGAGCAGACATAACAGTGCAGCCGTGCAATTAATCTGAAGCCAACACAGGCCGAACACAGGACTCCATTTATCCTGTCTCTTTTAAGATCAAGACTGCAGGGCAAAAGAAACAGCAAGTTTTTTTTTTCTTTTTGCGGAAACTGATCGGACGTGGACTCAATGAGTCAAGAAACACAGAATTTCACATTGTTTTTTAACGTTTTTCAGATTTTATCAGAGGTTTAAAGTGTTGATCTGTTTGTTTTAAGGCTTTAAATCAGTAAACAGATCAGTTAGTCTTTCAATGTTAAACTGGAATGAAACCTGTGTCGCTTTTTTGTGAATAACACTTTCACATCATGAAAATAGTTCATTAATTTGCAGATAAAGCGACACAAAGAAGACAGCTACTTGCTGCCATGAGTCACAAAGTTCCCCCTCATTGAAATGCATTCGATCTGTACATGACACTGAGTGGATGACACAAACACACACACACACACACAGCTGAGACAATGCACACACGCTGTGTGTCTGTTTTCTGTTCGTCAGAAGTCGTCTGTTTGCTTGTTGCTTATTTGTTCCTCTCCAGGTGGCTAACTGGTTTTATCACAGTGAGAGAGAGAGAGAGAGAGAGAGAGAGAGAGAGAGAGAGAGAGGCAGAATAAATAAAAAAAGCTCTGGATGCTGATCTGAGCTTTGTTTCAGTTTGTTAATGAGGAATTAACTCTGATTTAGAAGGATGGAAGCCATGAGAGTCCACAGAGCAGTGTGTGCGTTCTGATCTGCCATGGAGCTAATGCTAACTAGCCAGCTGCCTGCATATATGGGACAGCTGGATTGCTATCGCAGAAACAGATGATTTAGTCTCCGCTGAGAGTGAAAGTGATGATTGAATCCTTTTAAGACCTGATGGATGGTCCATGGTTGTGCGGATATCCTGGGAAAATGGTTTAATGATTAAAGCCTTTTAGGTGCTGCAGGTTCACTTTAACTACAGCTCAAATATCCAGCAAATAAAGTGATAAAAAATGACCTCCAGGGCAGTAAATGTAAGCGCCATGAGAAAGACTTTCTGTCCCGAAGGAAACTCACAAAGGACGCAGCAGCAGAGGCCGGGGCGGAGGCAGAAGCAGAGGCAGAGATGTTTGTTGGAGTGGTGGATGGCAGAGAGCTTTGGGAGCTGGGCGGGCTGGGTTCAAGAGGCTCAGAGCTGAGTCTGCGTCCAGATGACGAAGGCACCTCTATGGGCAGACAGGAAGTGGAGGAAGGGGGAGAAGAACCTCCGAGGTTGGTAGCTGAGGGTTGAGAGCTGGCTGGAGCGCAGGGCACCAAGGGAGGAGGAGAGCTGCCGGTGGAAGGAACCGACACTGAGCTCAGGTCCAGCAGATCAGTGACCGACACCGACTCGTCTCCTGGCCTGGAGAACGGAGAAAGAGAGAGTGAGTGAGGCAGAGATACATACAGAGGATGTCACAGTGGGAGAGAAGGACACAGAGGGAGGGTTTGTTGAAAAACATCAGGACAGCTGTAGAAAATTTCTGAATGATCATCTGAACATTAAAGACCCTTTTTAACAAAACTTAAACAAATGACTCGGGGCCTTGTTTGCAAATGATCTGCTTGTTCTGTGATGAATGAGCAGAAAACAACCCCTTCAGCAACGTGTTTGTCAGTTGATCTGATGAAGTCTGTAGAGACGGGTTGTTTCTGCTGCTTGGTCAAACTGATCCTCACGTATTTACTATAATCCTTAAAGACAAATACCTTTAACACATTTCCCTGACACTAACTGCTCTCTCCTGAAGCCTGTTTAGCATGTCGACATTCCTGCACCCAAAAGACTGTAAAATGTCATGTCACCATGTTTGTAGACTCACAGTAGGCCGTTCATGTGTTCGGCAGTAGGGGAGACATAGTCATCGTCTTCACTGGTGAGGCCCAGCTCAGTGCCGTAACACTGGTGGACAATGTGCCAGAGCTCTTTGGGGGACAGAGACTGCAAACGAAACACAGCAAGCTTAATCAGCAGTTAAAACAAATCGATACATTCAAACACTGCCGTCGTCCTGAGCAGGAGCACACACAGACACACAGACAGTTGGTGTGTATAATGAGGTTGCACTAAAGTAATCAATGCATTTTGCTTTCTGAGGTGTGAACGCCGTCATTACTCGGCCCATTACACTCCCAAGGATAGAGCACATTCATCTGATTCAAGTGCTGGTAGGTCTTTAATTCTCTCATGTTTAACGTACAGGGCAGAGCAATGCAAATAATTCATGTTAAATATCTGGAACATACCAACGCATTATTTCTAAGGTTAAAATGATTGAAAATCCTGGACGTTGTAGAGTTTCAAACAGCACAAATGATGTACAAAGCAAAGAACAACTTACGACCGTTAAATATTTGAACATTTTTGGGAAATAAAAAGAGGGTTACCATCTAAGGGGAAAATCTAACTTAAAAACTCACAGGCTGCGAACAACTCAAAGGGGGTTTTGTGTCTCGGTACGTGGGATAAAATTATGGAATGGGCAAGCACAGGGGTTGAAGCAATTTTCAAACATAATGCAATTTAAGAAGCTGCACAAAACCATGAGATCCACCAGGTTTAATGTTCATCAAGAGTTACTGAGCGCATTTTGTTTATTTCCTTTTTTACTTTATTTGTTGTTTTATTGTTGTTGTTTGACTAATAATTGTAAATATGGAAAACATGACACATTATTTAATATACACACATTATATTAATACTGAATTATATTTATTTCCACTCCTTTTTTTGAATATGTCTGTTTTGATATTTTAATTTTCTTTTATTTTTCGTGTGGATACACATTCAAAATTATTTTTTTTCAATCAATCAATCTCAGCGATTTAGGGGCCGTATACACGAGCACTGTTTTATGATAAAACGCAAAGGTATTGTTATGTTTCAGCCTCTTGTTCACATAGAGACGGCGCTTTAGCCGACCTGAAACACCGCAACCGCCATTGCAATGAAAACAGCAAGCCAGAGTTTATAGCGGATACACTGACGTCACGCTCCGCTCCGCACATTACACTTTTTTTATTGTGGCAGCTTAAATTGTACCATGTTGTGCTTGTGCTGCTGAATCTGCTGACTGCCTTTCAACAAAATGCGCATCTGTTGCTCCACTTCTGCGCTCAGATAAGACGCAGTCAATATATAAGCCATGGCTGTGTCTCAATTCAGGGGCTGCAGCCTTCGTAGACCACGAAGGTTCACATGTTAACCAAAACCCTTACATTTAAACAAAGAGTTTATTTATTTAAAAATAAAATAAAAAACCCCACAATGTGTCTGTAATAAAACAGAGCTCAGCAAAATGTACATTTTCAAAAACTGAACAAGAGCAGGGGGGATACTAGATTAAAAAACGCATAAAGCACATTTTTCCACTGTGAAAAAAAATCATCATCAGTATCATCAGATATAAAATCAAATAGTTGTTGCGGGAAATCCTTGACAAATGGCTAAAACAGGAGTCCACCTGGAGTTGATCCGTGTCAATCATCTTCAACGTTTGCGCGCAATGAATCTTGGGATATGTGGGGCTACGAAGGATCCACCGAATTTGCCAGATTCGTCAGCCGCATTTTGGAGGAGCCCTCAAAATGGGACAGCCTCCCACGCTTCGCCGTGACGTATTCGGTCTTCAGATCCAGCCTTCGCTGAATTGAGACACAGCCTGTACAATCAGCCACCCTCTACTTTGGTGGAGGGCTACCAAAAGATGCTGCTCTCTGTCGCCAACTAGAGGCCTGGCGTGCACACTACAGCGTTTTCAGTCCCTCAGCGTTTTCGTGTATTGCCCCTAAAACCCCAAAAGAAGAAACCATTTTTCTTTTTGTAATAAGCTCATTATTTACAGCTCTGAAGTTGTCCAAATAGGAAATTCACGATAATGGTTTGTAAAAAGTAAAACGTCAAGATTTGTCAGGTCTGTCCCCAAGAGGAGAAAAATACATCTAGAGTTGTTTGTTGAACAGAAGTTGTATCGATCATTTCTCATGAAGTCCACAGAATCTAACCACTAAAAGGCTTCTCAAGTTGAAGTTTTTCATCTATTCTCTGTAAAAAGGTATAAAGTAACAAACAAAGAGTGAGCATCCTGTGACATTTCCAGTAAAATGACTCACCCCACTCTCTGTTTCTACGTGCTTAAATGGTTCGCTTTTGTGCCTCCACATCTGAGCCGTCTGATTAACGTTGACATTCAAACCCTGCAAATAGCAGTGATTTAAGTTGTTCTCCAAAGCCTGTGTTTGTGGCCATCTCCTGCTTCCGGACACCATGTGCTCCTCTCATAGATAACAACTAGCCGTGTCACACAAGAATAAACCGCCAGGAGGGCGGGTGGGTGGGTGGGTGGGCTGTACCTTATCCAACAGCGCGTTCTGCCACAGACGGAAAATCATCATGAAGCTCCGATCCCTCGCTCCGAAAGATGTGAAGAAGTGCTGAGAGGGAGAATATTGAGACAGGAAGGAGGAAGGAAGGAGGGAAGGAGAGAGAAATGTGATTTGATGGATGTTCTCTGTCTGTTGGGATGTTTGCTTTGTCACAGTTAGAGGAGATAAAGTTTGAGTCAGCTCATCTCATGCTGCTCTACTGGGAAATAAATGGACAATTTGAAGTGAACTGTACCAAAAGTAAACATTTTACATGCTTTAGAATCTGACTTTAACTGTAACGGACAGAGAATGTGTTGGTAGAGTACAGGAAATATGCTCCAGCAAATGAAAATAACAAGTCGAGCCTGACCTTCTCATTGTCAGTGCTGATCTGGATGGCGTTTGGTATGAGCTTGGCGGTCTTCTCCTTTGTCATAGAGGTCACGTCTTTCAGCAGGATAGTGATCTGAAATGAGAAGGACAGAGACTTACTGTGTGTGTGTGTGTTTGCTGCAGTGTGTATATCTCCATGCAACACTCTTATCTCACCAAGGGCCGGAGTGTATCTACATTGATCTGCAAACACGGCATTAGAACGACTCCTTATCAGAAACTCAGGTGTTACATTAACCAGGTTACAGCCGGCATGTGTTTGACCATGCGTGTGCTAATGTTTGCAAAGCGTGCGCAGGACTTACAGTGGTTTCCCAGCGGAAGATGTTACTGTAGAAACAAAGCCAGTTCTCTGAAAGATACAGGCGGCCCTGAAGCAGAATGTCCTTCTGCAGAGCGCAAGAGTAGTCTGAGGAAAGAGATGGTCAAAGGAGAGAGATTAATAAACCCTACCTTACCTGCATGAAGGGTGATGTATTATTCTGTTTGTAAAAACAGCCTCAAGACATTAACAGAAAGGACTAAAGGACACAAAGGAAGGACGTGTTCAGTGTTTTGGTACACACTGTGGCGTCACCTGAGGGCAAAACAACAAAGCATACCCAAGCATGTCTTGGTATTAGCGGGTGATGTTGTGGTCCAACAAGTTTGCTTGATGTTGTCTTGACTTTACGTTCATAGAGAATATTATTAATGACGGAACGGAGCTTAAAAATACACAACAAAGCTTAAAATAACTACCACAGGAGCAGATAAGCTGTAGTACTTTATTTCATAAACTTTTAGAATTTATGGCCACAAAAAAGAAGAAACTCATGATCAATGAATTACAAATAAAATCCAACGAGGGATTTAACGGACAGGAAAAGGTGTCAGCTGAAGTTTATACGTAATCCTTTTTATATGACACGTACTGTTAGGTAACCCATTAACATCATGATATGACCAGCCACTTTGGCTGTTTTCTGTTTGTTTGGGTTTTTTTTTATCTTAAATCAGAGTTGTGTCTTTATATATATATATATATATATATATATATATATATATATATATATATATATATATGTATATAAAATATACATGTATACATACATATATACACACACATATATATATATATATATATATATATATATATATATATATATATATATATATATATATATAAATATATATATATATATATATATATATATATATATATATATATATATATATATATATATATATATATAAACATATAAAATAAACTGTACAACTTACTGCTATATTTATGTTTACTAATCGTTCCATAGTACATTATGTCCCTCATAGTATCAAACAAGTTATCAAACAACTGAACAAACTTAAGATCCAAAAGTAGGCCACAAACAAGACTCAACAAGGCTATTGCATATAATTATGAATTGAGGAAATGAATGGAGATCTGATCTTCTTTTTAACACTACTTTTCTTTGTTCAAGAAAACTTTTTACTGGATACAGCACAACGAGGTGAAGTATCTATCAACAGTTACTTAGAGCTGTTGTTTGAAACATGACAACAAGTAAACTTTGTCAGTTTGTTCTGCAGTTTAGTCGCCAACTATATTAGAGCTAGTAGCAGTCCGGTGCTATGAGAGGTAGCTGTAGGCTAACATGCAATGTTACCGAATCCTCATGTCCTCCTCATCTATCAATCAGAGCTAACTTAAACACACTCTTCATTTTATTGACAGACTCTCAAGTTTGATCAGATCACTGCAGAAAAACTGCTGCATGTGGGTTGGAATGAACATTATCACAAACAGTTTAACCCGTGTTTTAGCCTTTAGCTTGTGTTTTAGCCTTTAGCCCATGCTCTATCACTCTCTCATTTATCTTTTTTCTTCTCTTCTGTCCTTTTACTGTCAGACAGTTCAGCTCCAGTCTCCACCACTTTTTCAAGATCACTTAGAAAGTCCTCACAGGAACACTAAACAAAGATTGAAATTAACTGGCCAAAATCAATTTGCAAAAGAAGTTAGTCTGGGATGATAAAAGTAGCAGTTGATTGATTAAGCCAACTAGCATCTTCAAATAGTGCTTTGATACACTGCAATTCACTGAAATATGTGGTGGTGTGTGGTGTTCATGTTATTTTCTGCTTCTGTTATAAATATATAAAATCTAAATTATGTTTTGACTTCCTTCATCAGAATGTATTTAATCCAATCATATACGCAGCAGGCCCCCGCAGACACCGAGGTGTAGCTTTAGCTGCTGCTCATTAAGGTAGACAACGTGCCACACAAACTGGTGGCAGGACTTGTCTACACCTCGCTGATCCAGTAGTCTTTTGGGTTTTTGTCAGGCACATCTAAAACAGCAAGCCATAATTAATTCATACATTTAAGATTCTGAATAGTCCTGTTCTTCTTTTTAAGGGTGTTTCTCTCAGAGTTCCTCATGAGCACGTCAGAGACTGTTAACTCACCCACTATAAGTCGCTCTGTGTCAGGAAGTTTCTTAAAGAGTTTGCGAAAGTCCTCGTTCCGCTGTTTGTATGTTGGACTGAGAACCTGAGGGTTTAGGACAGGAAAGAAAAATAAATAAATAATGTATTTGTCTTCAGAACAGCTGATATTTAGTTAAGCAAATGAGAGAAACGGTGTTTATCAAAGGACGGTCAGCATTTTACAACATCAATTAGGACCTTAACACCAGAGGCTGACCGCAAACAAAGATCTACAAAATATCCTGGAGTGAAATGTTCAGAGAGCGGCTGTTGGTGTCTACTTACATTGTACCAGCTCTGCATTTTCTGTAAAAAAAAAAAAAAAGAAGAAGAAGAAGACAAGCATATTTAAAGCAAAGCATTTCCAGTAAAGTTACACTCTCACCTGATTGTCATACAACAATGGAAGATATTTCAGTGTACGTGTTTCAGGTAGTAAGTATCTCACTTCCATATTTGCACGCACTGTTCTGTGGTCCACTTCCTACAATAAACCTGTGGTTTTGCAGTTTTGGTCTGTGTGAAAAGCATCAGCACTTCTTCATTTGGAAAACAGGCGGCACCGATCAGCAGAGATGAGCATTCAACGTGAAAAAAACGAACAAAAAAAAAACAAAAAAAAACAGGCTGTTCTTCTCACAACAATGAGCCTGAATTTATAAGACGTGAGAGCTGAAACTGCACCCTCAGGGACACAGAAACAGGGACGCTGTCTGTCTGTCTGGCTGAACAAACACGCCGCTCAAAGGGTGAGGACGGAAACGAACGAGAGATCTCTGATACAGGCGCGAATTTACAAGGAGGGAAGTTAATTACCACTTTACCCACTCTGATACATATTTTAGGTGTGTGAACTAGTTTCTGAAGTCCCGCTGAAAGTGTAGTATAAAGTTAAAATGAAGTGAAAGATGGTGCCATTTATGCAGGCTTTGATGTTTGCACTCAAACACTTTTGTTTTTTTCGTTTAATGAGCAAGTATCCTTGTAAGCGTAAACACACTTAGCCAACAAAACAGATCCGACCTGATTTTGTTTTTTGTTAGGACAGACCAGTAGAATAAACGGTTTTGGTGTCATGAAAACAGGAAGTTTACTGTATATTAAACTTCAACACCTCTGCCTTTGACACACATCTCAAGCAGCTACGAAACTCTTAGCAGCTTTAAAGTCTTGCTCTCAGTAGTCATCCTCATCACAACACCTCGGCGAGGGATAATCTTTCCTACCTTGGCATTGCGGCTGAAGTGGCGAGAAGCGAGTGGGTAGGCAGAGGTGAGGGAAGAAGCAGATGGTATGGAGGGCAAGGGGCTATCTGATCCTCCTCCTCCTCCTCCGCCGCCACTGCTCTTCTCTCCTCCTCCCTCACTCTCACTGGCCCTGCCACCCCCAAGGACCCTGCGCCGCAGGGAGGGGGAGCTGCCGGGGGTGCTGCGTGGAGAGTTGCTGGCTGTGCTGGAGATGAAAAAATATGAGAAAACAGAAGAGATTTAGCTCGGGGGTGAAAACAGAGAAAGTCATTTTAGATTTCATCTGAATTTTACCCTGTAAACCTTTAATGTCATGCTATGAAGAAATGCCACAGAGTGAAGACCAAAGAAAGGCCATGTGAGGCCAGCATTATCAGCTGAACTTACTTCAACTTATACAGCAGCCAGACAGAGAGGGTATTTTAAGCTGTTCAGTAATGGGTCTGAAAGGTGGGGAGTGCAATTCTAATCCAATACACTTTGTGAAATTCAGGGAACCTCTCCTCACGGTGTGACAGATAACCTCCAGGGAGCCTCACGACAGCGAGCTTACTCTCTGGTTTTCAAAGATATGCTGGTGTTCAGTCACAGGTCTCATCTGAGCCGTCTGCGGCTCTTGTTCCAGATTTGGGGACAAGCCCATGACCTCGCTAACAATAGCTACATCACTTTTTGTGTTGCTGTTTGACGAATCTGTAGAGCTCATTTGAGCGAGGCTTGTGGTGGGTTTTAAAGACTCAAATCTCATCTACAGTTTGTATTCGGAGGCATCGACCCCCAAGACTTTTACTTTTATTAAAGACTTTCAATTATATTCTTTGATTTTGTGATCTTGAATAAAATACAGAGGGTAAAAGCTGCAGTTTTTATCACCCTGAACCAGTGGTTTTCAAAGTGGGGGCCGCAAGAGGGCACAAAGGGGGCCTCCGAAAATTAGAGGATAGGGGAAAAAATAGGATCAAAATATTTTTATTTCTCTATTTATTCATTATTTTTATATAGACATTTTTCCTGAACGTGCAACACGTAAACTGTCATAATCGTTACATTCTCAAGTTCGAACTTGGGCATGACGATGTCATCATCTTTGTTGTCTGGCGGTTTGCACCTGTTATCAAGCTGCTAGCTAGCACAAAATGGAAAGGGTTTTGACAGGAAAAAGACCAAAGGAGCAGTCCAACAGCCCTACCGTGGAGGATTCTGCTGCAAAAAAAAAAACCCCGAAGAACTCATGGCTGACTAAATTTCAAAAACATGAGGCAGCATACATTAAGTGTGGCTTTACAGCCATACAGAAAAATGGGCATGATTGCCTGAAATGCGTCCTATGTCTGGAGACCCTATCACACAAGTGTTAAAAACCTTCAAACTTCATCGTCACTTGATACAAAAACACCCGACAGAGACTGAAAAAACAGTCGACTTCTTTAGACGTAAAGAAGAGCATTTGGTCAGGAAATCTGCTGCATTCACACAGCAAGCTACCTTGCCCGAGTGGGTCCTGAAAGCATCATTTTTAGCCAAAAAAAAAAAAAAAATCTGTTGGTTCACAAGGGGGGTTCTCAGCCAGAAGCTATTGCTGTTTTGGGGGCCTTGGTATGGTAAAGTTTGGGAACCCCTGCCCTAAACAACAGTTTAATAAGTAGCATAAATGTCTTCACCAATAACTGTACAGCCATCTCTTTTCAAATAAAGATAATATTTTAAATAAAACAGACTTTACAGAAGATATTTCCAACATATCCATGCCCGTACTATGCACATTCTTATCGTTCTACTGTTGCCAAAACATGTTCATCCAATGTTCAGCCCACGTCTGTATTTTCATGTTGCCATAGTAACACTTCATGTTCCTTACAGTCAAAACATACTACACCACCATAATTTAACGAATAAAGTTGCCTCTATCTTTAGAAATAGCTTTAAATTGTTGTCCACTTCATTATCCAAAGTAGACACAAAGAAGCAGACGTGGTGCCAAAGTGCTGCTTTCACGAAAGCTCCGCTCGCTTACTTAACAGAGTGTTGCAGCAGCTCCCTGTGATCCATAGCTGCTTATTTCATTAGCGAAAGCAGACTTTATTGGCACGATATAATGCCCCTTCAACATACGGCAAACCACTTCCATTCTCATACTACCCCCAAGTCAGCCTTTACATCGTGTCAACATTTTCTATCAACATGAGCTGCCAAGTCATCAGCTCCTCCACGATCATTTTACACCTCTTCCTCTCCTTATTTTGGTGAATCCAACATTTCCATGTGTTACTTTTTGCACCAATCTTTTTCTTCATTCTCTTCTTTTAGTTTTTGTTTGTTTTATTTACCCTTCTAAGGTTGGTGTCTTTGAAAACCATCCTTTCAGCCTCTCTTTGTTATGCTACATTTCAGCTACACTCTCAAAAGCATTTCCCAGCTCTTCACAGCACTTTTCCACTGTTGCCCATGCTACAAAAGCTGTTAACCAGTGTTTCTCTATTTATAAAATATCATAAGATATGGCACGTTTTGGACTCCATATCTGACCCTGTAGATTTGAAAAGGGATAATAAAAATACCAAGCAACATGATTGGTATTGGTTTCGATTACACTGATTAGATTCGCCAATCAGTGATATCACAAGTTGATCAAATCTCACGTAGATCTCATTTAGTTCTCATGTGCATCCTGCCGTCTCACACTTTTACCCCACAATATGGAAGTTTGCTCACATCCATTATTGACACGCAATATTTTAATTTATTTTTCACTTTTAAAAAATGAAAAAGCATTACACAGCCTCTTTAAACTTGGTTCAGCCAAGGCAAATCAATTTTCTCATCATGGTATTTGCAAAGATCCACAAAAACATTGACCAAACATCCTAATATCAGTCTATTCATGTTTATAATATGTAAATTGTATATTATATGTTTGTTAAATTGCATTATCCCTATTTAGGGCACTGCTAGGACTGTCATAAAATGTTTAGTCTTTTTAGGATAAAACTCTGTTTCCCATGAACACTATCGCCCACTTCATAAAGATGTCTCTTGCCAAAGTGTGCATTTGTTTAGGAAGCAAATGAATGAAGAGCAGTCCTTCCTTGTAATACAACTCTTGCGGATACAAAGCGACGAGGAAATGTATTTATTTTTGGTTACGTAGCGCTATTGTTCAAAATGTTACAACAATCAAACTTTGTCAACTCAGTTTGTACCGTAGTTAAGTGTTCCACGCTATATTCATTCAGATTCCAGGTCATGTCCTACCAGTGCTCATCCACCAACTCCAACCTCACCAAACAGATCTAACGTAACCTGGATCTTCATTTTATTGACAGACTCTTAAGTTTGATTAGGTCACTGCAGTATAACTGCTACACGTGGGCTTGAAGGAACATCATCACAAACAGCTACACCCCTCTTCTTGCCCGTGCTCGATTACTCTCCTGTTTAGCTTTCTTCTGTTCTTCTGTCTTTTTATTTCAAACCCAGCTCCAGTATCTGCGGCAACTATAATTTATCATTACAAAATAAATCCAAGGGATTGTTTTTTGGGATTTTTTTTTTTTTTTTTAGAGAAAAGGACAGATGTTGCTTCTTACTGCTAAACTTTAGAAGGACTTTAGAAGGACTTTGTTATAAATGGATGGTCTGGTCATCCTTGGATACAGAGAATTAGTACTAAAAAATAAGAATAAAAAATTTGGCACTAATAATCTCGTTTAAAACTGTGAATGTCACATATCAAGTCCTCACAGGACCTTTAAGCTACCTTTCAGTAAAGGTGCATTTGTGGAGCCGGTGTTGAAACAGGGTTGGAGGAATACTGAGGGATGTAAATCTGTGTCAGCATGTGTTCACAAACAGAGGCTAAATCCGTCAGCAGCACAGATGTAAATAGCTAACCGGCAGCTTTTTGAAGCCGTTGAACACACAGCCTCGTGTAGTATTAATATTAACCCTGACGGCGTCCTTTCTCCCGCGAAACGAAGCGAGACGAGCGGCTAACGGACAGCTAGCACAACGGCTAACCACAACAATTCATCCGGCAATCTCGTTACCGTCAAGGATAAACACGGACAGAGGTCAAGTCAAACATGAGATGTCAGGGGGAGTTATACGTCCAGTTTAAGCGATAATACACCAGATTGTGAGAGGATGGAAGCAGCTGTGGTCAGTGAAACGGGTTGGAGAGAGGGACAGAGGGGAGGGGGGTTCAGACAGACAGCACACGAACACAAACACTCAGCTAGCCGTCAGAGCTAATACCAGACAGTAGCGGCACACCTGCACCTTTGCATTCACGCTCACACTCATGCTTTCAGCTGGATTTACAGGCTGTGACTCATGTGACCACGCCAAAAACTCCATGCACGGTGCATCAGGATCTAAAGCACATCATTATGCTACTCATCGGAGGAAGCTGTCATCATGTCACTTACTCGAACATGTCATGAGGCGTTTGAGATCCAGCTGATATCCAGAAAATTACAAACACGTCCCCTGTTGTATTAATATGGCATCCGAGTGTGTGTATGTGTGTGAAGCTGAAGCAAGTAGGGAGCGTCAGGGGTGTATGTGTCCGCTCTTTTCTTCGCTCAGCCTCGGGGTATCGATGCGCCCATCGTCCATCGTCCACCGTCCCGAGGTCGGGATGTTAGTTTCCCATCGCGGCTCACGCCCCTGCACCTCACAGACAGGTAACGGACGGACCGCTGCTCCCTGTGCCGCTAGCAGGACCCGTTAACGGGCTGCAGTCTCTGCGTCCATCCGTAATCCCCTTTGCAGCCAGGCAGAGGGTGGAGGGTGGAGGGCGGTGGAGGAGGGAGGGGAAGAGGAGGGAGGAGGAGGCGGCTTTTTTTCTTTACAGTGAGGGGGTGCTGAACTGGGAGGCAATGATAAGACAGATAAGGGGTCTAAACTGAGGGGCTTAATCTGAATACAGAGGGAGCAGCACTTTACAGACAGATGGGCGCAAGAACATAAAGAACATTTCCTTAACACTGATATGTTTGTGATCACTGCATTTTCCCCTCGTTATAAACTGTTTTTTTTTTAAGTTCTCTGTACGCCAAGTGACTGAACAGATACCCCTGAACAGTTTCAGCATGATCATTCAAGCGACACAACAAGCACTGTTTCAAATGATGGATTAATCAATAGATAAACAATCAGTGTGTCCAGACTTTGACAACTTTTTTCAAGCACTTTTGAGCCAAAGTGCTGAAATTTCAGCGTTTCTGCTTGTTTTATACATCCCTGATACTCAACGATGTTTTTAAAAACATTAATTCTGTAAATATGTTTCATCTAATCTGGTTTTATATTGCATAATCTGTACTATTTGTTTTGTCTTTTTCACATCTATATTTTCTCTCCATCCTGAACTGAAATTAAATTGTTTGATTAACTTCGCCCAATAGTATGTCACCATATGCTTAAATAAAGGGAGCCCCAGGCACTGCCTTTAGTGGCTCCACCTGGCCCAAGTCCAGAGTCTACACAATCCCTTAACTCTCAGTCTCTCTGCCCATCCCTGTGGATTACAGTCCACATCATAATCCACGCTGGGCTGAGCCAGGCCTGCATCTCTGCCATTCTGTCTTCCTCTCTGTAATCTGCTTTTCTAAGGTTCACTGATGGCACATAACAGTGTCAGAGACTTATTGGTTGTGTGGTTAGGCATCAAGAAAGCTGCAAAGAAAGAGGCTGGGTGCCGCTAAGAAGAATAGCTGAAATGTGCAGGAAGTGAGTAAACAAGATGTAAATGTGCTGCTCTCTGATGTCTTTTCCTTTCTGCCTGCAAAACACCTCAGAGCACAAAACGTGAAGAGAAAGTCTCTGAAAGCACAGATCGATGTCAGTGGGCAAACTGGGAGATAAAAACATATACTTTAGGTCTAAAAAATAAATAAATAAATAAAGTGGTGAATCTGAAGTTCACCAAAACTGGGTCCAAAGACAACTGTTCTGAACCAGGAAAGTCACAAAGCTGCACTTTAACACAATGAGAGAAAAACAGAGGTCACAGTTACAGTCAGTCTCAGTGAGGCAGCAGGTCACTGTGTGTTGTCGATCTAACTGTGCGTAATATCCTTTAGTTACATGTTACAGCTGGGCACTAAAAATCAGAATCCTTACACCATGTAAGCTGTTTGATCAAAGCCCCCTTTCCACCAAGCGGTCTGTCATGGATCAGTCCAGTTTGGTACGGGTCTGATTGGTAAAGCCTGTTCCTGTTTGCGTTCCCACTGCCAACTGTGCCCTTCCTGGTGGGTGGCGTGTTAGCCGGATGTTGATAGCTGCGTCAACTACGTAAACTCATGATGGCATAGCAGCTGGACACAGCGTACCCCATAAATAAATCCAACGAAGAAGAAAAACGCGACACATTAAACTGTTTCGTGACGCCATTTTCTGAACAAAACGACAGTTATCTTCACGAAATTGACTGGACATTTTCTTTCAACCAATCAACGGACTGCAGTGTTTCTAGCTCCCCATTCTGGGGTCGGATCGGTGTCTGGCACCCCTACAGAAGGGTACCAAAAATTGGGACGGTACGGGTCGGTAATTTAGGGACCTGTCTCAGTTTTAGTCCATGGAAACGCCACAAAATGCTTGGCGTGCCGAGATGTACCAAACTAAACCACTTGGCGGCAGTGTAGGTGTCAACATTTTCGGGGGTTAGATCTTAAAATCAAAACACGTGCTCAGTTTGCAGCATTTCTGCTGATTGGTAAGAAATATGCTCTGCATATCAAAAAGACCCAAAGTAAAAACAGTTTAAAAAAAAGTATTCCATGGAGGATTTCGTCCTTATACCGAATTTCAAACTCTGCCCTCCTGACTCATACTTTAAAAAGAGGCCGACCTGTTCGCCTATTTCTGGAGTTTAAGATGTGACACTTTTTTATGACAATTTAACAGAGTTCAGGTTAGAAAACAAGGTTTCTTTGTGAGTTGCAAAGAGCTTATCCGCTGTTCTGAAGAAAATGTTAGCTGTGCAAGCTGTCAATGAGCATCTTAAAACCGTTATAAATCCATCAGATGCAGTTCCAGCCTGACTTTCTTTAGATATTAATGTTTCCTGTAGAGTGTGATACTTTCTGTGAGAACAGTAACACCTAGTTAGCTTGTAGATCCTGTGCACCAAGACCTCAAAATCTCCGTCACTGGCCTTGTCTCATTAGCAGATTTGGAGTTTCCTGCTGAGGTCCACATCTGTTGGTCAAAACGCCAAGAAGTAAAAGGCACCAACCTCCTCACAACAAACTATTTAAGACAGCTCTTCAAAGCTCAACAATCTTATTCTTACTATTCATCTCTTTAAGCAGTAAGTGACCTCTGAACACACTTTAACAGGTAAGTTGCTGCACAACAGCCGACCAGAGGAAAATTCCTTTGGCTTGGAAACATGGTCAGGATAGCCTGCAGCAAACAGGCCCTCTTAGAACTTGAACACTTTTCAGAACAACAACTGACGGAATAAAAAACAAACAAAAAAACCTTTTAACGCAGTCAAATAATCACACCGCGTTCCAACTGAAAAAAGTCAAGTGAACATTTTTTTAAATCACTGACGAGAAGATCCAATACAGACCTGTGATGCATCTGTTGTGTTGTTTTCATGCTAGGCTGCCTACAGCTGATTTCATCTGCAGGAAAAGCACTGATAAACAAGAAAAAAGTAAACATCTGACATACGGGGTCAGGGGTGGTGTCTAAACTTGCCTGTCATCTGGGACGTGTTCCAAACTTGTCCGAGCTTTTGACGAAGGCAAACCGACCGTGTCTCATTGTGCAAACAAATGCATTTGTATAAATGATGTTTATATTGGTTTATCATAGTTTGCATAACTCCTGACACGCATTTGCTGGAGCCTTATCTAAATAAATCTGTGTGACAGCTTCAATGTATATCTTCTGATTGGTTGTAAGGCTGCATCGAGGCATTTTGTGTTAATTTATGGGGATATTACCTCAGCTCTGAGTAGGACTGGCTATAATTTAGCCAAACAATGCAACTGGGTTCATAAACTGATGTGTAAATGAATGAGACAAGGGCACAGCTGTTCGTATGGAGCACAGGCAAAATCACCCTCTGCCTGCCCTCTGAAGCCCACTGCAGTGCTGCCCAGACCCTCCTCTGATTGGACCTGGGTGACATCATCAGACTAATACTCTGCTCCCATTGGCCGAGAATGATGTCATGCTTCAGGGGAAGGATAAATGGTGCATGAGCCCCGCCTCTAGCTCCTTGTGACTGACCCAGCTCCTGTTTTTCCTTGCTGTCACAGCATCCGTCTCACTTTGTTTACTGTTTACATACCCTTGCTGCTTTGCTTATTTAAGAGGCAGTCTCCTCCCCCAAGGCGAAAACTTATTTGTTAAACCATAAATTAGAGCAGGTCATGTCTGTCTCCATTTTTCTGTTGTTGTTTTGAGTGCAGGGTAGCATTGACATCTTGTTCCATTATACAATTCCCCTGACCTGCTTTTACACCTGACATCATAGTGTACCATTAATCAACTTAATCAGGATTTTAACCACGCTATCTGTCCTTTGCTAGTTTTAGCCATTAGCTAATTATCTCCAGCCTGTTTAAAAATAGCTGACCTCGTGCACTACTTTGAGGAAAGGCAACCAAGCTTAAATCTGTCAGATGTGAGGCCTTTGTACTCCCCGTCGGCATGCACGCTTCTGTCAAGCACTGCGCACAAAATTCTGCTCTCAGGAGGCCTGAATGTAAATTAACTGACGTTTCATGAAGCTCTAAGCAGAGAATACCCATGAGACAGGCAAATACAGCACTGCTGAAGTGGACGCTCTGTTCTGAGCCAATGACCCCGATGTGCTGCCGTGAGATAAGTCAGCCTATCTGCAAAGAGGAATCTGAATGAAGGAAGTGCAAGCTGAACCCAGGCACTTTTCTCCTCATGTTCTTTCTGACCTGACTCTTTTTGGGAGGGATGAAGCCGGCACACTAACCTGCAGCTATCCCAGTCAGAGTCTTTGCTCAGCAGACTCCTAAGGGACCAGCGGGAGCGCCTGCTCGGAGAAGGACTGCGAGACCAGGAGCGAGATGGTGGCAGGAGGAGGTCCTGAGAAGGGCTGTCCTGGCCTAGCTCTACCCCCTCCGACTGAGCAGCTGCAGAAAGGGAGGGCGAGGGGCTTCGACGGCGAATTTTGCCCTCCTCTGTAGTCCCATCCATAATGACCGTTTTGCCTCGTTGTCGTTTAGGAGAGCACCCTTGCTCTTCTTCATTTCGGCTTTTCTTAATTCGGGTCCTGCTGCGGTGAAAACGGCCATGGCGGCTTGAGCGAGCCAGTCTGGGGCTGGGTGAGCGAGACCAGGACTCGGTGTCTGAGGACGGCGGCAGGACAGTCAGCGTTGGGACGGGGACAGGCTGCGACAGAGTAACACCTTCTGGTCCCACTGGAGAAGACGTCGTCATCGTCAGAGCCGAAGTTTCTCTGTCAGTCAAGGCGTGGACACCACAAAGGACATGTTGCATCTTTCGGAGCTGAGACTGATCAACATGTTCCTGTAATGGCTTTGACAATTTTTAGAAAAAAAAAAAAAGATAAGCACACTGAGTCCTCCCTCCAGGCCACCCACTCATTCAACTCAGAGTTGTTTAAAAATACCAAGCAACACTGACAAGAGCTTAAGATGATTCAGTATTTTCCGCTTTCCTCTTTACTTCAGAAAATGTCTTCAGACCAGAAAAGTACATTTCACCATATCTGATGAAACCGCAGAGCACCTCGACTTCCATTTCAAAAAATGATGCAGCAATGAGCGGCAGAACAAGGAGTTCCTTCCAGATGATTCCACAGGCCTTCGTCTTCTTCAGGCAATCCATTCCTAGTTATCCACTCAGCATACACGTCGCCGAACAGTGAACAAAATGCTCTCTCATCTGTTTTCTGTGTTTTTGAGCTCATGGGTCTCACCCCCTTTTCCTCCTCCTCCTCCTCCTTCTCCCCGCACCTCCGTCTTCAGCACTCCTCTGCTGTCCCTCTTTTTGCAGACTTCAAGCTTGAATTTGCGTGATCAGGCTCATCTTTTGAGGGAAGAAGTCTCAGACAGAGACAGATCTGTGTCTGGAAGGAGCTGCCTGAGGAGTAAAAACAGCAGAAACTGTTGCATTCAAAAGGCCGGCCTGGAACTAACTCCCACTTTTTTAAAAATGTGTTGCCTGGATTATTAATCTTCCAAGTTAAAAAAAAAAGAAAAAATGTTCGACTCGAACTATTTCTGTCTGGTTGCTGACACTGTGCCGGGAATATGGGGTATCATATGACGATGGTTATAACTTGGTATCAAATGAATTACTGGAAGGTTGATCAATAAAATTTATTTATAGTGGGGTATTTATGGGGTCACTTTGTTATTTTAACACACTTTTTTCTCCCTTCAATTTACTCAGAAAGAGACACAACTTAGTGTCTGATACAAGTCACTGTGCATTCATCCGGGGACAGAATCAGGGACATTTCCTCCCTGTGTTTTGAAGCTATCAATCACCACAGGCTTGCAGCTCTGAGCATAGAGAGCAACAACCCCAAAGAGCTACTACCAAACATAAGCACTGCCATTTGAAAATGCATGGTTCATACAGCCAGGGATAAGGCTAATAGCTGCTAGCTACCAAGGCAATATTTACATAAAACATACAGCAGATGTGTCCTCCAACAGGGAAGGGTTGTGTGTGTGTCACTCCATTGTTTGCCTTCAAAGCAGGCACTTCCAAGGCAAGAGCCCAAGCACGTCTGACAGTGTTTGCAGTGATCTGTTTGAACAAGAACAATCTTGGCACAGACTTATTTGTTCTCAGTAATCCACTATAATCCCCGTGCAGCCTTTACTCCATGGTCCACACAGGGATGATCCCTTTCTTTCCCATTAAAAGCAGGACATATTGAAACTTTATCAAACACTGTTACACACTGAATCCGGGCAGTTTCAGCTGCAACAACGACTCAATGAAGCACATTCACATTTCAGATGCAGATGATCCCATGCCACCAAATTCATCTTTAAACTGCATGCAACAAACCAAGCACTTAAACCTCAAGGTGCGTCACAAAAACTTCACCAGCCCGTGATGACTGATGCTTTTTGTGAGCGTTTGGACATCGTGGTACGCACATCGTGATCGGGTGACTTCTTTTCTGATACAGCACAGAAACAAAAACTTTGCAGCCTGGGACTCGGAGGACAAAAGTTGTAACTCCTACCTCCCATTTGATGAGTTTCCTCCGTTTCTGTTATCCTGCTCGGCCTCAAAAACCAGCCGAGCGACGGTGCGGGGGGTGATGTTAAAATCCACTTTTTCGCAGGAACACATCAACATACTTAGCAGCCTAAAAGAGCATCTGCCGGCTAGTTAGCCTTTAGCCCCCGACCTGTGGAGGCCGACAGCTCACAAAAAAATGACTAGCAGCCTTTAATTTTGAGAACAGAAAGTACTACACCGACCTCTTCCATTTTCCCTTCAAAGCACCCAGTATAAAACAAAGACTACGAACTTAAGTTAAAGCAAATAAACAATTCTGACTTCGCCTTAAACGCGTACTAAATTGTTTTAAAAGTAACAGACAATACGTTTTATTGTCGAAAAGTGAAAAGCGACGAAGCCAGTCAGTTGGGCGCTGAACCAGGTACAAGGGGGTGTTGCAAAAAGTTTTGTGAAGAAAACGCGCAACCCCCTGTGTGTATTTCCAATAACATATCCATCATATGGTGTTGTGATACATAATATCAAGTTATTTAAAACAAAATCCGAAAAGATGCAAAAAATAGAATACAACAGTTAGCAAAACAAAGTGACCCCCCTCCGACAAACTTTATGGTTCGGTCCGGTGAAATAACTGTTCAGAGTACTGATGGGAATTCCGGCTCTTTTAAGTGAGTCGAATCTTTTGGCCCGGTTCACTTTAAAGAAACGTATCTGTCGGCTCTCAAATGGCTCTTCAAAGTTTATTGTTGCCTAAACTTAAGTCATTACATAAATAAATAGATAAATAGATACATAAATAAATAAACAAATAAATAAATAAATAAATAAATACTACATTTTAACATCCTTACTACTTAAATGGCCCTTTTTATTTTCTCATCATGAAGAAGAGCACTATAAATTATAAATTGTAATTACCATAAACAATAACCCATCTATTAATCTCTGATTGTATATTATCTATAAACTTTTACTATTTACAATGAAATAACAGACAGGTAATGCAGTATAACTTAGAATGTGAAGACAAAAAAAAAAACAGCATCCTGAAAACAGTTTTGCCTAATCTTTGGTAAAAACAGGCACTGAGAAAAACCAAGTACCACAGCTTTGAGGGGTTGACTGTGCTGTTTTTTTTTTCTGTTATTATCTGCTCTGTTTTTAAATCAGATTTTCTCAGACAGGATGGATGTTTCTACAATGTGCAGTCTCTGTGCCATCACAAGTGTAAGACCTGCTGTCACCATAGACTGTATATAGAATGGACAGCGTGGCTCTGCCTTTTATCACAATACGATTTTGAAGTCAGAAAACCTCTGTCACAGGAGCCACCATTGTGCAGCCAGAGTCATAGTATAGACTACGAGGGACTCTGAGAAAAGTCTAATCTCTTCTTAACTGTCCTTCCTGATGTATTTTACTTTTCTTGAAAAAAACTACAGAAGATCGGCAGCTGCCAATAATCATCAAGACGTAAAACCGGATTTTAACATCTAATAACTAATGAAAAAGAAACTTTTCAGGAATAAGAGGACTTGAACACAATGTAGACCAATAATATCACTCACTGTTCCACCTTCTCATTGTGCTGTCTCTGTTTATGGCGCAAGTTATGACAGAAATGACTATTGCTGTACTTTGAACACACAAATGCCACACAATTAAGTCCAATTACTTGCGGCTCTAACAAAAAATAAGAGGGGAAAAAACCTCCCATTCAGGAACCGGAACCCGTTGTTCATATCAAAGAGTCGGCTCAAAGAGCCGTAACGTTCACGACTGACACAGCTCTGGTTTAGAGGATGTGGCGTTCGAAAAAGACCAGTGTTTACATCAGGCCACACAAATCCTGAGCAAACCATCGCAATCCGAAACAACAATTTTATTCCATCCAGAATTAATGAAATCGAACGAACCTCATGCATTAACTGCGACCAATGCTCAAAGAGTTTGCTGTATGCCAAATTCTGTCCCACATAGTTTCATCTATCGACAGTGACTCTTCGTCACAATCTTAGAATCGTCAACAACAACCATACTGTAGCATGCACCAACACGAAAAATCCAGACATGGAGCCCAATTTCAGAGAAAACTTGAAGGGAGAAAATATGTATATACCCAAATGAATGGGCTGTAGGATTGCGAACTCTTGTGTCTACAAAGGCTCAGTTCAGCATTTCATCCTAACGTGATTAAATTTACTCCGTTTTAAGTGATATCACTGTCATAGAACAAACACCGTAATATTACTTATTAATTGAGTTCCCTTACAACTAAATAACCAATTGTTGAAAGTAAATAGTGCAGAAATCTCACCCAGTGGCTCTGGCAGCATCATTGCTTCAAACCTGAATTATTTCAGGTAGGATCCTGGACACAGCTGGAGCAGTGCTAATAAAAGGACACCCTGTCTGTAACAAGAAGAACATTACTTTTTTTTTTTATCAAGCAACACATGCAAACTTTTACCCAAATATGACGCAATAAATAGAGACTTCCACTGTTAAAAATTAAGCAAAAACAGATGAAAGAAAATAAGAAATTTTAAATAGACTAAGAAATGAGAAATTTAGACGTACAAAAACACATTGAGATTAAAGCTAAATACTAGTAGCTAGGTCTATTCTTTCAGTCATGGAACTTATAGTAACATGTTATGACTTCATTAAGTCAAAACATACAAGAAAAACTCAATAAAGACCAGAAAGACTCATTCAAATTAAGTTAAAAAATGCAGTATATTTTGTTATTTTATTTGCAGGAACATATATAGTAGTTAATTTGCACTTTTAGTAAATACGAAATTAGAAAAACAGATGCTGTCTAGTTTTATCTTGTCTAGTTTGATACTTAACTGACCACATCATAAAAACTGGATTACAAATGTTTATGTCCTATTTTAAGTACAAAAAAACAAACAAAAAAAAGTCTCGTTAGACTTCACATGAGACAAAATTGACACCTGAATTGATTGTTAAGAGTTAAAAAAAAATGCCATAGCGCTGAGAAGAATTTGCTTATTGAGTTTCTTTTTTAAAAAGAAATACAAGAAAATGAACAAGAAGGCTTTTCTTACCCCACTGACAGACTTTTACTCTTCACAAGCAACTCAGGTGTCAGTTTTGTCTTTTGATGTCTTGAAATAAGATATTTTTCTGGACTTTTCTAAAAAAGCATTTTTTTTACTTAGAAAAAAAAGATAAATTGCACTTGTTTATATTTCCATTTTTGCAGTGTAATGAATTCAGCAGATGTAGAGTTAAAGGATCCCAGCAGTTTTGTGCGCTGCATAGGAACTAATTTTCCTGCTGTGTTACATTAGTAATCCTCAGACTACACTTTGCATGCTGAAGTCTGATTTCCATATTGTTCTGAAGTCCTTGTGCAAGACTGTTTTAAAAATAGACATGATGACAAATATCCTCATGCTGCACACTTCAGAAAGAGAATTTTATAACACCAAGAGAATTAAGATGTCTTACATTGTGTATCCAGAAGATCTGCTGAAGATGAACTGCCTTTACCTGATTGTCAGTTTCAGTGTTCATGCAGCAGCTGACTCCTCTCAAATCGCTGGCAGAGCATCACAATGACTTGGCAATTTCAAATTCTCGGTAGGTTTACCATCTTTTGTCTCCTCGCTCTCTGTGCCTCCCTTTCTCCTTTGATCAGCACTCCTCTGGCTCCGCTACAGAAGAGAGATCTGAGCTCTGTGGTGCACACGCAGCCCATGCAAAGACGGCGCTCCAGGATACCAGGAGTTGTGTTGCTGAGCACCTCTGGCTGCTGAATCCCTGACTGGAAACTCGATCCGGGCTAAAAATAAAAAAACATCACCAGCATAAGGAGAAAGGAGGTGTGTCACTACCTCTGTGTGTGTGTGTGTGCTTGTGTGGGGTCACAGAGGGGCACCCCACACACACATCCACGTACACACAGGTTTATCATGTGTCAACATTTCCTTGAAGTTACCCCCTCATGTGAGTGATGTTCCAAGGTCTTCCTCTGCGCTTCTCGTGGTCACATGCGTGTCATTTTCAGGATTGCTCTGCAGATTTATTTTTTTTTATAACCATTATCATTCACAGGCTCACACAAGGTTAAAACAGGCAAGGACCCTTATCAAGAGCTCAGTGCTTCACTGTGTCATCTGGTTACATCACATGACAACATCCCTGACCTCTAACGCACCCAGAATACACAAACACACAAGCACATACGCAAGGCAGTCTGGCAGAAAAACAGTGCGTGTCCTACCCCTGAACGCTGTTTGTCTTTTATTATATCAGCGTGAGCCATGCGACCACGTGTATCTATCCGTCATGGTTGTCAGCATGCTGCACGAGGCCTTCAGTCAATGTCTGTTTTGACAGCCTTGACTTTCGAGGCCTCGTTTTTCTGGCAGGCCAAACTGGCACTGACTGACTTTAGGCGAGAAAGTGCAGCAGGTAAAATGATTAGCAGATGAATACGATGTAGATGTGAGGAATCAGTTCTGCTGATACTCAGACCAGAGGAGAACTTGCTCACTGGAGCCTCATCAGGCTTAACCCCAGGGTCCTGACAACAGCCGTGACCTCTGACCTCTGGAGAACAGGACACTCACTCACATGTGAAACAAAACATGTACAGTGAGGCGTGTACAGCCCTGCAACTTTGTTTGCTTTGGCGTGAGCGGAGCATTTGTTAAACAAAACATGTTGGGCAATTTTGCATCGCAGACATGCTGCTTATAAAATTTACTAAATGAGACAAAGAAAATGTAAGATATTATCTACATGACTGAGATCCAAACTTTCCCTGCTGGTCGGTCTCTAAACCAGAAGAAACACGGCTGCTGTCTTGCTGTCGCTCTGGATCAGGTCTCATCAGCTCAAGTTTCCTGCACAGCTTTCTACACTCACAACGTCCGTCTCAGCTTGATTCACACGCTCTAATTATAGCTGCCTTAAAGTCAGACAGGACTGCAGGAAGGCACACTGTGAAGAAACACAAAGACTGAAGTTTTTTTAGTTTCTTGTAAACATTTCTTAGATTTGAATTTTTCTTAAAGGCAATCTGGATGAAGGAGCAGACTAACCCGGCACCAGGAATCTAGAGGCTTCATGCCCGTAATATAATCTTAATCCCTGAGGATACTTCTCTGCGGGTTTACGTCAAGAAAAACTTCTGTTTTCAACAGCAGGTGGAAATGTTACACCACTTTTCTCTTCTAGCTGTTGTCTGTTTTTTTGGTAAGTATAAAATTGTGACTTCTTAGAAACTTTGTGTGGTAAGATGTTGAAGTTGCACAGTCAAAAGTGAGTGCTTTAATGAGCCTCATTTCTTTCTTTCCAGAGACCTCAGAGCTTTTGCCTCAGCGCTGTCTGAATATAAATAATGACATCTTTAGAAAATCCCTTTTTAATGCTGTCAGAAGACTCATGATGAAGCAGAGAGAGACCTTTTATTAAATATTTCCATTACACTGTATTTTTAGCAGGGGTAGTGACATCTTACTGTGTACTTTTTTAGCAATTCATTAATGTCATTGAAGCTGAAATGAAATAGCGAATCAGGTTTTATATCTTTATTTATTCAATCGTTTTAAACTAGGGGAAACTGGGGACAGTTGCAACAGGGGATGGTTGCAACATATCATTTTTTCTCCAATCAGAAAAAAAGCTAGAGGTATGAAACTCACACTGCACATGCTCAGTTGGAAGCCCCCCATGCTATGAGAAAAAGCAAGAAGTTTAAAGACATGTTTCTTTTAGCTAATATTGGTTAGCATGTATTAAATCACGTTGTTTAGCTAGCACATGTGGTTTTATCATGGCTGCAAGGTACGGGGACCATGTGTCCATGTGTTTGTGTAATTGTGTGTTTATATGTGCAGAGAAGAAAACAGTGATGAGTCTAATTATCTAAAAATATACATGTATTTGTCTTCTTTTCAGTGTGTCCGGAGCATAGACTGTTAAAAAAAAAAAAGAAAAAAATGGATGTCATCTCGCTCGGCTCAAACTGAGGTGGCCACAAAAACTGCTCCCCCTGGTGGCTGGCTGCAGTACAAGTCAAAAACTCAGCCTCTCTATTCATTCCAGATGGGCTGTGGTCAAACTTTACAAAAATAGTAAACCTCATTGAAAAGTTTCTCTCATCTGTATGCTGTGGTGATATTTAGTTATTATCGTGCTGCATTTTTTATTAGTTATTAGACATTAAAAAGAGAGTTTTATGTTCGTTTAACGATGATTGACAGCTGATCTTCTATAGGTTTTTTTTTTGAATAATAAAATACATCAGGAAGGAGAGTTAAGAAGAGATTAGACTGTCAAAAGAAAAAAACTAAATTATTTTTGTCACCAGCTTCCACTCAGATTTTCCCAGAGTCCCTCATAGTCTTTACTGCACAGACTCTAACTGCACAATGGCGGCTCCGTGACGGAGGTTTTTTGACTTCAAAACCGTACAATGGTAAAAGGCGGAGCCACGCTGTCCATTCTATGTAAAGTCTATGATCCAGAGTGAGTAAGAGAGTCATGGACGGAGTGGTCCAACTCCATAATTCCTTCAATAGGACCAAGCTTGAGTCTTATTTTCTGAAAAAAAAAAAATAATAATAAAAGCTTTTGAATATTTTCTTTTTTAAGTATCAGATGAAACAGCTGCCATTAGAGGAGGGAGATTTCATCTGCAAATCGAAAAACCCAACAATGATCCATTTTAAAAAATTAATAAAGTTAAATCAAAAAGCATACATGTGCAGAAAACTAATCTGAAACTTGAAAATATCATGACTTATGGGCATATCAGTTAAGGAAAAGTTTTATTAAATTTTACTGAATCAAGCTGTTCAAAATACCCATTGTCATAGTTTTCCTTTTCCTAACCTTTCTGGTTAGCATCCAAATGTAGGTGTGAATGACTTTATCACATTTTTCTTTCTGAATCAAGATAATGCCAAAACACATCGTGCAACATCTGTCATCATCTGTGCTTATTTTTGTCCAGGTAGTACAGCAGTAGCCAATAACCAGAGTTGCAACCCTGGCTATTGTTGGGTGCTTGCACGCACACATTCCTTAGGGCAGCATATTTTACTAATGTTTTTTTCTCTTCTGCTGTCATCTTTGTCTGTTTTTCATGCCTTTTTAGGTCTTTTTTTAAGCTAAATGAATGGTTTTGTTGTTAAATGGTGCTCCACGGATAACTTGATCAATGTTTATCCAACGATATGTTAAATAATCAGTGTCAGACTTTACCTTTAAGAGTACCATAAACATCTGTTAATAATAATAATAATAATAATAATAATAATAATAATAATAATAATAATAATAATAATAATAATAATGAAAAAAATTATGCTGTTTTGTTCGATTGAGCTGTAAAAAAAAATCTGTTATTTGTAACTTAATATGTAAAATACAGTTAAATAAGGCTGTCAGTTGGTTGTATGATATCAGAAGACAGTGAATATAGCTGTGGAAGTTGATGCCGTCTCCTGATGACATTTCCAATAGGAGACATACAAAGGTTAAAAAGTATGGGACCCAAAATTGAACCCTGAGGGACACCGCAATTTACTATTTAATTGTTTTTTAACAAGAAAGAAAGAAAGAAAGAAAGAAAGAAAGAAAGAAAGAAACAAAGAAACAAAGAAAGAAACAAAGAAAAAGAAAAAGAAAAAAAAGAAAGAGTGGGGATCAGTTATCAGGTTGAAAGGTTCATTAAATGTTGCTTCTTTTCATGAAATCATCCCACTGCTCTGCTCTGGTGTCTTCATCTTTCCTTCTTCTTCCTCCCCCCTTCTCCTCCCACTCAGTGTCTCGATGTGACGGTGGCTGTTCGGAGGTCGACTCGATGACCGAAGCCATTGCAGGACAAGGATTCCTGCTGGGCTGCATCTCTTGTAAGAAACGAGAGGAGGTCTCTGCCCGAGCCACCGTAGACTGGCACTTCAAACCGCTGGGAGAGGAGGAAGAGGAGTTCAGGCATGTGAGTTCACCGAAGTCTCAGAGGGGGCCGTTGGATGTGGTTTATGTACACGCAGACAGGTAGAAGAGGAAAAAAGGTGTCAGGCCACCATGTTCTACTCAAGCAAGTCAGATTTCCTCTGGTGTCAAATCTTGAGCCTGCAAATCTGCCTCTGGGTACCATGATTCCCAAAGGTTTAGCCAGATAAGCAATAAAATAGATAAATACAGCTCATTCATAGCTAAATTTAAAAAGAGATCTTGATTTTTTTTTAAATATCAACATTTTCTGCTGTCCTTAGGTGCAAGAACAGAAATTTATTCCCTGCTTTTTTTTCCTCTTCCTGTCAGATTTTCCACTATGATCACCCCAGTGCTGACATCCTCCATGAGGACTTTCTGGACCGCCTGGAGTGGCACGGGTCAATTAACACTGATATTCAAATAGGAGCCATTTACATGCATAATGTGACCTACAATGACACGGGGACATACCGCTGCACCATCCACCGCACGCTCTTCCTGACTCAGCACAACGAGCATGTTACCATAGAGAAGGAGGTGGAGCTCATTGTGGTGCCTGAAGGTAACGTGATCAAGGAAGTATTTCAACTCTACCCAAAAAAAAGTACTGGAATATTAAAGTAAAAATATCCTGTCACATGCAGAAGTACTATGACAGGATGAGCAGTACCACGGGGATTAGCAAAGAGGAATAACACAGAAAAAAAAGAGTTCTTTACAGCTGTTCAGTATCACCACAGAAGTGTTTGACACTGAGTCACAGAGCTTATTTTAAACATACTTTTCCTTTTATTTCAACTTATGTAAGCCAAGCTTGTTACGTATCAACACAACATGGGGCGCAGGACGCAACATGGGAGGATCAGCCCACCTCTTCTTCTGCGGCAGACTACCAAAAGAATCTACAGTTATATCGCCACCTACAGGCTTTGTATGCATACTACAGCGTTTTCAGTTCCTCAGCGTTTCCATGTGAACGCAGATTTTTTTTTTCTCTGCGTTTTTTTTTTTTTTTTGAGCGAAACGCTGTGAAACGTTGTTGTATAAACAGGGCCTAAGATTCATCATTTGCCTCTCAGAGGCACAGCTCACCTGACTGACAGGTGGGCACCCTGTAGCTGTTAGCAAAGGTGCTAAAAGTGTTCCTCAACTCCAACTCTTTACCACAACATAAGTTTGGTTGAGTTTCCATTTCTAGTATGTAACCTGATGGGGATAAGCTTCAAAGTCATGGACACTTTTTACAAAAAATCACAGCTTGCACTTCTTCTGCAGACTCAGTCAGTTTGGGGTGTGCAACAAATGAATGTGAGTGTTTTGTATTTTTTTTTTCTGCCATCAAAGCGTATTTCTCTCAGGGGGTGATAAAGTTTGATGTCTGCAGCGTGTCCACAGGGGTCGCTAAAATTCACCCACCATAGCTCCACACAGCATCTTTCATGTAGCTGCTGTGGTCGCTTTGTCTCACATCCTTATTTTAAAGCACTACAAGCTGAGATATCAGGGTGATGACTCTGTGATGTATAAATAACTGTCTTCATGCGCTCAGCTGTCACAACCACTGAGCTGACTCTAAAACAGCTAAACCTCCATGTTCGTAAGAGCACCAGAACAAAGTTTTATTCTTATTCTTTAATGCTGCTTTGTTGGTTCCTGTTTCTTTTCCAGCCAATCGCGAGCTGACGTCGGTGATCTCTGAGATTATGATGTACGTGCTGATCGTGGTTCTGCAGCTCTGGCTCATCGTGGTGATGGTCTACTGTTACAAGAAGATTTGGGAGGAGAATGAAGCTCGGGAGGCTCGTAAAGCTCTAAAGGCTCAGGCAGGGTGAGCCGGTGATCTTTTTATGTAACGTGCGAGAAGAGCGATTAATTTTAGATGACATTTCAGCATCAAACCTGCACACTGGGGTCGGATCATAACATTCGATTTAAGACAAATCCATAATTATCCTAACCACATGACCACGTCTGTATGTTAATATATAATATTATTTAGATTTTCATTTTTAATCCTTCTCTGCTGTTCCTCACATCTGATCATTTTACCTTTTCCTTCATGTCTCCAGACTGTTAGAATCCAAAGACAACTGTGACGGGGTGCAGCTGGAGTAAACATACCCGTGAGTTTCACAGATTATTATTATTATTATTATTATTATTTAGTTTACTCAAAATCTGATGTGAGATTATTACTTATATTAAACTATGAAAATTACTCTGATTGCACTTTAAAAAAAAAACAAAAAAAAAACAACATTTTTTTCTCCAGGTAATCATCTCTGCAAGATCCAAGCTTCATTTCTGCGCCGTGATACTGCAACCCAACAGACAGTTTCTGTGAAGGAGTTGTTGACGCTCAGTCTTATATAAGCAATATTTACTGAAACATAAAAAATGTACACTGGAAAAAAAATGAAATCCAAGCAAGTGTTTTTGTTTCATTATTCATAAAACTGTCTTATTAAACTTGAAATGAGACAAATTCAACTGACAAGTCCAGAAACATGGCTTATTTCAAGATATTTAATGACAAAAATGAGGTCTGAATTTTTTTTAAATCTACCAATGGGAGAAGAAAAAATATGCTCAACAAGTTTCTTGAAATTAGATAAATGTTTTAACATAAAAACTTTTCTCCCAACCCATTGGCAGATTTTTTTTTTTTTACTTGTTACAAGCAATTAAGATCTAAATCCAGTCTTTAAATAACTTGAAATAAAACATTTTTCTTAACTAGCTAACTTATGTTTAGTATAAAAAGAAATTTTCTTCTATAAACAAGACAAAAAACTTGCTTAGATTACAATTTTTTTGCAGTGTGGGCAGGGCTGACCGCAGGATGGGAAAACGCTGATGTTGAAGTTTGCGGATGTGAAGGTAGAGCTTTCCATCAGCAGAACTCTGGTTTTTCTTGCTGATAAGGATTTTATTTAACGTAAGAATCTTTAATGCCAAAGTCATAAGTGAAATTTATATATAAAAAAAACGAAGCATGATAAAAATTCATTACATGTAAAGTTGTTTTCCTACTTTTGTAATTCTTTTACAGAGTTTAAACTTCCTTTGATAACAAAACAGCATGTGGAGCGAATATTATTTTTAAAAGTGTCAGATTATGTGGGACTTTAAGAGGGGTTATAGTGCTATTATTTTGTGCTTCATACTGTACTTCTAGTATCCAGTTCCTTTACATTTTTTACAGCTCAGAAAAAATCCTTAATTTTCTAAGACAATACATGTAAAATATACAGGTTTTGATGTAAAAAAAAAAAAAAAAAAAAAAAAAAAAAAAAGCTAAGCCAATAACTGATGAATTTCTGGTAATAAACAGCAGCTGTTGTGTCCATGTCTGGATAAAAACGATCACCTTGTTGGACGTCAGGGGCTCTGTTCAAAAGAAGAACATGAATAACTTTTAATTGTTTGTATTTAATGTAAATGAGTCATTGGGATAAGAGTGAAAATGTTGAAAAGTCGTATTTAAAACTGACATGTCGAGCTCAAAGAACACACACACATATAAGACAGTCAGTTAAAGGACATTTGGAGGTGGTTGTGTTGTAACTCAATCTCACCTGAGCAGTGCTGCAGTCCATCTGAAAGCAGCTTTGTTCTCCTGCTCGCTCCTGGAAATGACTCCTGAACAACCAATCACACGCCATCTTCCTAAGATGACCTGTAACACCTGTTTTGAGACAAAATATTATGCCAACTATATCCAGACTTCTCGGCCATTTTTAGGCCCTGAAACCAGTAGTTTCATGACTTCTTCAGCACCAGGACTGAAAGCTAACCCCATTTACAGCGCCCCCTGTGGACAAAGCAATACCTCCTCTTATATGAGTTTGTATATGTATGAGTTGTGAGTTTCCTCTCTGCATAACTGCGCTCCAGTTTTTCTTACGTGTGTATCTGTGTCTCTTCTTATTGTCCCCCAAAACCAACCCACCTCTCTCTCCTCTCTCCCTCTCTGGCCTGCTGGTTGTACCAGTATAGGACAGACTGCAGAACTGACTCTATAATATGTTTTGACCTTGCCCTGTGACCTCCTCATTTCATTAAACGTGTTGACAAGTCAAACATGCCGAGTATCTCCTCTGCCTGAAAAGCATCAGCATGGAGGAGGGATCACTTTGACCAGGAGAGAAGGGGATGCACGTTTCGGTTTAAGGTGAAGTTTAGAAGCAGCAGCTGCTGCGAGACTTTGAATGATCGATGTGTTCTGATGTCTGAGAGGGCACCAACTGAGTCCGGATCCCTTAAAGGTAGGTTTATCTTTCGACTCAGCTAACATCAAGTAGATTTGATTCGTGGGAATAAGTTTGTCTATCATTAAGCTCTCTTAACTTCAAGGTCAGTCCAGGACAGAGTAAAAAAATCTAGTATATAAGCTCGACGTGCTGTTGGAGGTTGTTAAACTTAAAGCTGTTCTTGGATAATGGTTCTGATGATATATTCAGTTGGAGCATGTGCCCATTTTTTCATTTTGTTTTGATCCATTGTCAGTTATCGTCTTTATACAGCACCAATTCCAATGAAGTTGGGATATTCTTTAAAATGTAAAAACCAATGATTGGAAAATCCTGTTTTTTTTTTGGATCCTTATTTTTTCTAAATATTCACTCATTTTGAATTTGATGCAACACGCTCCGAAAAAGTTGGGTCAGGGTCAACAAAAGACACCTGTTTGGAACATTCCACAGGTGAACAGGTTCATTGGAAACAGGTGAGTGTCATGATTGGGTATAACAGGAGTTAACAGACGTTCGCAAGCAAGGTTGGGCGAGGTTTACTGCTTTGTGAACAACTGTGTGAGCAAATAGTCCAACAGTTCAAGAACAATGTTTCTCAACATAGGATTGCAAAGAATTGATGGATTTCATCATCAACAGTCTATAATATCATCAAAAGATCCAGAGAATCCGGAGAAATATAAATTAAATAGAAGTTTTAGTTATATATAGTAATACCCAATGAAAACTGCAGACCTCCAGAAGGGATCCAAAAATCAAAGAGGCAAAACAAAAAAACACAATTTTCTACAGACGTGCAAACATTATTTACTCATTTTCTTATAAATGAGTCTGAACACATCTGATTATGATTATTAGTAACAGTGGTTTTAACTTTCACAGTCATCAGTGTTTAATGATAGAGAGGACTGGAGACTGAGAGAGTTAAGATTATCTAACTTTACCAAACACATCCTCCATATTTGAAACATGAAAAATACTCAGTTAGCTTTTTCTTCCCAACTTTTAAACCACTTTAATCAAATCTCAGAGACTTTTGCTTCTTGTTACCTTTGTCATTCTATAATCCTATTTTTTAAGAAACTCCATTGGAAAGCTTGAGGACCTCCAGCTTAAATTCACTTAAATCTGTGCAAAATAAACTTCACAATTAACTCATTTAAATTGGCTTCTAAAGAAATGTGTCTGGCCCTTTAAGAGCTGTCAGTTTATTTGTAACTCAGAGGTCATCCAGGTGTTCTTAGTGGACACCTTATTATGTGATAATGAAATAAAATACATTTTCCGGATGTTTTCTGAGCCATTGTCCTCAGTCTTCTTCTTCTCTCCTCTTAGTTGCAGTTCCCAGATCTTCCAGCAGAGGTCAGTGATGTCACACATTAACACCACCGAGCTGCAGTCGCTCCTGCTCTCCTTCCTGCAGCACTGCCTCAACAGCACCAGTGTGCTGTCGCCACCAATACCTCTGAACTACACTACCCAGCAGGCTTTGCACCAAACAGGAGGTTCCAGGGTTCACACTCAGTCTCAGGGCGTGATGTACATCTTCCTGGTGGTTGGCATGTTCAGCTTCTTCACATTTGGCATCATGCTCAGCTACATCCGCTCCAAGAAGCTGGAGAGCTCTCAGGACCCGTACCACCAGTACATCGCCCACGACTGGGCCAAGGTGCTGACTCCCACTAGGGTCGTTGCTGAGGCTCTGCACAGGGAGGCAGCAGGTACCGGGGCGGGCAGCAAGGAGCCTGTTGTCATCTGCAACCCAGCAACATCTGAGCAGCTGACGGACTAAAACACGACCGGACTGAAAATCTAAAACCCTGACACGCAAGATTTTAAGCTTCCTTAACTTTTTAATGTTACATAGCAACCCAAAAGTTATTGTTCATTTTACATTTTCAGATCAGTAATTTCACAGAAACATCCTGAATCATAAAACTGCATCATGTTTGAATATTCATTCACTGAATCAACAACCTCGACTGCTCCGTGCTGTTCTCGTTCATTCATTCTCATTCACAGCATCCACTGGGTTGAAAAAGTGTTTCAACATTTTGGCTGAAAGCAATGAAATAAAACATTTTACTGCAATTTTTTTGTCTATGTTGTTCTTTTCAAGTGATTTTAATTGTCTTTAGTGGAGATTCAAACCTTTCCCAGTTAAATGATCAGCCTCTCAGGACAGCTAAATGCCTCTGCAGGAAACAACCAACACATTTTTTAAAGCAAAAGTCCCACCTACAAGGTTCAGCTCAAATCAAAGTTCAGGTTTCGGTTTTGAGAAGGACGGGAGGGAAGTGTTTTTAACGCTCTTCTTAAAAAGTCCAATTCCAGGTTGTTGTTGGAGGTGGTGAGTGATGAGGGTTACCGTGATGAGATTAGCCAGAAAAAAAAAAAACGTGTGTTCTCCCCATTCCCCAAAATCACACAGTACGTTTACATGCAGTTTCAGAAATCAGACTAATGAAATGCATGTGAACAGCTTAGCTGGACTGAATATGGACTGAGCAGCACTTGATTAGCACACCCAGATAATATGATTGCTTAAGGGCTGCGATTGGATTTGGCAGGACTAGAGCTGCCATGAACGGCTTCCAGCCACTGGGTGTCGCTGTAGCCTACCGGTAAGTTACACTTAAGTTTGTTTACTTAGCGGCTACTGGTTAACAGGCTAACAAACTCCTGTCTATCCGGCTGCTTCAGCTAAGCTAAGGTAACGTAAATGTAGGCTAACCTCAACTTTGCAATGTAATGTGAGACTTAAAAAGTTTTCTCGTGATAACAAAAAAAATTGATTTGTTGTCACGAGAAAACAATCTCTATTGTATCGAGATAATGAGTCGATATCATGAAATATCCATGGCCGTTCTCGTCTTCCGTAAGAATCGACATGCCGTCATCTAAATTCTTTTCTTGCAAAAAATAACTAAATTTTTTGATCGAAGTGTTTTGGTCTTTGCGTTTGAATATGCAAGGTTGAAAAGCAGGTGAACAAGTCAGTCTGATGGAACAATCGTTTCAAGTCAAACAACAAATAAGTTCTCACAACATTTTTCTCTTCAGACTTTTTTAGTTTTTGGATCGGAGGAAATTCTTCATCCAGGACACGACGCCTTGTTGGACACTCTTAGGCCGCGTTGCAGCATTGGCTTTTTTCTTCTCCTCCTTCCTCCTCTCCCTCTCCGTCTCTCTCTCCCTCTGCTGCTCCAGTCTGTGTTGGCGGGCTCCGTTCACGGCGCGCTCGATCTCTCGTGTCAAACTAAAGTGAACCATCTGCATTTTCAGCATTGGTACAACGAGGTTGTAATTGTCCACCATCTTGTTTAGTTTAACCAACTCCTCCTCTACAGATGCACACAGCTGTTCCCATTGGCTGCGCTCTTTAGGGGTCATGGGGTCAGCAAGCCTTGCCCTCCCCTCCAACAACCTTTTTCGGATGTTAGCAGCGTTCTCTCGGATATCACGATGCGTGACGACCCACGGTGGCTGGTAACCATTGTCTATGAGGATGCGGTTGAGGTTGTGGGTCATGGGATCAGCGTATGGATTGTGCTCAAACTTGTTGAGGGGCTTCCCGGCTCCACTTAGGTTCCTGAAGTCTCCTCGGGCCATGGACTCCTGGATCAGATCCTCTACCAGTCTCTCTACAGCCTGGGTGATCTTGATCTTTCGGCTGCGCTGACGCATATCTCGCTCCATCAGCGCCCCCTCTGCAGCAGCTGCCCTCTCGTGCTCCCTCTGACGATAGTTCAAAACCTGCTCAGAGGCACGGTCCACACGAACCTGCCGGTACTGACGCTCTCGCTGGCTGGGCGTTCCTGTACCAACACCCTCGTAGCTGAGGTAGTGTCTGTGCTGAAGTGCTGTAACTCTGGACTTGTCCTCGTCCTCCACGTCCTTCCCTCCATCTGGTTGCTTGATTTTGCTCTGATGAGCCAACACAGCTCGGTAGGCTTCCTCCACCTGCGCAAACAGTCCTGCATCCGCCGTTGGGGCACCAGAGTCTGGGTGGTAGAGCTTGGCAAGGCGCAGATATGCCTCTTTCACCTGCAGGGGACTGCTGTGTCCTCCGTCAGAGAGCTGCAGGAGCCTGTAGCTCTCTTGCAAGCTGCGGCTCATCTGAGGTCTGGAGCTGAACCTCCTGAGCAAAAGAGACTGCCGAGACAAGATGAAGAGGAAACA
>CM061148.1:5754101-6019101 GCA_030710495.1 Labroides dimidiatus
CCTTATCAAATAAAATGCTAGAATATATAAAATAAATAAAAGTGTTAAAAATAGCCAAAGAAAAAGTGGAAATAATAGTTGTAATAATATTAGTAATAATAATAAAAAATACAATTATATAAAAAAAATCCAAAAAATAAGACAATCAAGGGCACTGGTAAGTGCAAATAGAATTTTAAAACATTAATTAGTGAAATTTATACATGGGACAAATGCTCACGTATGAAACATATTTATCAAACAGTTCAAAGGTTGAAAATAAGCTTATGTATTAAAATAGCAATAAAATTGTAAATAGTTCATATAAATAAATAAACAAACAAGAAACAAACAAATAAATAAATATAAAGTTAAGAATAAAATTTTAAGACAAATGAAAGAACTAAAAATACCCAAAATGATAAAATGATTAAAAAAAAAAAAAAAAGATAATTAAAAAGAAATGAGAATTTTAAAAAATAGATTAGAAATATGTCATTGGTTTTGCTATTTTTGCAATCTTGGCTTTGAAAGTAAATCACAACATTCTTCTTTTAAAGTCACTGGTGAAGATTAACCATTCCTCTGTCCATCAGTCAAAATATGTCAGGGTTTGATTTTTGTGACCCATGACTCATTTTGCGGGGCTGCACAGTAGCGCAGCTGTTAGAGCTCTTGCTTCACAGCAAGAAGGTCGCCGGTTCGAATCCTGGTTCGGGCACGGTGTGCCTTTCTGTGTGGAGTTTGCATGTTCTCCTCGTGCATGTGTGGGTTCTCTCCGGGTACTCCGGCTTCCTCCCACAGTCCAAAAACATGCTCACTAGGTCAATTGGAGATTCTAAATTGCCTGTAGGAGTGAGTGCGAGCGTGAATGGTTGTCTGTGTCTCTATGTCAGCCCTGCGATTGACTGGCGTCCAGTCCAGGGTGTACCCTGCCTCTCGCCCTCAGCCAGCTGGGATAGGCTCCAGCCACCCGTGACCCTGAACAGGAGAAGCGGTATAGAAAATGGATGGATGGACTCATTTTGCATTTACAAACACTGGCCAGCAGAGGGAGCTGTAGCAGCAAATAAAAGGAGCAAAGAAAAAACAGGCGCTTACAGAGCATTGACGGTAAATAACAACCAGCTGTCTGCAGGCGCACTGCTGAGTCTTTGTACTGATATATATATCAGTATACTGATATACTGATCGTATACTTCAGGCTCATCAAGTTCATTCTGTGAAGAAGAAAAAAATGTGTAAAACAAAACTTGGTCCAAACATTAAAACTGCGACTGCTCCTCAAAAATAACTGTAAGACACACTGTAGGATGTTTGATGACAACAGATTTCTCTTTCATTGTAATAAACAGTACTTAGCGGTGCTTTGGTTCACCAAATGGCCTTTAATGGGAAAAATAAAGAATGTTTCGTTATAAAATTGGATCAAATATGAAACAGTTCAAACCTGAAGGACCAGAGCGCACAGAAACATTTACATTTCATTTAAAGTACGAGTATGAAAATAAGATATCCTTTCATTTTGTCTCACAACAAACCACCACAACCACACAAACCTTTTTGTGGAGGTTTGAGCTGAAGTGTCCTCTTGCAAGAAACTCAATGCTGACATTAACTAATGTCCCGGGTAGCTGTGTCATCAGAGTGTGAATGGGTGAATGTGACCATTAATGTAAAAACACTTTGAGTGGACGTAAGACTGTTTACAGAAGATGTCAATAAGCTCTAATAATAATTATGATCAGCTTCAGTTAACTCATAATTAAATACAAATTTTCACAATAATCTGTCATCACAGGTTTCATAAGTATGAATCTTAAAGTCATTTCACAGCGTATAGTTTTATGTAACTGGTCACATGATCCACTCACTCCAGATGTGGTGTCCCGTACAGCAGTGGCCCGCAACCTTTTGTGCACCACAGACCGGTTTCATGTCAGACAATATTTTCACAGACCGATCTGTAAATGTGCAGCAACTTAATTAAAAAAAAAAAGATGAGACTGGTGTAAAAGCTGTGGTATTTTCCATAAATAATAATAAAGATATATCCATACGTCCAAAGTGAGACATAGACAGATGTAAAGGAGAGACTCATCATTCAGACTCAGATAATAAATCAAACGGATATAAATGAAGTTATTTTTTTCGGTGCAGTCCAGTACCAAATGACCCACAGACTGGTACCGGTCCACGGCCAGGGGCTTGGGGACCACTGCTCTACATGACATCCTCACAACGAGTCTGTCAGGATCAACCATCTCGCTTTCAAAGTCCTTCTTGACCTAGTTTGAATTTGGCTTTTGTCTCTTGCGGTGTAGACTGCTCATGCTTCCTCTGCTGCTCAGAGATCATTCAGTGATGTTGATGTTCATCTTCAGGATGTGGTGTTCTTTGGCTGTAAAAAAAAAAACAAAAAAACCTGATTCATCCTTATCTGGCTGTCATCTCGCTGAATGGAGGCTCGAGGTGTGAGGTTGGCACTTCTTTGTGCAAATGAAGACGTGCAGAGAGGTTGGAGTTCAGTTTGAAAAATCACAATTCCTGCAAATGCATAAGTTAAAAGGGGATTCAATAAAAATCAAAATATCAGAAATATTTGTGCATTAAGTGCAAAATACAACACCAAATACAACATAGTTTTTTAGTAATGGAATAAATCATTTAATTCTGTCATGTAATGTTTGATACACTAAGTTTTATATGACTGCAAGGCTTTGAAGATCTGCTGCGGTGCTTTAACTGGCATTGTAACCACACGGTTGACTTGTTTTTAGCTGTCTTTTTGCTGTATTAAAAACTCAAAAAACCTTTTTTTAATTATTTTTGGCTAGATATCTGCATTTACCTTGCTGAAAAGTGTTCATAACTCCAATTGCATCCACTGGGTTGCGCTACTGTGCAGAAATATTATGGTCTAAAAGATTTAAAAAAAAAACAAAAGTGAAACATTTTAGTTTAGTTTATTTATTTAGCTCACATTGGAAAAGAAAAATGGTGCGGGAATGACGTGAAGCCCCAAGGGCTTGTACAGAAGCTCCACCCCTTTTAATGATTACAATAAATCCAAATTTGTATGGCTAACAAATAAATAAACTTTGACAAATAAGGAGTTAAGGTACAAAATTCATCAATGTTGGATGAGAAAAAAAATACAGAAGAAAAAAAGAGACAAACACCAACCAATTACTAAGGTTACTAAAGTTGATGCAATGGAGAAGGCAGGAAGTGACCAGACTTGAAGATGTTGTTTAAGCTGCTTTTTTAAGAGTGAAGGGGAAGAGATGGACTTTAAAGATGACAGCTTCTCAAAAACTATGTGGAGAACGTTTGAAAGTTGAGGAAACAAAAACGTCTTTAAGAAAAAAAAAAACGTTTTGTAGTAACTTACCTTTGCCACCGGGGGAGCTATTGGACATTGAGAAGACAAAAATAAGGTTTTCAGGACAGGGAGGTCTTTTGCAATCCAAATGCAGCCACTGATTGGTTAACTGACCAAAACTAACACTCTAGGCTAACATTAATAATCATATTTTACTCAAATTTATCAGTAAATCATCATAGACTGACTTTGTTTTGGAGACTCAGCCCCATAATAATATATAAATATCACTACAACATACGGATGTGAGAAACATTTCTACGAGGTGCATTAATTTTTTAAAGTTGGACCACAGCCCATCTGGAATGAATGGGGAGGCAGGGATTTGGACCTATACTGCAGCCAGCCACCAGGGGGAGCAGTTATTGTGGTGACCTCAGTTAGAGCCGAGCCGAGGCTAGGGTGCTGAGCTCATGTCCATTTTTTTTACAGTCTATGTGTCAACTGTGATTCCCTGGGGTTGTAATATTCAGCTAAATAAGCCCTTCAGTTTTAATGCTAAGCTAGTTATCTGTATTAATGCCTTTCTTTAACTCTGTTTTAGGAGTGGGTGAAACCAACATTCAGTGAGTACGACTATCTAAAGATCAACGCACATGCTCAGAAGAAGAGCGAGAAGGAGCCTGATGTCTTACAGTGGAAAGATGAGAAACGAAGCTACAGCGAGGACGGTCAGGTGAAACGGGACGATCAGCTCCTCCACATGCTGCAGCCTCGCAGCGACCTGCTGCCGTTCTTCCAGGATGGTGGCAGCTCTCAGAGTACAGGTCACTCCAGTGGACACATCTCCATCCATACCGTAACGCTGTCAGGAGAGGAGGAGTTTGACAGGGAAGCTCGGTCGCGGAGCTCTGTGAGCACTCTAAGGAGTTACAGAGATGGAGGAAGCTTTGGTTCATTCGGGGACGACTTAGAAGAACGTCCAACGTCAAGATTGGATGGAGAAAATGGGACGCTGCCGCAGCGGGATATCCAAATACCCAACGACTTATCACTGGAAAACGTCAACTTTGAGCCACGTGCACAGGCTGACGAACCAGAGAGGGTATCGCTCGACTCGTTCGTCTCACACGAGCTGTCGGAAGACGGCTACCCTCACGTGGACCTGGACACCATCGACAGCGGTTTTGGGGAGTGCAGCAGCCCCGGAGCTTCAGACTCAAACATAGCCGAGCAGATGGCTTTATTTCAGGAGCACAAAAACTCAAATTCCAATTACGTCAAGCAGTGGATGTTTTGTCGCACGATTCAAGAAGACTCTGGAAACACAGAGAACGAAACACACGAAGCACAAGAGGCGGGACTGCAGAAATCACCGTTAGAAATGCTTCTGGACAGCCATTAGAAAAGAGACACGTTTGTTAACATAGTCACAAAAATAGTGTGTAAATAATGTAAAGGTTTCAGGTGTACACTTTGTAATATCTTCAAATGATTTGTTTTGTTTGGGCCTTTGTTCAAACTGCGCTGTAAAAACACTGCAACCAATTTTTTGTAACCTTAATGTTTTTCAGTAATATCTGCAGTATCTTTTATTTTCGCTATACAACTATAAAAAGCAAAGGATTGTGGGGGAAAAATACAGTGTTAACACTGTAAATGAAGATACAATGATAAAACTGTTAATACTTTTACAGTTAGTTGCTGTAAAATTTACAGCATGCTTTTTACAGCGTACAGTTGAGTGTGAATTCTTAAAGGCAGGGTTGGTAGTCACGGAAAACTAGCATGAATTTTTATGTAGCATCTCCGCAGGACTTTGTTTAGCCCGCACCTTCCCGCACTTGGAGCTCCTCCAAAACGACGCCCCTGCTCACATGCATGAGCGCCGCTGATTCGCTACGTTACCAGTAATCGGGGTATAGGTAGCTTTTCTGCCGTTCTCAAGCGTACATGGATCCCTCTTGGTTATCCACATTGAATAAGGGCGAGTGCACGTTGGTGTAATGTACGTGCTGGAGGCGGGAAGAATGGCAGGATGGGATTTGATTGGTTTAACAAATTGGATCCTCATCGCTAGGATTGGTTGGTGTTTTCTCAGGTTTACTCCTGCTGTAGACAGCAGATATTTTTTGCTCTGTTTTAAAAACTCATCATGCATTGATTGACATCAGAACTTAAAGATCATTTCAAATAGGATAACAAAAAGTGTATCTAAATCTTACCAACCCTGACTTTAATATATCAGCTCACATGCTGAAAAAGCCTGTCATCTGTTATTCTCACTCCACAGCGCACTGATTGTACATCACTGGATCCACATCCTGCATAATGTTTTCGCCTCGTATTGTCATGGTCATGCACGCTTCATCAGCTCGTCCTGTAGCGAGCCCCTTGCACGCTGCCTTATCAAGATGTCTGATAATGTCTGCTCTCTTTGCTTGTGCACATTTTCAGAAACCACTGCAACCACCTGTCCTGTTTTGTGAGACGTCAGTAAAAAGAGCAAACTTCGTGCAAATTCTTATCAACTGCGAACTCAAGAAAAAAATGTTTTTCTCTGGTCTGAGCCTCCTTTATCGGAGGGAAGTGGAGATGCATTCGTCTATCTGTTGTTTTCAGTTCTTGTTTCCCTTCAAGAGTTTTTAGCAAGTGATGAAACTGTCTGGAATCAGTACTGATTCCTCTGTACAGCCTATAAAAGCAATCAAAACTACTTTTTTTGTTTTTGGTTATTTAAAATGTGTAAAATTGCAGCTTTGTCCACAGATGCTGCCAAAAGGGACAACAGCTCCAGTTTTAACCGTTTACATCGTACACTTAAAAATGGTCAAGTAGCGCATGTGTTGGATTAGTTCGTTGGGAAAATGTTTGAGTTACATGATTTATTTCAGTAGATTCTAGTGAATTCAATCCACCCTCATGTTATAGTCTGAAGATAATGAGGTTCATCAAAGCAAAGACTCTGATCATCAGCTGCTTCATGTCACTGACTGTAAAGTTTTTTATCGTATGCACATTTCATCCAAACAGAGTCAGCTTTTTTGTTGCCAGAATTCAATCATTTTTCAAACCGGGTTCCAGAGTGGATGAATCTGAAACCATGCATCAGTTTGGTTCCATGTTGACAAATTATCCGGTATTTTCTGAACTGATGACGCAATGCCCCCACCTCTCACTTACTTCTTGTATTCACCGCCGTCTTCGCACGAGCCAAATGCACACACTCCCTGTGTCGTTCTCTGTTTTTGGTGGACTTTGTGTCAGTGTCACAGCGCCACCCACAGGCCTGGCATATGTACCTCAGCAGTTTCAGCGGGTTTCAGTCATAGACTGTATATTGAATGGACAGTGAGGCTCCGCCTTTTACCATTATAAAAAAAAACCCTCCGTCATGGGAGCCGCCATTGTGCAGCCAGAGTCTGCGCAGTAGAGACTTACGAGGAACTCTGGGAAAATCTGAGTGGAAGCAGGTCACAAGAATAATTTTTTTTTTCTGTCAACAGTCTAATCTCTTCTTAACGCTCCTTCCTGATGTATTTTATTATTCCCGAAAAAACTACACAAGAACAGCAGCTGTCAATCATCATTAAACGAGACATAAAACCCTGTTTTTAACCACTAATAACTAATGAAAAAGAAGCTTTTCAGAAAAAAAGAGGACTTGAACACAATGCAGCCCAATAATATCTAAATATCACCACAGCATACGGATGTGAGAAACGTTTCTACGAGGTGTAGAGAGGCGGAGTTTTTGTCTTGTACTGCAGCCAGCCACCAGGAGGAGCAGTTTTTGTGGTGACCTCAGTTTGAGCTGAGCGAGATGACGTCCATTTATTTTACAATCTATGGTTTCAGCGCTTTCGTCTTGACCCCCATATTTCTTACGAGGGTTCCACGTTAACAGCAAACTTGAATGAGAAAGAATTTGTGTGGACGTGGTCTGACTTTATGCAAAATGTGAATAAAAATGTAAAACATTCAGATGTTTCAAACATTTCATGACTTAATTAACACGTTAACTGACTTATTTAATGATAGAAGTGCCATCTTCAAATGCATTTTGAGAATTTTTCAATAACAATTCCAATGAAATCATAATCATGATATTGACCATAAAGACCAAAAAGAAAGACCATTGAAAATGAACTGGATGGAAACACGAGTGACATGAAGCAGTTAGCAGAAGATGAGGATGAGGAGGATGAGGAATGGACTCCTCAGGTCATGCATGATGATGAAAGCTCATATAATAGTGATGAGGAAGGACATCATGATAAAAGTAAATTTGTTGAGGTCCCATCAACATAGGATACGATCAGAGAGGAGTCAGTGAAGGGCGACGCAAAGAGGAACAAATTTAGATGGAAAACATAAAATATCAAGCTCCATCTGTTGGATTCGTTACACACAGACACAGGAGGTTCTCTGCATGTACATGTCGAGAATCTGTTGATGTGAGAAGGGATGGCGCTGATCATGGGAAACCAAACAGAGATACAAGCACTGCACCAGCAATCACTATTTACATGTCTACTGTGGGGAGGGCAGGGTGCATCTTTGCTAAAAACAAAGACAGAAACTTTTGGAGCACCGACCACAAAGTGAAATAAAAAGAAAGTGTGGAAAAATAAAACAAAAGAAAACTTCCTGACAAGTTCTATATCTAAAAATATCATAGACAAAACTAGTTTTTGTCCATTTGTCTCATTGTTGTGAGAAAAAAGTTGCCAAAATGACCCAATGTATCAAATGAGATACAAAAAAAATTATAAACAAATAATATAGAATTGTTTTTTTGAGGATTTTGTTAAAAGGGTTACTCGACACCTCTGTTTCCGTTTATTTCGTGATGGGTCAGGCTTTTAGGGGTTAAAGAAATAACTAATAAATGGCTTCCTTTCAGTGTAAAGTAACTGCATGGTTTGAGTGGGATATCAGGAATGGAACAAACGCTCCACTCTGCGTTTCACAGTCGGTGAGTGTATGCTGAGGTGGCACCATGATCAAAGACAGGAACATTTGCCCCAAACCAAAGTAAAATAAAAAGAGAGAGAGAAGAAGAAGAAAAATGAAAAAGTTATGACGTGAAAAATGTTCTAACTTCCTGTGATGCAAGAAGTGATAAGAAACCTCAGCTCAGTCTCTCATTCACTGTCTGAGACATCAACAGCAGCAGGACGGCCCCTGAGGTGAGCGATTTTCCATCCGTGACACACTTCTCATGACTGATGGTGTTTTTAATAAAGTGTAAGGTTAAATTTCAGACTTCAGCTCAAATCAAAGGATTTTATCACAGAAGTCTTGAAAACTTCATGATAATTGGCTTCTTTGTCTTGAGACTTTAAGAGCGGATAACAAGGAAAACTCCTTAGTTCACATCCACAGAGTGACCCTCGAGCCCATGGAGCCATGAGGCCTCAGCAGCTCCTCTTCTTGTGTTGCCTCTACAGCAGCCTCACAGTGATCTGCAGCTTTGAAGGTACTGAACCACGTCTGTGGTTAACACTGTTACAAGGCAGCGCTTGGTTTAGGTTGTGTGGCTTGAGATCAAATCATATCCTGTGTTTTAAAACATTTAAACAGATTTAAGGTCAAAGGTTTTTCCTCGTCAACCCACAGAGAAACATTTACCGATAGAAATGTCATTAAAGTGGAATTATTTTATCAGTCATCTGTGAGTGGAAACTGTGAAACTCACAGCTTCTTATTATAGAATAGAATAGAATAGAATAGAATAGAATAGAATAGAATAGAATAGAATAGAATGTACTTTTTTAATCCCTGAAGGTAAATTCAGGATTGTTATTATCATATTATAGTTTACAAATTCAAAGAAATATTTTTAGTTTTTGAAGTTGGTTAAAGTACATAATGCCGTAATTCTGTAATGTCACTTTTGGATTGGTGGAGATGCTTTCAGTAGCCCCGCCCCCTTCTTTAAGGTGATTTGATCTCCAGAGAAGAAATCTTTTTTGACAGGGGGGCACTGACCTGACTTAAGTCCCCGATACCAATACTAATTTATATTTTGACAACTTCAGGCTTTTCCAACATTTATTTTATGGCATTACAAATATGTAGACGTGTGATGAGTTGTTCTCTAACACCAACAGGAGTTACAGTTTAACTGTAACCCTCAGCAGTGAATGACCGAGGAGTTAAACTTCTACATATTGCACGTTTTCGTTGCAGGTGAAAACATGAAATTGTTAATTGTTTAAAAGGATCCACAGAAAAACTTAAATCCATATTTCAATGCATTTTGCTCATTTAAGTCACTTGCTGCTGATACTTGTTTGATCTTCAGACCAATTTTCATGAAATATGAGTAATGGTTTGTGATAGTCCTGGTGGAGAGTGGTGGGATGGCACTTTAGCGCCCTCACTGTTTTTTTTTTTCTTCTGTAGCCTCGTCTTTGGATTTTATTTTGTTTGTTTGAACTATTTACAGTTTGTTGTTTTTTGCATGCTTATTTTAATCTTGTAATTTTAATTTCTTAGAGGAAATCAGTGGTGATTCCTTGGATGAGGGTTTCTTTTCCTGTGAGCAAAACCCCCAGGTAGAGGTGTAGCTGTTGCCATGCTTTGTTGTTAACTGTACCAGTAAAATCTCCCCCTAAAAAAATAATAAATAAATTTAAAAAAATCCCTCTAGTGTGAAGAATTAAGAGTAGTAAGTCCTCCTCCTTCTTTTTAAAATTTAAAGAAAGAAAATTTCATCCTGCTTTCTTTAAACATCTAAAAAGTTACTTAATGAGAATCTGTGATGCGAGAAATGTAAAAAAAAAAAATGCTGTTTGGCACCCAAAGCAGCTTCAGACTCCTAAAATAAGCAAAAAGAGATGAGCAACATTCACATTATCAAGTATTCACATTACTGTTTTTATTTTGCAGTTTATTGTGTTTGTGCCAAAATATTCATGCTTACAATATTTTTGGCCCTCTTTTCTTAGTTGATGCATATTCCTGCGTCACTTCGTACTGGAACACTGTGACGTGTGTCTTGAAGATCACTGCAGATCTCATGCAGCAGACCAACAGCAGCTTCAGCCTGGAATTCAGTGATACATTTGAGTACGGACACTTTTTTTTGATGAATTTAAACTATGAAAACACATCATTCTTCCTGCATAGACAAAAATAAATGTCCTGTTATTGATTTTTTTTTTTGTCTCTCTTCAGAGGCACCAGAATGTCCTGTCCACTTGTGTCGATGGACGACAGTTACAGGAGTGTCTGCAAAGTCACGGACTCTGAAAGTTTCTTGGAAGTGGATCAATACGACATAAATCTTTGTAATGGGACTGACTGCAGGACGTTAGAGAAGAAGTTTGAACCGTCAAAGAAAAGTAAGTTTAAAGTACTTTGTGGTTTATTCTAATGCAAGGGATGATGTATAGTGAACAGGCGGTTGTGCAAAGTAGAATTCCAATAAGATGAGACGGATCGTCAGCCACTTTCTGTGTTCTCATTCAAACTGATTGAGTTTCCAGATTAAAAATCATTGTTATAAATGTATTATTATTATTATTATTATTATTATTATTATTATTATTATTATTATTATTATTATTATTATTATTATTTTAGTCATGGCTAGAAAGGGCAGCTTGAGAGAAACAAACATGTTTGCCTTGTTGTCAACAGGCAGAAGTGAAAAATGTCAGTCTCCTTTATACGGATTGTTTTAATTTTACACGTGAATAGAATAGAATAGAATAGAATAGAACAGAATAGAATAGAATATCAATTTCAGAAGGGAAATTAAGGATTCAAAGCATTGAAAAAAAAAACAAAAAAAAAGAACAACAAGTAAGTAAGAAAGCGTAGGATGCAAAACTGTCCATCACAAAATAGATGAACCACAGCTTGGCCATTATTCTCCTGTCAGTCCCCATCTTCACAGGGTCCAGGACTGAGTTGGTCTTCTTCACCAGTCTGTTCAGTCTAGCTTTCCTGTACCCTGTCCGCTCACAGCATGTGAAATCCCTCCAATGTGGCACTTGTGTCCAGTTAGCTCCATTAGGCATGTCTGTGAATAATGTGTTGCTTATCTGCCCTCTGGTATTCCCTCTGGTCCTGGGTTAGCATCGCTAGCTTGTCCATCTTATTGAAGATAGATCTTACATTCCCCATGACAATGGAAGGAAGGGCAGCTCGAGATTGCCTCCGCTAGCACATCGTCCTCGTCTCCTTCTCCTCAGCTCGAGGGGAACATCGGGCCTAGCACCAGTTAGCATCGACATGCTGCAGGCTGCAAGCAGCTGAAATCTCGTGTGTAAACAACGTCTGATTGAGTTGTCCTCGACAGAGCTTACCTTATTGATACTTATTTTATAGTTTTCTTCAGTTTTGACCGATCAGAATCAAGATCTATGCCTGTAAAATATCTTCCTCTTGAGGAAGTTTGTAAATACATACAGTAGAAACTAAAAGTTATTAACACTGAAGTTCATAAATGTTTTAAGTTTTCAACAGAAGAAAGAAAAAAAGGGGAGATCTGCCCAGACAATTTCAAGCCCCTCCTTTAATGACGTTTCTGTCGCTGCTTTGCATTAATGCAGGCAGAAAAGAAATGTCTAACACCAGCATCATATTTACGACCACATTTTAAGGCAGTGAGACGTTTCTAAAGTGAAGTAACTCTCTTATCTCAAGGAGATGCTGATCAGCATACTTTACAACATGTGCTGGTAATGATGATTTCCTGTTTGTTCTGATCAGTTCAGCTCACGCCCCCGTATGATGTAGAGGTCAAACAAAGTCCAGAGACGTTTCTCATCACCTGGAGAAGTGGGTATGAAGATCATCCCTACCTTTCCAAGGTCCTCGACTATGAGCTCTTAGTCCAAACATTTGAAAGCAATGACATGGTAAGCTGCACTCTAATGAGTATTCAGACTATATGTTCTCCCAAAACAAGATCCGATTATTTAAATTTCTTTCCCTCTGTCTCCAGACTCTTCACCTGCACTCGCAGAATTCAGAATCGATTGGAAGATCAAAATTCAAACCTAATGCGAAACACTGCATTAAAGTGAGATCGAAAATAAATGTCTGTAATGATTACAACAGCACTTGGAGTCAATGGAGCCCGTCAGGGTGCCTGGAAACTGAAGCAGAACAAGGTAAAATATCAAACATATCATTTTTTAAAGCTCCTGGAGGAAACCTTCATGTATGTTGATTTTATTTTATGCACTACTTGATGAAGCATTACCTCTTTAAACTTCCTGTTGTAAACATTATAAAACATCTACTGGCATTTATTTTGTGAATGACTTGAGCCCCACAGATCTAAAGTAAACCACTTTCTGTCATAACAACTTCCTCTTATGTAGAATATTATCTGAACAGTCATACAGACCATCCATGAGCAACAGCCAACTAACAGACTTACTGTCAGCACTGCTGTATGACTCAGTATTTCTTTATTATTCTGTGAACTTCCTCAGAACAAGATAACATACCACCCATTCTGATAAAGTCTCTGGGTCCTGCATGTGTGGCTGTTGGAGTCTTGCTGCTTGTGCTCAACAGTCCCACTGCAAGGTAATCCAGAAGTGCTTTAAAATCCTGACAGTGTTATAATGATAATAATGACTGCATGAAGTCAAAGTAAGATGTGATGTTGTGACTCTCGTGTGTTTTGGTTTGCACGACAGAATGAAGATAAAAACTCTGTCACACACACCATCGCCGGCCCCTTTCTTCAAACCTTTGTATCAGACACACAAAGGCAATCTGCAGGTGAGCCGAACATACAATGTCATCCTGTCAGATCTCAGTCTGATTGACGGCCCCCAGCTTTCATCTCACAATGCTTCAATCGTGGCACTGAAATAAACAATGCTCTAATTTATGTGTACAAAGTATATCCAGTAAAAAAAACACATTAGGGGACACAAGCAGGATTAGAGTTATAGGAGAAGAAATATTTGTACCTAAAAATACTCTGAATATGAAAAACAATCCAGATCCTGCCATAAAAACATCCTGACCTATTTGTCCCATATCGCCCCCTGGTGGAGAACATTTTCCTTTGTCAGAAACATAGTTTGCTGATGTTAACATAGCGCGTAACACTGCAGAAAACTGACCACTTAACATCTGGTATCAAGAGACACCTGAGGGACAGGTGACCTTTGATTTCATCAGCATGTGATGATGGAATGAGGAGGTTTGACACTCCTTAGTGACTAATTTTTTTCCAAAAAGCCCTAAGTGTTTAAAAAAATAACAGAGAAGAATTTAGAGACTGGTTGGTGTTTCTTATAGAATTGAATAAAATGTACTTTATTAATCTCCCAAAGGAAATTCAGGGGTATAGTGCAAGAAATACAAGAATATGTAAATAGTATCATATAATCAATGACAACTAGAAAATAATGTCCATCAGAGACGTCAGCTTGGCCATAATTCTCTTGTCAGCCAGCACCTTCACAGGGTCTAGAGGGTCCATGCTGTTTTTGTGTCTGGTATTAGCTCTGTTAGCCATGTCTCTGTGAATAGCATGACGCTACTCTGCAGTTATTCCTTCTGGTGCTGTGTTAGCACGGCTAGCTCATCCATCTTATTGTAGATAGATCTTATGTTCTCCAAAACGATGGATGGGAAGTCGGGTTGATATCGCCTCTTCTTAGCTAACACCACAGTACCAGCAGTACCGGTTAGCATCCACATGCTACAGGCTACTAACAACTGAAGTCAGCAGTGTAAACAATGTGACCATGAACGAAAAGTAAAAAAACGCATCCAGTTTGATGTCAATTGCCAACAAATGAGCCATAAAAAGTAATGACAGACTTTACTGGGGAAAAAAAGAAAAAAGAATAATAAAAACATTAAAAAATTCATTAAAAAACATGACATGAAGTCTGTGGATGTCTATGCTGCTCTAATCTGTTTCTAGCAGTGCACTCCAATCTGTGCATTCAAAACAGTCCCTCAGAGCCTCACCAGCCTCAGGTGTCCATCTCCTGGCTGTGAGGGTAGCTACAGGCTGCCTCAGTACACAGGGTTTGTAACGGGTAAACCTGGTTGTGATCTGACCTGCCAAGTGGTGGTAGAGCAGCAGCTCTGTAGGCATCCCTGACACAGACATACAGCAGATCAAGTCTCTAGTTGGACAGTCAACAAACTGTGTAAATCCAGCCGGGTGGGAGGAGAGGGTAACACGATTAGGGTAACATGATGGTATCATCTAAGTTGTGTGATATGTGTTTAACAGAGAAAAAAAAAGGCCATGCAACTGTATCACAACTCATGCATGTTGATGCTGCTGAATTTGCAGGACTGGCTTTCACCCAAAGGTAAACTTCTGCTCACCTACAAACCCGAGGAGATCCTGACAGCTGATGCTGTGACTGTTCTGCCGAAACCCACAAACACACAGGACCCAGAGGAGAACCAAGACCTACAAAACCCATCAATAACACACCTCCTTTTCACTCAGTGTCCAACCTCTTACGTTGGCCTACCAGGGATACACGAGCCCCCTCCACCTGTTACTGCAGTCAGTCCAGGACAGATGTCGTACACGCGGCTGCCTTGTTCAGTCTGGGGGATCAATATGGGAGAGGTAGAGGTCGTCTCCATTCCACTGAGAGATGTTTTACACACCAGCTGTGAAGACTCTGGCTGCAGCAGTGAGGACCTGACCCTGAGCCCAGATTGCAGTTTACCAAACAGTCCAGTAGATAACGGCCCACCGAAATGTTTCTGTACCGATTACTGCATCCTCAACAAAACAGCAGAGGGTTTTGCTCCTGTTTCAGTCTCCAAAGGAGGCGGCCTTGGTGCAGCATCAGAGCTCCAGCGAGAAGATGAGACGTAAATTTCAGTGCAGCTGCCGGATGCTATCAGACGTGATGCTTGTATACGGTTTGCTTTATTCTGCCTCTTCTAAACAGAGCTTCTTAATCAGCAAACACACGTTTCTTTGTTTATATTATTTGAATGTCCTAAATGTGAAAAGGCTTTGAAAATACCTCATGATCTGTCTGTTAGTGAAGCAAACATAAACACAGCAGAGCTCATATGCACATAAGGGTTAAACTTGATGCATTTACTGCGCTTAATAGGATGGCATTTGAATGTGCTTTATTATCAGTTCTTACTTTCTTTCTGCTGTTTTGATCTAAAGCAAACATTTTATTATCTTTAAAGAGTGTGAAGGCGAACTAGCAGCTGTGAAAATTTTCTTTGGCTTCATGTCAATGTTTTTTTGCTTTGAGCATGACCTTCAGAAATCCTCAAAATGTTTATTTCTTTAATATTTCTGAGGTTAAGACTACTCTCATCATACTTAATCATGAACATGATAGCACACAATAATAAAGAAAAGCTCAATGTGAATGTCTGTTTACTAATAAGGTGATGACCACAAATAAAATGAAATAAAATAAAAAAAAAATAGAGAGGTGGAAGAAGTTTGTTTTATATCTTTTCAAGCTCATTACCAAACTGCTCTTTTATATTAAGGATTAATAGTGTAAAAAGATTTAGATAAAAACTACTTACAGCTCGTCACATTTGACACAAACAAGATAAGAATTATAATCGCACATAAACCAAGGAAGTCAAATCATATATGAAAGAATGAGTGCAAAGTAAGATCTAAGAAAATCTGAAAAAAAAGCAGGAAAATGTTGGTAAATTAAGTAACTACAGAAACACAAAGAGCAAATACAGTCAATATCAAGAGATGGAAAAAAAACTTGTTAATTGGACGTTTTTAAATGATTCAACTTCCGTGATTAACTTACGATGGCCCTGAAGTAAAACACAGCATAAAAATAAATAAATAAATAAATAAATAAAAAACACAAAAGAGGAAAAGGAAAAGGAAGGTCCCCGTTTTGTCAGGGATTGTAGCTGATTGGATGAATGCACCTGTCTAACTTTTCAACTGGATGTGTATTTTTCACACTATATTAGCGCTTCAAGTGATACAAACAGAGTCTTTGAACTTTATCTTTCATCACTGTGTTTTCTTTTTTTAGGTTTGTGTTTTCTTGTTTTTGTTTTTGCATTTTCTGTTTTGTGTTTGTGTTTCATTTTCTGTTTGTTTTGAGTTTGTTTGTTTTTGTGTTTACTTTTTTGTTTATATTTTCTTTTTTGTTTATGCAATTTCTTTTGTTTCTGCATTTTCCAATTTGTGTTTATGTTTTCCTTTTTTCTGTTTGAATTTTCCTTTTTTTGTTTTTGTATTTTCTCGTTCATTTCTGTGAGTCTTCTTCATTTGCTTCTTCGTCTTCTTCTTCTTCTTCTTCTTCTTTTTGTCTGGTCCTGTTTTGCATTTCAGGGCCACCGCACAAACTAGCCTGCTTCTGTTACTGCGACTCATAAAAAGCATTAACACTAACAAAAAATTTAAAAACTATTACATAATATCAAGAATAATCAACTACAATGGGTTAAATTTGAGTTCATTCAAAGAACTTTTATTCAAATGTTTGAACACTTTCACCTGCAGTTCCACATCAGTCCAGCGGGTGATGGTGATGAAACCTTTTGACCTTTCTACGATTGTTAATTGTTCTTACAAATATTAAAAGAAGAAGACCTTAGAAAGGGTTAAACAACTTTCAGCAACACAATCCATCACTTAACGTATTATTTATATTCTTCCTCTGAGCTGGGGGTTAGAACAAAGTCTTAGGACATGAAACTATCCTCTTGAACTCCTGAAGCTTATTCTGATATTAATCACCATCTGTTTGAGTAGGTGGGCTAATATACCTCGGTGAGAAAGAGGTGCTGTCTGCAGACTACGGCTCGTGTTTGTAAATGATCAGAGAAAAGTTAATTTTGTCGGTGGATGAAAGACAAAACAACATTTTCTCTGCAGAGACATGTGAGGATGTGGTCAGGAAGCGAACCCACACACTGTTCTATCCATTTATCTGTTCATCAGGTGTCTGTACATCAACACCCACAAACATTTTCCCCATGTGCCATGACACAGAGCAGCAGGCTTTCCCCCACCAACACGCCCCTGCTCACAGACCTCATGGGAGAGCAGCTGGATGACCTGCGTGAAGTGGTGATGGCATTTAATCGTGCAGGTGTTTGTTAAGGAGGTACTTAAATGCATTGCGAATCTCATTTGTATCTCATTTTTATCTTCTGTTTTACAATCCCAACTCCAATGAAGTTGGAACGCTGTGTGAAACGTTTACATACCGCCAGGTTTCTCTCGATTGGGATTCATTCTGCATCTGAGTTCAATGACAGTCCTACTGTGCACAGTTTTCTGTGCATATTTAATTCGCTTTAAAGTGACATTAAAAAACCATTTAAAAAAAGCGATCAGTCAATAAAGTGCATCTAAAAAAAGCAATATAAAAGCACTTTATTAGGCTTTTCTTTTATGGAGATATTTTTTTGATTAAAATTGCTTTATATGGCAATATTATTTCTTTTAATTTTATTTATTTATTTATCTTTATATAGCCGTTTTTATTTTCTTATCATTTTATAGATTTATTTACTTATTTTTTGTATTTTATTGATTCATCTTTATATTTTCACTTTTATAGATTCTTTTTTATAATTCGGCACTCTCACTACTCCATAATTTCAAGATCACTTACTTACAAAGAGTTCACAGTGTAACGGTTTTCTGTCCTTTTTTCTATTGTTTCTTTTTAGGTTCAAGCTTGTTCTATTTTGCTCACATCTGTCTCCCTTTCTTTCAGTTCCAGTCCAGTCTCCCTCTTATGTGATCACCTGGCCCCTCTTTCATGTGTTTCACCTGTGTCTTGTTTCCTGCCCTCCCTGCCCCTTTATAATCCTGGCGTGTCTACTCACCCCTTGCCAGATCATCTCTCGCCTTTTCATAGCATCCAGCCTTGTAAGAATCCTTGTAGCTCTGAGTGTTTTGACCCTTGTTTCTGCCTCGACCTTGTCTCTCGTCTGCCGATTCTGTGCCTTCGCCTTCAAGTTTTGCCTTCTTGATTTTGAACTCTCTTCTGAATAAAGACTACTTTTTGGATTGATACCACTGGTGCAGCGTCTGAGTCCTTCTCCTGTCTGTGTCGTGACACACCGGACATCTATGAAGTTCTGGAAGTTTACTTTAGCATAACTGTACTTTCATTTGAGGAGAATATTTTAGCACTCTTTCTACTTTTGAACATTACAGCCTGAAGAATCCTTGCAGTGTTAGCCTCCTCCTACACAGCTGGATGTTTCTCAGTTTTCATTCACACGTGGTTGGTGAGTTGGTAAACATTATCTGGAATGCACTTTGGAAAATATAAATAAAAGGTCTGAATGTTTTTTTTGATTGTGGCAAACTCCTGAAACCCCCTCTGATGCTGCTGCTGACATTTTGCCCACCTGCTGCCCACAAAACGCTTTGACAGACCAACCACAGTTCATGTGTATATGTGTAGAAACCTGATTATATGCTACCTTACATTACAAGAAACAATACAATATGAATATCTGTAGAACTGGCCCTTAAGTTTCACTTTTAGTCAAACATTACAAAGAAACAAAATGTTTGGGGGAAAACAGTCAACCTTTGCTCCTCAGATGTGTCAGAACATGTTGCTGTTGTGTAACAGCTCTCTGTATCAAAGAGCTTTTGAGTCAGTCTTGAGTAACATCTTAAGTACAGGGATGTCAAGTCTATTGTTCTTATATTATGATGGATTTTTTCCCTGCAATACAATAAGCTAACTTAAATTTTTAAACGTTTGAAAAATGTTACCTTTTAAATCGAATAAATGGCAGGTCCCCTTCTACAGGCCGCCGTCTTGCACCACCACGTTTCTACAGTGACAAAGGATGGACAAAACAGTAACAGACGCATTTATGAGTGAACAGCCATCTGAAATGCACATTATGGATGACAAAAAAATTGTCTTGATGGATGTTTGTGATGGCAAACAAAAGGAGGATAACCATCGTGTGTGATAGCAGCTTTTTGTCCTTGAAGGCTACCATCCCTTCACTGATTGGAGGGGTGAGCAAGGGAGCGCAGATCGTGTGGCCAGTTGCTACAGCCCCTCCCCTTTTGTTTTTTCTCTCTCTCTCTCTTCCCCATGCTTCCTCGTCTCTCTCCTCCGGCCTGTTGCGCACCTGTGCGTAATTTGCGTTCAGGTTGGAGGAGGGGATTTAGGGGAGCTGGAAAAGCAGTCTAGAAGGAGTGAGAGAAGGAAGACACCCACACCCACACACTCTTTTTCATTGTTTCGAGGTAATCTTGTTTTTTTTTTCCCCACAGGTTTATTTCTTCTTTTGGAGTGATCAACATGTTTCAATGTTGATCTTTGTTATTTTAGTTTGTTGTTTTAGTTTGGGCTGGAGATCCCGGTGGTCCAGTTTTCGCTTCTTTTTTCTTACCTAGGTTTTGGAAGTAATTTAGTTTGGGGAGAGAAGCTGGCGCGACGGCCCATCGCGAGGCTGGGTCGGCACCTTTCCCTTTTTGTTCCTTTTTGCCTGGGTCTTCAGCTCTTTTTGGTAATTGATTTGCAGCATTTTTCTATAACTTCAATAAAGCCTGTGGGTTAATTTTTGAAAACACTCTTCTGGCGTCCTTCTTAATGTGTTATGGTCTCCTTTTTTTTGTTGACGAGTCTTTTGATCATTTATTTAAGTTGAGGAGGCCGTAACATATTTGGGGGCTCGTCCAAACTTTTTTTTCCTCTTCTCCAACACCGTTTTTGTAAGTTTTGTTAGTAACAGTGTTTGAGATCTTTTTTTTTACTTTTTCCTTGTTGTGGTGGCGTGAGTCTTGTGTATTGGTAAACTGTGTCAGTGTAGCTTTGTTTGTTCGCTCGTGTCAATTGATGTGTAGCTTGGCACGTGGATCGCTTCCGACACTTTTGTCTGTTTGCTGAATTTGATGACTCTTGCTGTCAATCTATTGTCGTGTGTTGTGTTGCTTTGTGCACACGATTTTTGGATGCCGTTGTTTGCAGTTTACTGCTTCAGCAGAGTGTGTTTTCTTTTCAAATGTGGTGTCGTTTTCCCGTTGTGACGGTGTGGTTTATTCTGAACGCCTGTTTTTTGTCTTCTTGCCGTCCTTTCTAGATATTGCAAGTTGGCTTGCTCCTTAAAATGGAGTTTAAAATTGAAGACTTTGAGGCACAGCCTACTTTAGAAAAATTTAATAACTGTACGAAAGAACAGTTGATTAATATTGCGGATCATTTTGGTGTTGCTATACATAAAAATCTGAAGAAGCAAATAATAAAATCTGAATTGTGGTCTGCGTTATCTGAGAAGGGGATTTTGCCTGTTAGTTCAATTAATCCCATGAGTTCATCTGAGGAAAAACAAGATCCAGGAGATCTACTCCGATTTAAGGAATTAGAGATCGAAATGCGAAAATTAGAGATTAAGGAGAAGGAACTCAATAACGAAGTCGAACTTCGTAAACTAGAGTTAGAAGGACAACTTCGTTTAAAGGAACTTGAGTTGAGACAGTCCTCTTTACCTTCTGTGTCGCAGTCCGTTGATTTCGATCTTAGCAAGTGTGTCCGTTTGGTCCCTCCTTTCAGTGAGAAGGACATTGATAAATACTTCACTGTGTTCGAGCGCGCAGCAGTCACGTTAAAGTGGCCGAAAAGAGTTTGGCCTTTACTGTTGCAGAGTGTCTTTGTTGGAAAAGCTCAGAATGTGTACGCGTCTTGGTCACCAGATTCAAGTATGGATTACGACGAACTTAAAGCGGCAGTGCTGAGGGCTTATGAACTCGTGCCTGAGGCATATCGTCAAAAGTTCCGTAGTTTTAGAAAAACTGAGTCGCAAACATATGTTGAGTTTGTGGGCGAAAAAGAAGCACTGTTTGATCGTTGGTGTCGTTCTTTAAATGTAACTGACTTTGACAATCTACGCAATCTTATGCTTCTGGAAGAATTTAAAAACTGTTTACCAGAAAAAGTTGCTACTTACATCAACGAACAGCAGGTGTCCACTGTGTCCGATGCAGCCGTCTTGGCCGATAAGTATATTCTGACGCACAAGAATACATTTGAGAAGTCTTTTGGGTCCTCTGAGCGTTTTGTTCCCACGGTGAAGTCCTTTAGTGTTCCGGTGAAGTCCTTTAATGTTCCAGCGAAGTCAAATTCTCAGAGTGAGGTTAAGCATAGTAGTAAAGAGGCTGGGGAAATGAGTGATAAACCTGTGTGTTTCTATTGTAAAAAGCGTGGTCACACTCTGAGTCACTGTTTTGCGCTGAATAAAAAAAACAAGTCTCCAAAAGCAGTTAACTTGATGAAAACTGAATCTCTGCCTCATCAGGAACCTCTGTCCATGAAGACTGAAACGTTAAAAGCTGATCTTGATGTTTATGCTCCTTTTATCATGAAAGGTTTCGTTTCGTTGTCGGAGGGGGACTCCAAAGTTCCTGTGACTATCCTGAGGGACAGTGCAGCTTCACAATCTGTTATCCTCCAAGGAGTGCTGCCATTGTCCGATAAGACATCTGTTAATTCCAGTGCCTTGGTTCGGGGTTTTGGTATGCAGTATGTGGGTGTACCTTTGCATCAGGTTTTCCTGGACTCAGACTTGGTTAAAGGCCGGGTTGTTGTGGGAGTTAGTCCTCAATTCCCCATTGATGGTGTGTCTTTCATTTTGGGTAATGATTTGGCTGGGGGTAAGGTGCTTTTGAATCCTGAAGTCACTGCTGTTCCTCTTGCTAAAATCCCAGATGACATGGAACGGATGTTTCCGGAGGTGTTTACGGTGTGTGCTGTCACTCGTGCGATGTCAAAGAGACAGAAGCGATCGGTTGCTGATGACGTCAGCGAGGTAGAATTGGCTGACAGCTTCATGAATGATTCCGGTTGCTTGGATTCCTCGCCGGTGATTTCTCCTCCCGAGTTTTCCCCACCTGTTGCCACTTTTACAGCCCCAGTTGTCGATTCCACCCCTGTTGTTAAGGAAAATTCTAAAGAGATAATGTCTCGAGAAAACCTTATTGTTGAGCAGAAACGTGACCCTTCATTAGTTTCTTATTTTGATGCTGTCGTTCCTGAAGATGATGTTGTGAAGATGTCCAGTTGTTATCATGTGAAAGACGGTGTGCTCGTCCGGAAATGGACACCTCCGAACATGTCCACACAGGATGACTGGAGTGTGGTGAAACAAGTTGTTGTACCGCAAAAATATAGGCAGGACATTTTAAAGTTGGCGCATGACAACCCACTTGCAGGTCACTTGGGAGTTAATAAAACCTACGACCGCATTTTGCGTTGTTTTTTCTGGCCAGGACTGAAACGAGACGTGCAGCAGTATTGCAAAACATGTCATCTTTGTCAAGTTTCGGGAAAACCAAATCAAACCATTCCTCAGTATCCTCTTTATCCCATTCCAGTTGTGGGTCAGCCATTCGAGCGTGTAATAGTAGACTGTGTTGGTCCTCTGCCACGCACTAAAGCAGGGAATAAGTTTCTTTTAACTATCATGTGTTCTGCAACAAGGTTTCCAGAGGCTATTCCGATGCGTAAAATAACGACCCCAACTGTTGTAAAGGCGTTACTGAAATTTTTCTCTTTGTTTGGGTTACCTAAAATTATTCAAACGGATCAAGGATCTAATTTCATGTCGCGGATCTTTGCACAAGTCATGAAGCAACTTGACATTAAACATTGCTGTTCAAGTGCGTATCATCCGGAGAGTCAGGGGGCGATTGAGCGTTTCCATCAGACTCTTAAATCAATGTTGCGAACTTATTGTCTCGAGTCTAACAAGGACTGGGATGAGGGTGTTCATCTTCTTCTTTTTGCTACTCGTGAAGTGGTTCAGGAGTCTTTGGGTTTTAGTCCAGCGGAGTTGGTGTTTGCACACACGGTGCGTGGGCCTCTTAAACTTTTGAAGGAAAAGTGGATGAATGATGATAAACCGCGACATCTGTTTGATTATGTAACAAACTTTCGTTTCAGACTTAACCGTGCATGCGAATTGGCTAAAAAGAACATGTCTGTCTCCCAAACAAAGATGAAAACGTGGTTTGACAAGAATGCTAAAAGCCGAAGTTTTAGCCCCGGTGACCAAGTGTTGGTGTTGCTGCCTGTTCCTGGCTCTGCTCTGCAGGCTCGTTATAGCGGTCCTTACGTAGTGCAAGAGAAAGTGAGTGACAGAGACTACATTGTTGCAACTCCCGAGCGCAAAAGAAGAAACAGATTATGTCACGTCAACATGTTGAAACCATATTATGATAGAAACCCCGCTTCTTTACCTGTCAGTGAGGAGGGAAAGACAGTTTTGGCGCTGTCCAGTGCTGAAGTGATTGATCAGGCTGCGGTAGGGGAAGCGCTGTCCGGTGCTGATCTTACGGAGTCACTGGCCGTTTCCGCAGAAGACGATGTCGTTGGTCCGTCTACTGCTGTTGTTCAAGGACGGTTGAAGAACTCTGAAATTTTGTCTAAGCTTGATGAGTGTTTTTCGCATTTGACTCATAGTCAACAACGGGATGTGATCAGTTTAATAAAGAGTCATGTTTCTTTATTTTCAGATGTTCCGAGTCAAACTCGGGTGTTACAACACGACATTGACGTCGGGGATTCTCCTCCCATTAAACAACATGCATATAGGGTGAATCCGGATAAGCGTTCACGGTTGCAAAAACAAATCGATTATATGTTGGAGAACGGTATTGCGGAGCCGAGCTCCAGCTCTTGGAGCTCTCCTTGTCTCCTCGCGGGGAAGTCCGATGGTACTGACCGGTTTTGTACTGACTTTCGGAAGGTGAACGGGGTTACAAAACCGGACTGTTTTCCTCTTCCCCGTATGGAGGACTGCGCTTGGTAAACACTGTATTGTGTGGTATACCAGGATGTGAAGCTTATCTTGACGATATTGTTGTTTATTCAGGTAAGTGGGATGAGCATATGCAGCAGCTGTACACGGTGTTTGGTAGGCTGCGTGATGCCAATCTCACCCTAAATTTGGCGAAATGCGAATTTGGACAGGCCACTGTGACCTATTTGGGTAAAGTTGTGGGCCGGGGGCAAGTTAAACCAGTGTTGGCAAAAGTGGAAGCAATCACGTCATTCCCTGTTCCATCCTCGAGACGTGAGTTGCGTCGTTTTCTAGGGATGGCGGGATATTACCGAAGCTTTTGTAAGAATTTCTCTGCTGTTGCGGCCCCGCTCACTAATCTTTTGAGTCCTAAAGTTTGTTTCAAGTGGTCAGAGAATTGTCAGCGTGCTTTTGATAGTGTCAAGGCTTTGCTGATGTGTGCCCCAGTCCTCGCGGCGCCTGCGTTCGACCGTCCATTTAAGCTCGCGGTAGATGCGAGTGATGCGGGGGCGGGTGCGGTGCTCCTTCAGGAGGGGGATGATGGGGTCGATCATCCTGTGTCCTATTTTTCAAGGAAATTTAATCGGCACCAACGCGTGTACTCCACCATCGAGAAAGAGGCACTCGCTCTAGTTCTGTCGTTGTCGCATTTTGAAGTTTACATCGGGTCTACAGAGTCACCGCTTGTCGTTTATACTGATCACAACCCGCTAGTATTCATCAACCAAATGCGAAACGCTAATCAACGTTTAATGCGCTGGGCAATTTTTCTTCAATCCTTCAACATGGAGGTCAGACACATTAAAGGTCGCGAGAATGTTCTGGCCGACACGTTGTCGCGATGTTGATGAGTAAACATCCGCATTTTGGGGATGTTTATCATCTTAGGGTGGGGGTGTTACGTGTGGCCAGTTGCTACAGCCCCTCCCCTTTTGTTTTTTCTCTCTCTCTCTCTTCCCCATGCTTCCTCGTCTCTCTCCTCCGGCCTGTTGCGCACCTGTGCGTAATTTGCGTTCAGGTTGGAGGAGGGGATTTAGGGGAGCTGGAAAAGCAGTCTAGAAGGAGTGAGAGAAGGAAGACACCCACACCCACACACTCTTTTTCATTGTTTCGAGGTAATCTTGTTTTTTTTTTTCCCCACAGGTTTATTTCTTCTTTTGGAGTGATCAACATGTTTCAATGTTGATCTTTGTTATTTTAGTTTGTTGTTTTAGTTTGGGCTGGAGATCCCGGTGGTCCAGTTTTCGCTTCTTTTTTCTTACCTAGGTTTTGGAAGTAATTTAGTTTGGGGAGAGAAGCTGGCGCGACGGCCCATCGCGAGGCTGGGTCGGCACCTTTCCCTTTTTGTTCCTTTTTGCCTGGGTCTTCAGCTCTTTTTGGTAATTGATTTGCAGCATTTTTCTATAACTTCAATAAAGCCTGTGGGTTAATTTTTGAAAACACTCTTCTGGCGTCCTTCTTAATGTGTTATGGTCTCCTTTTTTTGTTGACGAGTCTTTTGATCATTTATTTAAGTTGAGGAGGCCGTAACACCCTTCACTGATTGGAGGGGTGAGCAAGGGAGCGCAGATCTAGAATCCCATTTCGTGAATGTTTTCCTTGTTTTCCCTTCCTGAATCAACTTAAACAACACCGTGTAGTTAGTGATAAGCACTTATAGACATTTTCAGACAAAAAAGAAAATTAATTTATGTATTTTTTTGTATCCTTGTTCATCCAGGCAAACTTCTACACCTTAAAATCTACCACTACATTTTTACAGTAAAGCAGTGCATACACAGGAAACACATATATATATATTACTTCCTTTAGCTGTTTGAAATATTTCTGCAGCGTGAACCAGCAAGACACGCTCTCTGAACGTGCCTGAGTTTAGAGTTTTTCTAAGAACCATCAGTGCTTTTAGTTTGTCAGTTCTTCTGCAAACTCTGGGTGTGTGATCTGCATGTTTGAATGTGCAATAAGCCTGCACTTGTCTTTGAACCTTCTCTCAACACCAAAATAGAAGCACTCATTTTTACAACCTGGTAATCAAGATGAGATAAGATTCTGTCAAATTTTAATATAAAATTCAATTCTGAATCCACCATGAGCACAGAGTTTAACTCCAGTTGCAGAAATAGAGAGATGAATGAAAACATAGAGTGTCACTGATTAAAAAAATAACATGTTATACAGACAGTTTCATTAACAATGGTCCTTTTTTTAACGATATGCAGGAATTTCAGATCAACAATAACAGACGGATCTTGAAGTCAACAGGTCTAACAGTGGTGTTTGCAAAAACTATGCTGGTACATTTATGTTACCTCTGCTTGGTAGATGAGCAGGACATAATGATTCGCTAACATTAAACGTTAGCCTACGTAGACTTTAATTTATTAGAAAAGACACTGATAGATGGTCTCAAACAAGATCACTAAATCTCCAAATTTTATTTCAACATTTGAACATAGACTATTATAGACTACTGAAATCATGGGAGACTCAGCTGAAAACAACAATAAATAATGAAATATGGGAAGAAAATTTACTTTTACCTTCGAAAAATATCCATACGTAACAGACTCAAAGAAATGAAATATATTATCTTACAAAATGTTTATATAACTCTGTATTTACAGCCTAATCCTATATCATATTTATTGGGATGTATCCCTGAGTCGCTATACGATCACATAATAACACTACATTTTTTGCTTATGTTGGGCCGAAAGGCTATCATGACTAAGTGGGTAAGAGAGGAACCTCCTTCAATACATTTGTGGAAGTCTTTGATGTCAGACTGTATTTCCCTGGAAGGACTAAGATTTGGTATTAATGATCAGAGGGACCTTTTTACAGCAAAGTTTGGCAGAGTGTTGGAGTAGTAATGTCAAACCTAATGAGGACTTTGGAGATCATTGCTGTGATTGTATCCTGTATTCTGGATTTTCTACATACCTCATATTCCACATATCTTAATCTGTATGTACACTGTACTGGACTTTTATTATTTTGAAAATGTTCAATAAAAAGAATGTTAAAAAAAACGAAAAAACAGAAAATGTTAGTCTATGGTTAGTCTCAGACCACCTGGCTACGAGTGGCACTAAATATAGCGAGCTACTCAACTACGGTAAAAATTGAGAAAGTTTGTTTTTCGTCACGTTTTAAACAACAACCCTGTGTAACGTGTTGTATCTGGTGAAAAGTTGTCTTGGACAAAGAAAAGTAGTGTTAAAAAGAAGATCTGATCTCCATTTATTTCCGAAACAGACACGCCTTGTTAAGAGTCATGCCATCATGACAGCCAAAAGATGTTGTTGTGATCCACTTCAAATAGAGAGTCCTCACAGACCCTTTAAAGTCAATATGAACCACATTTTTCAACCCATACATGGATTATATGGGAGCAGTTTTTCTATCTGCTTTCTGAAACTGAAAACCAGCGAAGGGTACTACAAAACAGACCCAACAGATCAGTCATATCACATTCAAAAGCAGCATGCAGGACTACTAGGCTACATAGGCTACTGCAGTCAGGGATGTAATGTGTAGAAAGAGGTTTTAAGAAAAGACTGAGTTCTTTAAGCTATGATGGTGCCTGACCATTAAGAACCTGTAGGTCATAAAGGGTTTTAAATTAGATTCTAGATTTTGTTTTTGTCATCAACCTCTCTTCAACATGTCACACAGCTCACAAAATCGGCTTTAATTTGCCTCAAACATCACCCGCTCCAATCAGAGCCGCATTTGAACCACCGGGTGGTGCTGCTGCCCCAAAACACGCATCCACAAACAAGCGGAAGAAGTAGAAGAAGAGCTCAGCGCTCAGTTAGCGTCACGTCTACAAACCCAACATTACTTTTACACAAGTTATCGTCGCTCTGTTTCGGTTTTGCTTTAGCAACTTAACCGAAAACATTGCTTTTATATGCGGGGGGTGCGACAGTATAGCTTTATGCCGACTTTCTGCACGCGCCGCGGCGTCTGTTGAGCAGCAGCCTCTGCTAGCTTAGCAGCCTCGTTGCTAGGCTAACGCTTTCAACGTAGCCTGTAATTATTAACCTCAGGATAGACTGACTTTCATGATGAATTGTGCGAGAAACAATAATTTACACCCACACCTTCGCGAGGATGAAGCCCTCGTGGTGGAAAACGCCATCAGGCTGGCGATAGACTCGATAGTAAACGTGCTGTACGGTGTCAACAGTGCCAGGTCTCGTGAGTACCAGCGAAAGGTGGCCGACAGGGACAAAGAGATCCAGCGGCTGGAACGCAGGTTGGGGGAGACGGAGCAGGAGCTGCAGGTATTACGCCGACAGGGATGCACGAGCCGACCGGTCAAAAAGGAGCAGAGCGTAGTCACGGGACTGCAGACCTCCAATGACCCACAGGTGGGAGAGCAGAGCGGTATGGACACTGAGGAGACTGCAGGGCAGCAGGAGTGTGAAATGAGCTTCTCCTGTAAGTAAACGTGAAATGTACTCATGCAATAAAAACACACTCAGAAATAGAGAGACTAGAGAGTATAGCTATATCTTCACGTAAGATCTCAGAAGGTAAATAAAATTATTGAAGCTTTAAACCAAAACTTTGGAACAGACATGGCCCGTTTGTTTTATTATATACATGTAAAAAACCTGGTTACACCGGATACAGATGTCATTCATTATAGATATGGCTTATTATTATAAGTATGTGTGATATTATGTATCATGCATGATTAAATCCTTGTGCCTTTCCATTTAAACAGACTTCACTTGGATATTATTATTGCACTTATTGCAAAATAAAACATATCAAGTCTTCAGACATCACGTGATGAAGTAATATAGAGAATGTTTTGAAGATGTTTAACAGGGTGTTAGAAGAAAACATACACTGTTTTTGTCAGAAAGGTTGTTTATCTTCACACCAGAAAAGATAACGCCTTGTTTTTGTCACCTTCCCTACAGTGGGCCTTTTTACCCGACCCCTCTCACACGTCTCCTCTCAAAGCCATGAGTCAGCTCTTCCATCCTCCCCCAGCAGACTGGGTCTGGACCAGGCCTGCAATTCCCTCTTCTCAGAGTCCTCGGGTGTATCGGATGCAGCCAGGAATCTGACTACATCTCCCAGCAGCAGCATCATGATCAAAGAGGAGCCGTGTGACATCGACGAAACTGCCTTGATCAAGTGGGAAATGTGTGAGGAGAGAATTATGGGGGCTCTGGAGAGCACGAGCAGTCTGAACCAGGACAAAGAGAATCCTGATGGAACAAGTAAGGTCTTATATTCTATGTGTGGAATAACTTTAAACAGAATCTTCATAAAATTACAAAATAATCTTCCAATTTCAGCTCGTCTCATTTCACAGTATCATCATCTATCGCTTAAAGGCTTTATAGAGAAAAGTCAAATTTTTTTTACTTGAGGAGCAAATGTTGATTTTTTTTAGTTGTGTAACGCTAAGTTACGCCTTTTAATGGAACTATTAGCAGCAGTTTTAAAAAGAGATCAGCCTCAGCCTAATGCGATCACTGTCTAGTTGACAGTGTCTACATGTGTGTGTACATGTTTTAGCATGTCAGTAGGTTGTATAAAATAATGTATCCCTGCTGATCCCTCAGAAAAACTGGAGAACGGAGAGAGAAGGAATTTCCAGGAGAAACCTCAGGCAGACTCCAGTGGACACAGCATCACTGATGGAGAAAATCTGAGGTGAGTCTTATCATACACACAAGACGGATAAACACTTAAAGGCAGGGTTGGTAGTCATGGAAAACTAGCATGAATTTGAATGTAGCATCTCCTCAGGACTCCGTTTAGCCCCCACCCTCACACATTTGGAGCTCCTCCAATGCCCCCGCTGATGCACGGTCATATGATGGTGACTGGACCATAACCACAGACTCGAACCGGTCCTCAACACATTGTTTTTGTTTTCACTACGTTACCAGTAATCAGGGTATTGGTAGTTTTTCTGCCTGTCTCCAGCGTACCTAGATCCTTCTTGGTAATCCGCACTGAATCGGGGCTAGAGCATGCCAGTGGAATGTACGCGCAGGAGGCGGGCAGAACTGCCGGACGGGATTTGATTGGTTTAACAAATTGGAGGCCAGATGCAAGGATTGGTTGGTGTTTTCCAGGTTTACTCCTGCTGACGACAGCAGATATTTTCACTCTATCTTAAGAACACATCATGCATTGATAGCCATCAGGACATAAAGATCATTTTAACCAGGGTAACAAAAAGTCTAAATCTGATTGCCAACACTACCTTTAAATCAGAGGAATCAAAGTTCAAGTTTCATACAAATAAAAATAAAAAAATAAAAACAAAACACCTGTGGGTGTATTTTCTGAGACCAAAAGATAAGAGGCATACATTATGATGGGCTGATGGGACTTTTAACTAAGTGTTGCCAGTAAAAGCCTTCATTTGACTCTGATATTTTCTCATAATTATCATATTGATGTGTGTCAATTATTACTTATAATAATTACAATAATACTTCATTCCATTGCACCTTTCAATACAGTTATCTCCTTCACAACAGATGAAGCAACAAACAAAAGCAACGAGGCATCAAAGCAAACAAAAAAGCATCAATATTTAAGAAAAAAGACAAATATAATCAAAATTAAAGATATGAAACAATGAAAACTTTAATGTTAAGTGTTTCATGAGTAGTGATTAAAAAAACAGTAAAAATCTCAGAACTAGTTCTAAAACATCTACATGACTTTACTGACATTAGATGCCGGGTTTTTGTATTTGTTAGCTGATAAAAATATGGAGCAAAACACTGAATTAAATGGGAACAAAATGATTTGAGTTTGAAAACTCGTGAAATGAAACACAGCAGCAGTTCATGACATGGATACGTGAAGGCAGCAGAATCTCAGCACTGCTTCGGCTGATTTAAGAAACTAAAGGTCGACGTTTTCTGTCTCGAATTTACAGATAGCTGGGTGCTGGTGTAGTTTAACTGGTTTGGTTTATTTAATTCCTTCTAGTAGGTCTGAATATGAAGAAACACCAGTACAAAAAAGCACCGTTTGTTTTTGAGGAGGCTCAAATCAACACTGGACAACATTAATCTCACTACATATGATACCACGGTTTTATTAAATGCATAATTATGACTGACACTGTTACAAAATGATGGGAAAATACTGTCAAATCTTTACAGTATTTTAATGCTTTCTGTGAATACAGTTAGATACTGTCAGACATTATGCCTTTGATTAATCAAATCAGTCAATCAAACTTTATTTGTAGAGCACTTTTCATACACGTAAGGGTGACAAAGTGTTTAACAAATACCAAAATTCATTTGCCTATAATAATAGGCAAATAGAGTGACAAGAACCCCCCCCCCCCCCAACACACACACACACACACACACAAACACAAAAACACACCCCCAGTGCATAGAAAGAACACAACGAGACATAATTGTGGATGGATGGATAAACCCAATCACAGCAAGCCACTGTGAAACCATACTGTGTAATACCATATAATATTTTTGTTGTTTTAACAAGAAAGATGAAGAGTATTTCTTAGCTTGCATGAAGTTTGACCCTTAATTAAGCACAAATCAAGAGAACGAAAAGAAGCTGCTACATTCGCCGGCCAGCAAGCAGACAGTGTTGGGACTTTTCCTCATACTGCGATCTCCACACACGCTCCATAAGGTAATTACTCTACTGTAATGTTCTGTGTTGAATTTGTTTTGTACTGTTATGACTTGTTTTTCTCATTGATGTCTCAGGACTGTTTGGGTTATTAGTTTTCACGTTATAAACATCACGTTGCAGCTAGCCAGCATTTAGCCCGCATAGAGATGTTTTTACGTTGCGTTAGCTGGCATGCATTCTGTTGCACTGCATCTTTTGTCTTGTTTATTATTTTATTTTTTCATTTTCATAGCCATGGTTGTGAATTCCCTACTTCAGCAAATAAATACACAACCTTAGCGCATGAAGCTAGCTCGCTAATTCACGTGATACTTTATCATTTCCTTGAACACTCGTTATTTGTGTTTGATAAGATTAGTTGCTCGTTGCTTTCTTAAAATGCATTTATGAGAAATTTCATTTCTTCATCTCTTCAGTCCCTGGGGGAAAGAATAACCTCTGGAGTTTAGTCCTTATTTTACACAAAGGTCATGTGATCTGTGAAGGCAGCCAGCAAAGCGTCCTCTCGGGGCTGGCTGCACTTTTTGCCACCTGCTACATGTTCAACTTGTGCTACCAAGAGGATGCTGCAAAGACGCTTGAGTTTCTTACAAAGTAAATCACCTGCAAATACCAGATACTGCTACTTTTTACCTTCAGCTACGTATACAGTGTTTCCTTTCAACATCCAAGCTTTAAAAGTTTGTTTTCTTTGTTATGACAACCTTAGACGCTTCATCTCCTGGACTTCGAGTGGGGTTTTGTGTAGTCACATCAAATCTCTACCCAGACCTTGCTTTAACAAGAGGCACCAACCAATCAGCTGTTTATGTTGACATTTTAATGTTACAGTTCAGAATTTGTTCTGTCACCTTATTGCTATTGCAGGTTTTAATTTAAGATAGCAGGTTCAGTTAAAAGTACAACTTGTTGATGCTACAGACCTTCAAATAAAAATGTTAATGTCGCCTTTAACTTGAATTTACTTATAAGTTGAAAGCAGATGAATAATCAGATACAGCGACTCTCTTGTGATGTCATATGTTACGATCTCCTTATAGTTCATGAAGAAAGTCGAGTAAATTCAGGTTGAATGAGGAAAGATTGTTTTGCATAAAGCATATTGTTTTGATGGTTTGTATTCCAAATGTTCCATGTTTCTGATCCCGCATTAATAAAAGCTTCATGTTGTAAGGCTGTTTCTTGTCCTAACATTTTTATTCCAGTACTTTCAAGGAATTTTATTTTGAAATTTCCATAATACACTTTTTTTCAATTTTTTCAATTTTTTTTTTAAAGACTTCATTTATAAACCTTTTGAAATTGAAGAAATAGCCTCACTTATCCAGCACGCTTTATTTATAGAGAAGCAGCTGCTCGCCTCTTTAGGCAGCATCTTCTGGCTAAACTACAATTTTTTCTGTCTCCACGGCAACGTAAAATGGTTAAATACGCCCATATGTCATTATTTTACCGTTGATACCGTATGTGCATGCCAAGCCAGTAATCGTCAACCACGTCCTATAAGCTTTTAAACAATATATTTAGTGTTTGCACCTATGTCATGGTTTGGGTAGTTACTTGGATACATGGCCATATGAGAGATACACAAATGTAAACATTGGATAGATGGAGATGTCTTATCCGCAAATAATGTTGAAAATTGCACAGAGCATACTAACGCCCTGAAACTACGGCTAATAGGTGGGAGAGACCCGTATGAGTCAGGATCAGCTTCATGGAAACGTGACAAGCATGTGGTACTGCCCTCCATATCCTCTCTGGATATTGTTAACTACTTCGTTTTTACTACTAGCCCTTAGCTAACTCTTCCTCCCCATGCGCTTGAAATATACAAGACTATGCTCTGTGTCATAAGACCAATCAGAAATTTGACTGCGTAATGGTGCTTTTATAAAGACCATGTTTCTACTCTGGCTCAAAGATTAGAGGGACCGTTTATAAAACCTTAAAAAAAAGCAATAATAACAGCACTTTTCTTCCCAAGATGTTTTCTGAATTGCATTGGCTCGATGTTTTTTAACCCTTCTCTTTTTGGTCACATTAAAAGTGGTTTCATTGGAATAAACGTGACATTAGTGAACAAGCTAGAAGCAGGAGCTGTGGACACATTGAATGCATACGACAGGAAGGAAGGAAATGCTGTGAACAGACCTGAACGTTGTCCAAATCACTGCCTTGGAAATCCTGGTAGAGCTTGGCTGGCCATAATTTCCTCCGTTCTTTGGACAATTTTTTTGCACTCCTCGTCCTGACCTGCAATGATTTCTGTTAGTCGAATGCATTTGAGATGTTCTCCTCGGTCCAACCAATTAGTGCAGACAAAAGCCCAGTAATAATTTACCATTTTCTTCAACAGTAATCCTTTACACCTGCGAGCTCATTTCCGTTCTGTTGTGACAGTTTCTCCAATATGGCCGACCTCCGAGTTGATGACACACTGCTAGACCGTTATCTTTGCGCTGTCGCACAACAAGGACAGAAAAGAGTTAAAAAAAATATATTTTCTTCGGACGGATTTTTTGAAACTCTGGCTGTTTCGGGCTTTCGATTTGAAAACAGAAAATACGTTTTTGTGCCTTTTTTGGACAAAATTTTTCAGTGGCTGAAATTTTGGTGCATCCCGAGAATTCATTTATACTTCAGATTTATCAGTTGCAGCAATAAAAATGCACCACACACATAACTGATCAATCAGTGCAGCAACATAACAATTTATTAGCTTGACAGATATGAAACAGGCCATTCTGTGTGGCAACTTCTTCCTTTTCATGCTTAAAGTGTAATAATAAGCTGCTTCTTAAATAGTTTTAAGTGCAGTTCTGAACTTATTTGAGGGTAGATTTTTTCTAGACTGATATTTAAGTGAAGCTGCAAAAGTGGAAAATAAAAGATTCCTTGTTCCACTGTCCTGGCACTCTTTGGCCTGAAAACAGGATCACCTTTTTTCATATCTTTAAGCTGAAGCGCTTCAGAAGTCAATTTTTTCTTCTGGGGGAGAATTTCCAGAGTTATTGTTGTGTTCTCAACAAGAGAATATTGTACACAGCCCTTATTATATCAGTATATTAAGTGCTTGGTGTATTGTATTCCTGACATTTTGACCGTTTCTCACCTTTCAACCCCTCAGGAACAAGAAAAAGAGCGTTCCAATGTCAGAGCTCCCGGAGGAGGTCCAGAGAGTGAAGCGGGCAGCCTGGAGAGCAGCTTCAAGGCGGTACTATGCTCGAAAAGTAGCCCGTCAGCAGGCAAACCCCTTACGCTCGCTGCCCTTCCCCCACATCCCAAACTCCCACTACACACAACCCATCTCTTATACAGAAAAGAGGAGGAAGAAGCTGATAGCAGAGTTACCTGCCGAGTCTCAGACACACCAGAGGGAGGCGTGGAGAGCTGCCTCCAGGAGGTACTATGCTCGAAAAATGGCACGCCTCCAACCTGACCCCTCACAGTACCTGCTGCAGAGCATGCAGCCACCTGAAGAGACACTGGACCCTGACAGAGGAGGATCTCACACCAACAGTGAAGGAATCATGTGCAGGTGATGGACTTTGATTCTGGAAACACTCCAAACTGCACATTTAAGGAATTGTTTCATTGTGTAATAAGATGCTGAACACTGGGCTGTACGAATGTCTGTGTCATGTTGTCTGATATGATGTGAAGAGTTTGAAACTGTTCTTAGTCACTTTTAAACTGTGTCTCTTATTTCTGTTTTTCCTCTTCTTCTTTATTTGGAGCTTTTCTGCTACACTGTCTGACATGTTTCAAGAAAATACTCCATGTGTTACTCATCAGCTCCCCCCGGAGTCCAACATGTGCAGCTACAGACAGCATTTATCATTGTCAGATTCAAAGCTCATTATCCTCTTGTTTGTATTTAATTGTATTTTTTTCCTTTGATGCGTATTAATGAATAAAGATTTGCTTAATTTAAACCATACAAATGTTGTATTGTGTAGCTTTTATGAAAAGAGGAATGTTTTACATTTCTCTCTCTGGGTGTGTTTGAATCAAAAGTACCAGGAACTCTTGTTCCAGAAAACGCTCCTTAAGGAACTGATATGTTCCTTTGACCCACTGTTTTCTGTGTTTCTGAAGCTTGAAGTCTTTTTAACGTTCTCTAAATCAAATCATTAAACAGAGAATCTCTCCAGGACAGTAATTTGGTGAATGAAGTTAACTTACCTGAACTTCAGCATAAATAATTCAGTAACATCCAACCAATCTCTCCACCTCCTTCCTGTTTGTATGTGTGCACACAGATACCGGTATTTATATGTAAATAAGGACATGTTTTTGTATGTATATGAGATTGTTTTCATTTCCGGGACCATTGTAAGGTATAAAGCTCCATTTCCACCAAGTGGTTAAGTTGGGTTTGTCTTGGTATGGCAGAAATTTTTTGGCGTACCAAAAGGTGGCGCTAGAAACACTGCAAACTGTTGAGTGGTCGAAAGAATTGTTACTTCCTGCGCGACAGCAGTGAGAAAGAAGGACACATAACCCCGCCATGTTTAAATCTTCAGTCAACTTCCTGAAGATAACTTTCTTTTTGTTTGGAAAATGGCGTCACGAAACACTTTACTGTGTCTCGTTTTTCTTCTTTGTTGGATTTATGAATGGGTTACACTGTCGCACTGCTATGCCAAGATGCTATTACGTAGCTGACATTGCTTTTGGCATCCAGTTTACACGCCACCTTACAGGAAGGGCACAGTTGGCTGAGGAAACTCAAACAGGATCAGGCTTTAACGATCCGACTCGAACCAAACTGTACTGATCCATACCGGACTGCTTGGTGGAAAAAGTGCTCAACTCTCCCTGAACAGGGAGTTTTCAAAGATCCTGGTTCCTGCTATTGAAATGCATAGAGTTCCCTTAAAGGTTGCAAATTCTTGCTGCTAAAAAGCATCTTGTGTCAGCAAAAAAACATCTGGTTTCAAAATAAAAGGATGCAAATAAAGACAAGATTTCCCATTTTTCTTTTTTATTGAAAAAAAAAAAATCTCACATGAATTAAAATCAGACATTACAGTCAGAGGGAAACGGAGTTAATGCAACAAAGCGACCAAATACAAATATACGTGTGGTATTTCTCTGATGGCTCTTCCCCATGTGTGTTCCTGTGTTTCAGATTTGAACCGTGCCTCCATGATGAAATTAAAGCCATCGTCCTCAAGGCGTTACCCAGCCTCACTGAGGATATGCTGAGTCAGATTATTTCTACACTTCAGAATTTGGGTGTGGAATCAAAAGAAGATCTGAAGTTTGTGGAGCCAGAAGACATCAAAGACTTCTTACCCGCCACACAGCAGAGGAAACTTCTGAAAGTATTCAAGAAAGGTACTTATTGCACAAAGCTACAGTATTTGGTTATTTGTGATTGAGCACATTTTGAATTTGTGGAGGTTGAATACGGTGAAGAAGCTGATTTTCAGTTTGTTGTATTTTTATATGTATTTCAGAAGCTTCAACAGTCACGCCCGATCTCCATTCCTTGGCAGGTGAGCCACCAAATCCAGGCCTGTCTCCAATATCCAGCCCATCGCCTAGTTTCTCCCCATCTTCAGTGTCCAGCTTTTCACTAGAAGCCACACCTTCAACTTCTAAAGTGGCAACCCATTCAACCATTGTTCCCATTACGTGGCCAGATCATTTCAAAATCCCTTGGCACAAAATGCCAGAGGAAGTGAAGTTAGCCATTGCCAAGAAGAAGAGACCTGCGCCTGATATGCGGCGCATAATGATAAGAGTCCTTGTGGATGAAATGAGGAAGTATGATGCAAATCCCAAACGCAAAGATTGCTACATCATCTGTCGAGACTTGGTCAAGCAGTATCCCAGTAGTTTTGCTGATATGACATTAGGAGGCGCCATTATCGGTGGGGGTTTCACGTCACTGCTCTCTCAAGTGAAAAGAAGAGTTGAGAACATAAACCGAGGAGGACCACTGGAAAGGAACAAACGTATGAGAAGACAGGCCGCTCGGGTGCGTAAGCCTGCTGATTCCTACGGGTGCACGCACTTTCAGCCGGGTCTTCCACCTGAGGAAACCATCGAGACGGTGGAGCAGAAGCGACAACAGTTGCAGAACATCTACAGGCAGGACGGTGTTCAGGCTAGTGAAAGGGCAGAGGTGATAAACCTCATGAAAACAACATTCTGTCTGCAGCGAAACCAGATCAACAAGACTCCAACGGCTTCCTTTGAGGATCTGAGGATCCAGTGGCCTTACCTTTTCACCGAGAGAGGTATCTTCTGCCACTTTGAGTCACTGACTGACATCAACGTGCTGAAGGTCTTGGAGCTATCCATCAAAGAATGTGGACAAGGAATGGAGAAGTATTTAAGGACTAAAGTCAGAAGCAGAGCTCAGTTTGCAGTCTCCAAGGATGGAGAGCTGACTCTCCGCATCATCCAGCTTCTGTTGGCCTACTTTGACGAGAAGACAGAGGGACTGATACTCTCTGCTGATGTGAGTTTTTTTTCACCATTTTCTGTATGCAGAATCTAGCACAGACTTTCAGCCTGATTTAACTACCTCTCTGTGTTTTTCAGCTGGGTTCCACTGCAGATGATGTTGAAGACACCCTGACCCTTCCAGCCAGCCCTCGACTCATCCTGCTGAGTAAGAGCAACAGAGAACAGACATTCATCACTGAGCAGAGTGTCGTTTGTTCCTGTCTGACTCATCTTTCTCATAAATGTACGAGGGCTGATTGATAAGTTGTGAGCATTGGAGGGATGTCCTTTTTCAGCTTTACTATTCCCTGACTATTTAACCTGTGCCTTTTTTGGACAAAATTTTTGTACCTGCAGACTGGTGTCATTTGGTCAGTTTATGTTGAAGAGGTAGCTCTCTAAAGTAAACAAGGCAAGTGGCTCTCTGAAAGAGCAGTGATTCAGTATTAGCATTAGAAAGGTCTATCACCTGAGGATATCCATACTGATATGGTAGCAACACGAGGGAATGATGCCCCTTCATATGCTACAGTGAAAAGGTGGGTGGTGGAATTTAAGCCTGGCAGGCAGAGCCTTGGGGATGACGCCCGTCCTGGAAGGCCTGTCACTGCTGCAACCCCAGAAATGGTCAATAAAGTCCATGATGTTGTTACGGCTGAACGGACAAACAATCAACGGCACATATGATGCATCACTTCTGAGGCAGTTAAGAGAAAATATTTAACTCAAACGCTGCAGAAAACTCAGTAAAGGTGTGTTGTTCCACCAGGGTGATGCCCCTGTTCACAAGTCTGTCGTTGCCATGGCTGCCATTAATGATGGAGCATCCGCCTTATTCGCCTGATCTCGCTCCATCAGACTTTCATCTATTTCTAAAATTGAAAAAAGGCAGTTTCCAGTACCCACTTTGGGTCACATGATGACATCATACATGCAGTGGAGGATTTCTGAACGTTCAAGAAAAGGACTTCTTTAAAAGTGGCACAGAGGCCCTTAAACATCAATGGAAAAAGTGTAATAAATAAAGCAATATGTCCGCCAAAAGTCAAACCCTTAAATATGAGGCTCAAAACTTACCAATCAGCCCTCGTAAGCTTGGTTTTGCTGTTATAAATGAGTTTAACTCTAATTTTAATGTCTCACATCAGAGTCTCGTGATGATGTCACAGCTGGACGATGGATGATCAGCATTGAAGGTCAAGTGATCTGTGAAGGCCAGCAGCAGAGTTTCATCTCGGGGCTGGCTGCACTTTTTGCCACCTACTACATGTTCAACTTGCAGTATCAAGAGGAAGCTGCAAAGACTCTGGAGTTTGTTCAAAGGTAGATATAGAAGTAATAGAAGCTGTCTACTCTTTCTTTAATTTAGTTTTAGCAAGTGCCTCTTTTTTTAGATTTTCTTTACCTCTACTAAAATGTTGGATTCCAACACGTGTGTCCAATTTTTAATTTTTTCCAAGAGGACCACATTTGATTTTATTGAAATCATGAATGCTTAATGGTACGTGCTGCATAAACAAAGAAAATGTTCTCCACCAGGGGGCAATGTGGGCAAAATATTTCAGCATTTCTTTATGGCAGGATCAGGATCTGGATTTGATCCGGTTTGTTATGCATATTCAGACTATTTTTTACCTGCAAATGACATTTATGCCACAAAAATTTCTTATCCTGCTTTTTGAAAAATGTTATGCACCATTTCATAACTTTAATCTGGTTTTGTGTCCTCTGACGTGTTTTTTTGTAGACTCACATTTTCACATCATTTAAAGTTTCATTTAGCAGATGCTTTTGTCCAAAGTGATGTACAACACAAGCAAGAATTTAGACTGGAGGGAAAAACCTTTGTAAGAGCAACAAAGTGCTTGTTTGTTTGGCTAGTGCCAGAAGAAGCCTTTTTTAAATAATGTAGCTATAACTAGAAATTTAATATTGTTAAACATTCAATATTCAGTGCTTCTATTTGTTAAGAGCTCAGTCTGAGTCCTTCTGTTTCATTTGACCCCTGAGGACAAAGAGGAGAAGGGTCAGATTAAGTGTTTTAAGTGTTCCAGGAACAGGTGAGTCTTCAAACGTCTCTTAAAAGTAGAAAGGGACTCTGCGGATCGTATGGAGTTGGGTAATTCATTCCACCATTTGGTTACAACAGAGGAGAAGAGTCTGGTTAGAGATTTAGAGCCATGCTGGGCTGGGAGCACCAGGCGTCTCTCACGGGTAGAGCGTAGGGAGCGTAGACCTGGATGAGGGACTCCAGGAGCCAGGAGGGTGCTGCTTTGGGCTGGTTAAAGACCAGACGTGCTGCTGCATTCTGGATCATCTGCAGAGGTTTGAATGTAGACACAGGGAGGCCTGCTAGAAGAGAGCTGCAGGAGTCAGTGTGTGAAATCACAAGAGCCTGTACCAGGAGCTGTGTGGCCTGTTGTGTCAGGTAGGGTCGTGGTAGGGTGTTGTGATCCTCCTAATGTTATAGAGGGCACATCAACAGGACCGAGCAATCGAGGCCACATCAACCTTAAAGGTCAGATTTTCTGGCAGTTTGTGATAAAAACATTTGTTTAAAGACGTCAACAGTAAAAGTTGTTGAGTTTCTGTAGGATGTACTGAGCTTTAGCTTCTTACAAGTACCCTTAGCACAGTCTAAATGTAGTTCATTGAGACGTTACTTTATTTAGAGCTTGATTAATTTCATAAAAGCTGGGGGACCTATGAAATGGACCCGGGTCTGACATACGACAGGTCTTTAGTCCTCTGAAGGTGACTGTTTTTGGCCTCTCGGTTTTGTTGTTTTCTTTATTATTGGAAAAACCTTGAATCATCAGTGATGCAGCACTGAAAAAATAACCACTCAACATTTTCAGAGTAATTTATGTGTGTAAAGTGTAAATAATCTTTTCTCAAATAGTCTTTAAACACCTTTTCTTTGTTATGGCATCCTTAGACGCTTCATTGGTATCAATCCTGAGAGGGGGTCAAAGGCCAACCACTCAAGGGTGCTGTCGAAGAGGACGGGAAAGCTGGTCCAGAAGAAGTCGGAAATTGTGAGTCCTCCTGTGGCCTCTCTGATCAACAACCTCATGGACTCTGAGCTCTTCATGTAGACCTGCTGCAGAGCGTGGAGCCACCTGGAGAAACACTGGACCCTGACAGAGGAGGACCTCACAGTGATGCTGAAAAGGAGATTTATAGCCTCCACATTTAAAGGATTATTCCGTGTAAAATGCTTTATGAATTTATACTTTTTTTCTTGTTTGTACCAATGATTCAGAGATGTTTGTTTGATGTTGATTCTTTAAAAAGTTTCCACCGACTGTCTAACATCAGCGTATCCTCTGTGGCTTTTATTTCTCTGTTTTTCATCTTTTTTTGTCACTTCAAGCTCATTTGCTGCTACACTTCCTTACATGTGAAAGAGGTGCTATATACTATTTTCAAGTGTTACTCTTAAGCGCCCCTAGAGTTCAGATATGTAACTACAAGACATGCTGTAACCATCAACTGAAGACCTCAATATCCCATCGTTTAGAAAAAAACTAACCCTTAAATTTTTATAGTTTTTAGTTAAAAAAATTTTCTGTAAACATCAATAACTAAAGATCATTTAATTGTGTAACTGTAGTACTATTTTTCTTTTAAAACAAAAGGTAGAGGTTTCACACAGGTTTCTTCCTTTTTTCATCCTTTTATAATTTTTTAAATCATTTATGTTTTTTTTAATCAGTTGGAAATAATTTGATTTGAAAACAGAAATGTTCAGAGATTAAATGTCTACATCTGTCTTTACTGTGTGTATTTTGTGGTTGCTCGGGCTGCAAGGCACCGCTGGGTACACTGTTAAAAAATAAATCATGCATGAAAAAAAAAAACATCATGGTCCTGGAGTGATTGAAAAAATGTTTTTTTTTTTTTTTTTTTTTTTTTTTTTTTTCATTACAAAGCAAACGGTGCAGAATAAAACACAATAAAACACACCCACAATTTTCCCTTTCTTTATTTTCCATTTTTATTGAAAGTATTATATTCATACATTGAATTAAATCAGACAATTACATGTAGTCTTGCTTTTTATACTGCAAAAAATACAGTAAAGTAATCGCTGCATTGACCAAATAAAGCGTCATTTATATCAAAATTTGAGAGAGTTTTGCGATTTTAGAGAGATTTTCATTGCTATGATATGTTTCACTGAATAAAAGTCATTGTCAGGTTTACTTCCTCTTTCTACTGCCTGCCTGCAGACATCATTCCTGTCGCTACAAACCGTCCCAGCGCTCCTTTTGCCCCCCAGGTAAGAGAAAACAAGCAGCTGTCTGTCACCCTGGATCCTCCACATCGCGCATATCGACCACAGACAGCTGGTCTTTCTCCTGTGTAGCTGTTCCGGCATCATATTGGACCGTGTGTATTCCTAACGCTGAGTCTTCAGTCTGAAATATGATCTGTGTGACAGCTGCTGCTGCAGCAGGCGCACAAAGAGAACAGGCGCGCGTCCGGCTGCAGCTCCGGCTGCGCTTAAAGCAAGCTGCACATGCGCATGTTTGCTCAACGTCAGAAAACTGTTTGCCAGCAGGTAACGAAGGCTTTGTCATATCCACTGAACGATATTCTTTTTATTTCTATTTTTATTTTTGAGACAGTTCTCCCCTTCGAACCGCGCAGAGGACAGATCCTCTATTGTGCTGCTGCTGTTGCTGCCTGAGGCTTGGTGATAAGGAGGGGATGCAGGGTCCTAAACCTGCTTCAGAATCAGGTCTGGACACGCTGGAGGCAACCCCCTGTCGTATTTTTGACTATGTGTTGCTGTAATATAGCTAAACACAGACATCAGCCGGGCTTTTAGGAGAACAGCGCTGTCCTTTGACGCTCTGAAGGCAGCTGCAGACAAAATTTGCATGGGGGTTTATTTTGGGGAAAACAGCTTCAACCGCCGGCGCAATCAGCCCCCACAGGAGAATCAGTTGGATTCGTCTATAGGGGGTTTGGACACAATGATTTTCTTGTTCTGCAGGGCGAAATTTATTCGTTTCTAAGTCTCAATAAAGGATCAGAACAGAGCTAGCAGACAGACTGCTGTAGCGCACTGAGCAGCTGCGTTTACTGCTCAGGGTTTTGACTGTTGCATTCTTACTTTTGGCCGGACGGATAGTCTTGTGAAGATGTTTGATTGATTTTTGTGCTAAAACAGTCATATTTTATAGTTTTATACATTTAAATTAGTTACATTATCTGCTTTATTTAGAGTAAGCCAGCTGCGTCATTTGGAGTGTTTTTGTCTTTGCATTTTGCTTCCAAATGGACCTAAAATTTGACTTTATTTAAGGTAAGCTTTAATCACTCAGGTTCTATCCTAGAATTTGAACAGCTTTTTTATTCTACTAAACCTTTAAGCTTGAAAAACTCACAATTTTTCCTCCTTGGCGTCATTGGAGAGCTCCTAGAGTCTTCTGGTACACCTGCGCACTTTTGGAGACGCCAATTTGGGTCCACAGTGGTCCATTGTCCAGATTGGATTCTACGCGCTTGTACACATTTTTCTTCCGGAATTTTGGACCAATCCATTCGAAAAGGGTCTTGTTGACTCAAAAAATACCACCATTGAATATTTATAGTCAACCAAATGTGCTCCAGGGCATGGCAATGGCACAAAAAGCGTCTGAAAGCGGCCAGAAGTTCAGTTGCGCACTGACTAACAATTGTGCTTCTGTATCAACTGTATGACTGCTGTGTGGACCAGAATAAGTGCAAAATATGGGGGTAGGAGATGGTGTTGATGAGGAGTGGGTTTTGCTGATTTTGGATTTTAAAATACGATTTTAAGATTGTATTTTGGAGCTTATATTTATTTGGGGCCAAAAGGGCCAATTTTGGGTTCTAGGGGCTCCCTGGGGCCTTAAAAAATGGTAAAGTTCAATGTGGACACCCCTACACATTAGACATACATGGAAGTGTCCTTTTTTGCAGGGATTGCTGGGAAGAAGAAGGAGGCTGTCGAGGTTGGGACTCTGAAGAGAGAGGTTTGGGCTGAGCCAGTGTCAGAAAGGTAAGAAATCCTCCCTCCTGCTGGAGTCTATGGTGCCTAATGTTGGCTTAAAGGCACTTTTAGGACATAATCTCAACATTCAGACAGAGAAATGGAAGTTTTAAGGTGTATTTTGGTATATTTTTGGTGAAATAAAGAAGGGAGGGTCAGGGCATTATGGTGTGCATTAACAAGGAAATATGGAGGCACGGCTAGGGGGAGCCATAGCTGGGCAGGAAGGCTGACATATGGCCCTGTGCTGCTGGAGACGGGATGTTGTGCTGGTTTTAGTACTTACAAGCAGAAGAACTCCGGAAGATTCTTCATTGTTGCACGTTTGTCTTTATTTGTGCAGTTATTGTTGGAGTAAAATTAACCTCAAGGGTGTTCACTTCCTTACTGAAGTGCTCCACAGGCTGTCATCTGTAAACACACACAGAAAACACAAACAAGTGGAGGAAATGTTGTCAAATAAGTCCCGAAAAACGGATTTTCATCAGTAAAGAACAGTTTTATGAGAATAAAGTGCGAATATTTGGATTAGCATTAGCATTCCTGTGTTCATAGACAACATTCAAGATGGCCTCTTCAGTGAAGGCAGGCAGGTGAGAGTGACCTGACGCTTCCTGATTAGATTAAAAGCTTGTTTTCCTCAACCAACATGAAGTTTAACGTGTTTTAATTTGAATTAACTCAACTTTAAATCGATTTTTTTGAATTTATTATAAAGGCGAACAGAAGCTAAGTCTGTAAACACAACTTAAAGACGAATTTCTGCTTCAGCTGTCACGGTGTTGTTGAGTCACGTGTAATTTAAAGACCAGGCTGATGCTGAGCTGTGATTGGTTGATTGATGGTATACATTTAATTATCAGTTTTTGGCCCTAAATGCACAATTTAACAACATAAAAGACCAATATAATCACAATTTGGGTTTCACTTGCCTTAGAATTGATAAGAAATGGCATAAAATGATCACACTCTTAAATAAATATATTTTTTTCTTAAGCGTGACGTAAATTAGGGGTCGATTTTAACTGCACAAAGGGTTAATTCTCACTTTCAGATTAAAATACAGCTGCAGGAATCAGTCAGACTCATCAAAAACCATTAATAATGATAAATATAACTCATATCATCAAAAATACAAAATAAATATACAATTATATCGACTCAGAGAGCTTATTAGTGCCAAAAATGTTGTATTAACCCTTTCATTACCTGTGTCTCCGACTGCAGTCCACCCTGTAGCGTTAAACAAGGAGGATTTTTGGCTGTTTCACACCATCTGCGAAAACAAGGATAACATAATCTAAATATTTAACATGTGAATCAGATAAATTGATGGTTCATTTGCTCATAAGTACAAACTATGATGCAAAAACATGTTTTTGTGTAAGTCATCGATTGAGAAATGCAGAAGAAGTCGACATTTCCGTGCAGATTAAGTTGCTTTAAGCAATAATGAGCATACACAGTGATGTTTAAAATAATTAAAGTCTGCAATATAACATTTAAAAGAACATTTAATGTTGTTTTGCGAAGTATTTTACGTGTAAGTTTATCAAGTAGTCACATAATGAGAACAGTGCGCTTATTTTGGCTGAATTCATGCATTTAAACACATCATTTAAAGTCATCCTGAAGCTAAAGGGTTAAATACTGCTTCTGAATGTCCCAGCTTTCAGTCCACAGTGGTGGTGCTGAAATCAGAAAGAGGAAAAACATGGGCGTCTTTGTCGTTAAAGGTAAATTACTGCCCTCCTCTGGTTGACACAGGTATTTAAAAATGGAAAGAAAACACACACACACACAGCAGTCTTTTCTTTGCGTTCTGTGTGTGTGTGTGATAACACCAGTGTTATCAGTGTAGGACAAGATCACACATGCAGACTGACTGACTGAAGTGAAGGGAAGATATCAGAGCACTTCACATGAGTGACTGGACTAAATTTAGCTCTGTGATTGGTGTGTTGGTGTGAAATCCTTCCTGTGTGATCCTGCACTCCATCGTTTCACTCAGTTTAGTCCAAAAACCTTAAAATTCAGGATTCAAACTACGTTGAAATGGCATCCTTTTTTAAATAGCTGCTCCTGTTATGTAACAAACTCGTCCTACAGCTCAGTCAGCTGTGTCATTATTTGTTTTCACGCTGTCCCTCAGAGAGGTAACGCCCTGTAGCTGCAGCCTGCTCGCCGCCCCATACGCCGCCTGCCGAGGAGCTATCAGCTCCGTCCATAGACTCACACACAGAGCGGCCTGGTGCTGAAAACGCTGCTGAGAGGAGCTGTGTCACTCTGAAGCAGAGAGGCTGTTAACTCTTTCACTGCTGAAAAAAAATCTATTCAGGGAGACGATGAACCAAAAGCAGCAGGATAAATCTTCAGGGTTTGTTGGAGTCAAAACGCTCGATGTTTCTGATTCTACGTTTTTCTTTTTGTTTCAGGAATCATCCGACCAGGACCAGTCGCTTACTTTCAGTATCAGCCCAGAGGGAGGCTCCTGTGTGAGCTCAAAGAAGGAATTTCTTGTAAGAAGCTTCAAATGTCCTCCAAGAGTCCTCTTTTTTTTTCCTGCCTGTCATGTTTTAAACTCCCACTAAATCCTGAGTCTGGTTCAAACACTGGAACAGAAATAATCAATCAGACATCGATGAGATGCTGCTGTGGAGCTCAATCGAGCACAATTTGCTCTGCATGAAGGATGAAATGCTTCTTTAGATCAATTTGCGCTGATTTACTGAGGGAGACAAAGATGGCTCATGTTATTTGCTGCGAATAAAACAAGTTTTTCCTTCCTTTTCATGGTCAAATAGGTTCTAACATATAAATTAAATCTTGTTTTAATTCAGTTAAACCTCAAATGAAGCCTCAAGCTGCCACCAAAAGACTGAACAATGTGCCTATAAAATAATAAATAAAAATATAAATAATAACAAAAAAAAATAAATAAAGATCTTTCAGAATATTCAGTTAACATTTCTTCTGAAAGTACATCCTGCAAAGTAGGGTATACGATAAACCCTGGGGTGCTGATTCGATTGAAATTGCTTTTCTTCCTCTGTCGCTGATTTTTGGGATTTTAGTTCATTTTTTACACACGTGAAAAAGTTGACTGATGATGTCTACAGACTATCAGAAGCTTTTTTACACCAAACATGAAAATCACATGCGACAGTTTTTAAGATGTATTCAGGGGATCTGACATCACGTTATTAGATAGTCGAATAAAAACATCTCGCCCTCTGCTGGAGAAAAGCGGTACTTTTTTCCAACCCGGCCTATAAACAACAAAAAAATGAAATAATAGTCGTAAAACCAAAAATTGTGATACCTCTATGAATCGATGCATGTCATGGTAAAATATGCTTTCGATGAATATATCTGCTAATTAATATAGTTGGTTTTTTTGTTTCGCCTCAGCTCATTCAGGCTTTTTGTGTCATGGTTATTATTATTTTCTTGAAAGATACTCAAATTTTTCCAGCATCTCTCCTGTTTATGTTTAATGGCTTTAACAGAGAAAACACTTATGTTTGCTTTGAAAACAATTGTAATCTCCTCCGATGATGCACCTCAGTACTGTCTTTAACTGTGTCCTCTGTTCCATTTAAAGTCAGGGTTGGTCGTCATGGAAAACTAGCATGAAACCACAGACTCAAACTGGTCCTCAGCACATCGTTTTTATTTATGCTACATTACCAGTGATCCCTCTTGGTTATGCACATTGAATCTGGGCTAGTGCACGCTGGCGAAATTTACACACAGGAGGTGGGCAGAACGGCAGGACGGGATTTGATTGGTTTAATCAATTGGATCTTAAACGCTAGGATTGGTTGATGTTTTCCCAGGTTTACTCCTGCTGTAGACAGCAGATATTTTTCTCATGCGTTGATTGTCATCAGGACATGAAGATAATTTTAGCTGGAATAACAAAACGTCTATCTAAATCTGGTTACCAACCCTGACTTTAAATGTTCTACATTGTCTGTCAAACATCACATCCGCAGTTTGCGGCCCACAGGAAGTTGGAGAAGCGTCCCTTTAAACACTAAATGAGAATCAGAAAGTTTGTTAGACCGTAAAGGGGAATCTTTAATCTAAGTGAGCTGTTATCTTTCTCTCTTTCAGACGTCTTCAAGGTGACCTCAGCAACCGCCAAACTGGATACCATGATGGATGAGGAGATCGTGGAGGACCGGGCCAAGCTGAAGCAGGGCCTGTGCAAAGTGCTGCAGTGTGTGGCCACCATCTCCTCCGCTGCCGCCGTGGTTAACCCCATCTTTGGCGTGGCTGGCTCCCTGATCCGGGTGGTGCTGCACCACATCGATGACGAAGACATCCGCACCCTGAAGCGCGAGTTCGGCTCGGTGAACAAGGCGCTGGACCAGCTGTCCCAGATGAACCGTAACACGTTGGTCCAGATCAGGAAGGAGACGCTGGACGGGCAGTACTGCCGCGTGGAGGAGAACCTGAAGAACCAGTTCAGGAAGTTCATGGAGATGGTGGAGGCGCGGCCGGAGCACCGCGAGCGGAAGAAGGACGACTTCGAGGAGAGCTACGCCAACGACATGGGGGACCAGAACCTCCACACGCTGTACGACGGCGTGGTGGGCACACCCAAGCTCTTCAGCCGGCCCATCCTGGAGGTTTACCTCAAGCACTCGCAGGGCGATCGCAAAACCATGGAGCTCCTCTGCACGCGCCTCACCTACCTGTTCTGCATCGGCCTCATCGCCCTCATGGGCTACGCTGCCATCATCGGAGACGACGAGGAGAGTCTGAGCGAGGAGTGGGCGGAGAACATGGAGCGCGTGCAGGAGAAGATGCAGGAGGCTCTTCGCAGGTGCAAATGAAGATGGAGCAGCATGAAGAAAAGCTGCTTCTCTCTTTTTTTTTTTTTTCCTGCACTGCTGCTTTTCTCTCATTTTCAGGACTCATGTCCACATTCCCTCTGTGGCTCCTACGTCTCCCTGTTTCTTTTCTCTTCCTACAAGCACTTTTCAAACATCTACTACCTGAAATCACCTGGTAGGGAGCAAAAACAAGCAGATATTTTTGTTTTCACAACACTATTCGTCCAAATGTCCCACATATGCAAACTGACTGTGAGGTACAGGTGCCCTGATTGACGAAAAAATAATTACAGACTTGAATTGTAGACTTATGCTACATAGAAAACACAACACAATACCAAGAATATAACATCATCCTCGGTCTTTAACGCACTTCGTCTCACTTTACATGAAGCTCAAATCGTTCTGCACTTATTGTAGTTTCTAAACTTTTAACACTAAAAGGAATAAAGCATCAGCCACGCTAAAAACTTCACACCAGACACGTAAATATATATCGAAATGGGAATATCAAGCAGCTTATGTTGCTGTCATACTGACATACGTCCACTAGAGGGAGCTGTTTAATGCTCTTATTGTTGTGACGCATTACTGCAGGTTCAAACTACAATAAAAAGGAAGACCAAACAAAACCAAATAAGCAGCAAACACCCCAAAAAGTTTTCTCAGCTTTGAATGTAACTACAGTAAAGATTAAACATGTAACCACACCGCCATGTGCAAACTAACACGTATGCAAATCGAGTATCCACTCGAGCTGCTGCTAAATAGCATCTGAATCTATTTAAACACTAATTTCTGAAGCTGCTGCACGGACGTCTTTGTTCTCCCTTCAGTCAAAAGTCGCAGGAATTAAAAACACTAAATGTGCGTGAAAATATCGAAACTGTGGTTTCACTACGTCTGCTCGAGCCCCCACACCAAAGATGGACACACTACACCTGATTTAGGGTTGTTTTTTTTATCACTTATCATGTTTTTTTTTTTTCTCACGTCATCCCAGGATGCTGTGAAATCTTCTCTCTGCTCGATCGTTTCTCTCTCTCATGTTTTATCTCCGACCTGATGTGTCCTGTTGCCTTAAATCAGAGCAGGAAGTGCACCAATTCTTTCTGTAATGTATAATAAATGAAATTATCTTTGGGTTTCTTTGGTGTGTGGCTGTTTAGAGCAGATATTTTTTTTATACCAGTTTGACCATCATATCATCGGACGCCTCCTTTTCTGACCAACAGTGCCTAAATGTGCCGTTAACTTTATATTCTTCTTTATTTTAGGGTTGTTTTTTTCTGTATTATTTTACCATATTTTGTGTAAGGTATTATGTTTTATTATAAAATCTTTATGCTCCATTTTAAATTTAAATAAGTGCTTCAGTGTTTATTTTTTTGTCTTTTTTTATTTGTACAAACAGTCCGTGTCAGTCGTATCAGGCCGTTTTACATTTGAGCACCAGGACGGTTCAAAGAGTCAGAAACAGAAACACACAAACATCATCTTCACGTCTCACGCAGCTTCAACTCTCATCCTCTAAACAACCAGCTCCACCCTGAACTGCTGTTTGGTTTGTTTTTTTGTCTCTTAATGTTACATCAGATTCAGTGTCGGGCTGCGTAAAGAGAATTTAATCAAAAAGCTGACGATGAAGAGGATTATTAAACGAACCTCTTAAAGCTTTATAAGAAATATATCCTCTGTGAATATGTCGCCTTTTTGTTATGAGTCATTGACGCTCGGTTGTACATGTGCCACTATGAATAAAAACGAGTGAAAAAGAGATCTGGATGAGTCTTTTTTAAAAAAATTTTAAAGAAAAAACTTCATTAAAAATGTTGGAAATTACAGCAACATAAGATTTGGTTAATAAGTTAAAGAGGGTTTTTTGGAGTTCAATTAGCTGCATGAAACTGTTGAGTTATGTATATCTTATGTAATTTTTTTTAGATTTATTGTGTGGGGTTAGTTTTTATTGGGGTGTTGTTTTCTGTTTCTATAAACCTTTATTTTGTGATCATATTGATTGGAGAAGAAGTGTCACATGGGCACGTGGTCGGGATGCTTGCTCATCTTATAATTCACAAAAAGCCAAAAAGTGAAGCTGAAGTTAGCGTCTGATTCAGGGAACCAGATCTTGATCCAGAACCTCTTTTTGTTTCTTGCAAAATAAAGGCTGTACAAAAATGAATAAATAAATAACAAAATAAATATTTTTTTTCGTCTGCAAGATCATATAGCTCCGTCCAAATCCAACTGCAAATTTAGAAAACTTTCTGGTGTTTAATGACGTAGAAAATCGTTACAGAGGTCTTTAATTATGTTACCTGACTGTAAAATATTCAGAAATGAAAGAAAAGTGGAGAACACATTAATAAATGTAGACGTCTGTGTATGTTTTAGTCTTTTCTGGTATCATTTGTTGATTTTTTTATTCAGGACAAAATATATTTTTAGTTTGTTTTGTTAGCTTTTTATGGCGTTTCCAGAATGTTCTTTTGGTTTCAAATCTGGTTCTCTCCATTAAATACTCTTAATTATATTTTTATGATGCAAACAAAATAAATCAAAATTAAAGTCTCTCAAAATTAAATCTTGGTGTTATAAATAAATTACTTTTATTTTAAGTATTTGGTTGTTTTGACGGCAGAAACACTTCCTCACTTTAAAAAAAATTAAAAGGTCAAGGAAGTGCAAAAGAAATCACTAATATCAACAAATCAATAAAAATGTCTGTTTCAGTTTATTGACAATTTTTAAGTATAAATTGATTTTTTTTTTGTTTTGTTTTAAATTCTATATTTTTTCTTCATCATTCTATTATTTTAATTACCAAAAATATATTAAAATCATCTAATTTCTCATTATATGTCGCATATTTTTTTTGTTATGAAAAAAAAAGTATTGTATGTATTTCTTTTAAATGTGTATAGTGTCTCCTGCGCAGGCTGGAGGTTTTAAAGGTGCAGTTCTATAATTCGTCCGCCAGAGGGCGTGAGTACGTCACTCACACACCTGTTCTAACAGAACTCTCCAGGGGGCCGCAGGACAGAAGCATCACATCTGTTTCCTTCACGTCACCAAATCAGCGAACTCTCACAGCCTGCTTCCTTTTGATTCTCAAACAGATCTCCTAACTGAGCGCGTGTGCTCCAGGTTGAATGTAAAGGTTGAGAAGATGAGAAGAATGCACCTGAGCGGAGGGAAGCAGCACATGGCCTGAGTTAAGAACCTCTGGAATGGCCCTCATGCATCATTTTCCAGCCGAACAGGTTTGACTCTCGGCTCAGAGTTGGGGAACAAAAACAGGAAAATGTGCATTGTTTGCGTCTGAAAAGCAGATTACTGACACACAAAGATTTAAAGGTTCTTACCTGCTCCACAGACCGCACGATGAGTCTGTTTGAAACACCGACGCGGCTCGTTTATCATGTCACGGTGTCCCGTTTTCTCTGCACGTCACGAGCTCGTTTCAGGGAATCCGTTTCACCTGAAGAAAACGAATTCTGTTTCAGTCTTTGTCATGCATCAGAGAAGTCCTGGTGAAGCTGGTCATTGTTTGGAGGATAAAACGATTTGTATGATGATTTTTTTTTTCCTTGGTGAGGGAGGCTCAGCTTGTGCGCTCACAGGGCGCGTCGTGTGCGCGCAGCTGAGGAGATGTGAGGTTTAATTTGATCAACAAAGTCATCTGAATGATGAAAAATACTGGGCTGTTTGACGTGAGCACGATTTCAAATGATTAAATCCGTTATATCTTCATTTTTAAAACACGGATGACTGAAAATAGATCGAAAATGGACGCTTTATAGATACCAAAATCCTCATCAAACCAAAGATTCTGCATATTGTGCGAAAAATTAGAAATCCAGGGTGTGTTTCGAATCACATATGTGCCTTTTCAGAAGATGCGCTGATTTGAAAACAGAGCACTGATGGGTTCGCAAAATCTTTAATAATTAAATCAGGTATGTTCAAACACTTAAAAGATAAAAAATAAGATTATTTTGTCTTCTGTCTTACCTCAATCTGGATCCTTTCATATTCGCAGCAGCTGATTGCTGTTGAAACATTTGCTCCAAATGCGCAAGACACTTCTTTCAGGAGAAAAAGCGTCCAAATTAAATCAATAAAACCAAATAATGAAGGAAAAAAACATCAAAAATAATCTGAAATGCGTGCACGCAGTTTCCTGTCACTGGAGGGAGAGATAGGCGTCCTTTCTTGGTGAAGCCTGAGAGGAAAATGGAGCCCAACACGCATTTTACCTGCAGCAGTTTGCGCTCACAGCCTCTCTCTCTCTCTCCCTCCTTTTCTCTCTCTCTCTCTCTATTTTTCCACTCTCTCTTTCTCTCCTTTGCAGATATTGAATGCGCATCTTCCTCCTCTCCCGGATCCTGTTTTGGACCCCTCAGCTCCTCAGTGGGTGAGAGAACCGTGGGAATTTTCTCAACTTGAAGGAAAAAAAAAAACTTGTTTGCAGCTGTTGGAGCTCATCAGGCTTGAAGGAGCAGCGGAGTCTTCTCAGTGAGGTACATATAAAAGCAGTTATTCTATAAATGTGACGAATATCTCCAGCTAGAGAGTGAGACTGCGCTGCTAGGTGTGTCCGATGATCCCTGAGGATTTGTGCGTAAAAGGGGGATGCCATTGCGCATTTCTCTTGGATGCGCATGACAGTCAAATATAATGTAGTTTTTTCTTTACCACTCCACTTCAGGGATGTTTTTCATGCTGATAAAGAAATATGTTTGATAATTTATCTCTTGGATTTTAATTTGTCTTCCCATTCTTATAAATACAGAAAATAAAAACGCACACTGAGATCAGAGGAGGGTTTTTGTTCTCAAACATGTGATCAAGGAGGATTTTTAAACCTGGTTCAGCCTTGGTTTGCTCCACTCCGGGATGACTCATGTGCAGACTCAAGGGCATCTGTGTCATTTTCTCCTCTTGGTATCTCGGGCGCCCATTTTCTTAGTATGACATCATTACCTGCATCCTTTGAGGAGGGTTTTCTGATTTGACAGTTTCATTTCAAACCAGCCATCGTGTATCTTTCTTTGTGCTCCATCAGTTTGGTGTCACATTTAATTTAAGTGATTGTTTTTGAATCAGATTTTTCCTTGCTCATTTTTTTTTTTTTAGCAAATTACACCAGAGGAAGACAAAAAAATACAGCGGACGGAGCTTTAAATCATTTTATTATTGCTCTCTTAGATGACGTGTTTGTCCAGCACACTTTACTTTGTGATGACATGAGACAGAAGAGCGGCGAACCTCGCCCTGAAGACTCCAGAGAGAGAAACAAACCAAAACTGTATATTTTATCGATTTAAAGTAGGGGAGAACGGGGTTAGTCTTCACACTTTTTACTCTAAACTACAAACTTAGTTCAAAAAGTTTGCTTGTTGTCACGTTTCAAAGAATAGTGCTACATAAGTACAAATAAATACATTACGTTATCGCTTTGCATCATGGGAAAATTTGTTTTGAGTAAAGAAAAGTAGTGTTAGAAAGAAAATATGCTCTCCAAAACAAATACACACCTTGGAAAGAGTCACAACTTAATAACAGTGGGTGATGGTGCTCATGGGAAATGGAGTCTTCATCAAAGAAAAACAGCACAGATTCCACCCAAAGGTATCGCTGCTTTTAGCACCAAATGGATCGTCGTCACAGCGCTTCTGAAATGCTATTTTTTGCCTGATTAATTTTTGCAAAAATGCAAACAAAGAAAAAACGTTTGAAGGAAATTTTTTGTCACTGGTGAAATATGTTTGAAGAGTCTTAGGTTAAAGAAATACCGTAACAGCGTGGCTCACATCTGTCTCCTTGATGTTTGTCCCCAGCGTCAGTCCACCTGCGTCTCAGACCATGTCCAGTCCGTTGGAGCGGGTCGTGGCTCAGAAGAAGGAGGCCATCGAGGCAGCGATGGACATGTTCGAGAAAGGAGCCGAGGTGCTGGCCAGCGCCGTGGGCGAGCTCTTCCCTCTCTGTGAGGCCGCCGCTCCCGTTCTCCGCCTTGCCTTGGACAACGTCCAGAGCAAAGAGGTCTTCTACGTCAAAGAGCAGTTTCTGACGGTGAGGAACAAACTGGACGTCCTCTCCGCTCAGCTGGAAGACATCGACTGTGAGATCAAGAAGGGGAGGGTGGACTCGCAGTACTTCTCAGTGGAGGAGAACATCAGGAACCAGTTTCGGAAGTACATGGACATCTTAGAGGCCAAACAGCAGTTCAAAGAGGTGAAGACCAGACTCTTTCTGGAGCATTTCTCCAAAACTGGAGGAGAGAAGAATCTGTTCGTGTTGTATGACGCCGTGATGGGGACGAACAGCTTTGGGGACTCAGTTTTAGAGGTGGTGGAAAGGTGAGTTGTCATATTTCTTTGACACCATTTGTTGTCTTACTGGTGCGATGTCAAACACTCTGTTCAGTCGCTCATGTGAGAAGCTTTCATTTAATGTTGATTTTGGCAACTGTCCTGGAAAAGCAGTACATCATATCTCCTTTTTGATCTCTGGGAAACGACACGATATAAATCACCTTGATGGACACCAGTACACGGCAGATGTCCCAGATTTTGAGTGACAGTCAGATAATGTCTTAAATTTGCAAGCAAACTGTTTGTCTCTGTTTTCAGGTATGTAGCGAGGAACCGCCGTCTCCTGGAAGATTTCTGTGTCCGGATGAAAGAGCTCTTCTGTCTCGGCCTGATCGCCCTGCTAGGACACAGCGCCTTAACCCAGGGTCAAGAAGAAGAAGAGGAGAAAATCAGAGACTGGAGCAGCAAAATCGAAGAAGTCGAGTCGAGGATGAAGAAAACCATCGAGTCCTGTGTCGCTGCTTTCCCAGAGCAAGCAAAGCTGGACTCCCAGCTCCTCCTGCAGGAGAAGGAGCAGGAGAGCCTGCAGGACACGACTCAGCAGCTTCTGGAGTTCTTGGTGAAAAAGTACGATTGGGTGAGCTGGTCCGTGCGGCTCATCAACCATTCAGGAAGCACCTACCGGAACTGGCGAGCAGGGGAGCACTTTCATCACGTAGCGGGGCAGAACTGGTTCGAGGTCCTTCAGGTGAACAACATCAACCTGGTGGTGTCGTTCAGCACCAAACCCCAGCCGGTGCCCCGAGACTTCATCCGACAGGTGATGGAGGGCGCGGGTAAGAAAGGAAACGCCCCAGCGGTGGTGGAGGTGCTGGAAAAGCAGCTGTGCGGGTTTGTTGTTCACGCCGTCAGTCGCCACAAAGAGTCTGCGGCTGCATGGAGCTTTCCGGAAGACTGTCACTACTGGGAGAGACACAAGAATGTGGCGGTGTGTGTGCACTCAGAGTGAAGCTGGGACGACATAGTGTGTGTGTGCAGGATGGAGAAACAGGAAGATGATTTATCAGAAAACATTTAAAGCTCCAGTGAGGATTTTTTTAATGGTTGTGTTGCTTTTAGTGCCCCCGGTGGACAAAAGGGGAATAATTTATCTCCTATCAGAATTTCTCTACATTTATGAGTCGTGATATATGTTAAAAAGAAAGACAAAAAACAACTCCACCTTCCCTGTATTTACTTATTTTTTTAAAGTTTTTTAAAATTAATGAAGCTTTGGTGTGGAACATTTCAATAAGGGTCAGGGTTAAAAAATAACCATATAGAAATAATCCGGCTTCGCTTTTATAGTTTTTAATGTTTTCATATCTCATGTAGAAAGATCAATAATCATTTCAGTCTGCTTCATACCCGCCAAAAATTCCTCACAGGAGCTTTAAATCTTTTGGACAGGACAGATCAGCACCCGTGCTGATTGTATTTAACAAACCATGCACGAGCTACATGCGACCAATCTGGATTAAACCTTTATCTTCTCAATCATTCCAGTTTCATGCATCTCCTGACTGAAAATAGAGCAAGACTTGGGACAAAAGTGCAAAACATTAGGTTATTTTTCCATTTTTCCCCCCATTGCTATTAACTCTTGTTGGGCAAATCATATCTTTAGTTTAGTTTTAAATAGTTTTAAAGCAGAAAGCCCTGGGATGCATTGGTGTAATCTTGATTGAAACATTGTATTAATTACATTTTTTAAACATTTTTTAAAAATCTTGGATTGTATTATTAAAGCTCCTGTGAGGAATTCTGGTTCATGTTGATTTTGGCGCCCACTGTGGACAAATGAGGAAGCTATTACTTCTCTGCAGATTTTTTTGTTTCTCTTGAAACAAGTGAGTTGTGTTTCCAGGAAAAAACAAACAAAAACATCTTAACCTGCTGCAGATGGGGGGGGAAAGGCGGTTCAGTGAGAGGAGTTAGCTACCCCCTACCACTTTTTTAAAGGACAGTAAAAGTTAAACATTTTGAAAAATGATCATTTGCTCTTCTACCTCATCTTGTGTAGATATATTAGTATTATTTACAGTCTGTTTCATAAGCAGCCAAAAAATCCTCACAGGAGCTTTAAATTCAGAAATGCCTTACTCCAGTGAGGCACATGTACCTTCAATTCTTATTGTATATCCTCCTGTTAATGAAGAATTGGATGCATTAACATGCAGGAAATAAGTTTTAGTTAAATAAGTTTTCAGAGTTTACATAATCAGGACTGTTTGGGGCCCTGCTTTCCACACTCAGGGTCATTCATGAGAAACTGTCCAGAAATTAAATCATCATCATTTATAATTGTGTTACAGACTGAAGGTACTCTGTGAAACTCCTAACAAGCTCTCACTCAGCTCACCTGGCCTCATTGCACCCAGCTGCTGCTCATCAGCCTGGGTAGTCTTTAAAAGGAGGCTCTTTCCCTTAGTTGGGTGTGTGACACCAAAGAGCTAACACCATCAGTTGGTTTCTTTTGGTTTGTGTGCATTGCGGGAAAAGGGTTTTTATTGGAGTTTTTGAGAGTTGATCTCTGTGGAGATTTTTGTTCTTTTAGTTATCCCCCCATCAAGCAACTCCACCTTAGTTTGAGGTCTTTTGCTTTTAAGTTCAACTACTCTTTTAGTAGAATCAGTGGGTGGATGTGGAGAGGTATCTCCACTCCACCTTTTAGAACCCAGAGGCCTCATTTTTTGTTTATATTTTCCTTGCTCATGACCCCTGTCATCACGTCGCGTGCCTGCTGAAACGTAACGACTGCATATATACAAACTTGTATCTAAATTTTAGATAAAACCTCTCTTACTCTGACGCGTGACCACTGAGGACGTTAATCTGGAGGTTTTTCTGGGTCTCTGGTCTCTGGCTGTTATTTTTGTGGTCTAAAGACTAAAGCTCAGTTCAGCCCCAGTTTAGAGTCAGATCAGTGAAATTTCTATCAGAAACTTTCTCTTCAACACTATATTTATCAGACGTCGTGCTTGTGTCACTTTTTTTTTTTGTTAAAGCTGTTTAAATTCAGACTTTTTGCACATTTTTAACTGTCCAGTGATGCATCTATATATGTGTGTACTAACCAATAACTTCAGAGTTTGAACACTAACACTGTACTGCACTGTATGTAAAGATGCAGAGTGTCTATGCTTTTACCTCGCCTGCATACAGTATGAATCCAGCCTCTCCTGCACCTAAAGAGATGCTTCTGCTGAGGCTGCACACTGAGCTGTGCTCCCGTTTTGTCTCCGCTCAGCAGGCTGGCCTACATAACTCTGACAGGACGGCTGAGGTTACTCTTTCAGGCGTGAAGAACAAAGAGGCTGTGAGTTTGGCACCGGAGATGCGACAATGTGCCTTGTGTTTTAAACACATTCAAGCCCCTCGAACCAAAACGAGTCGAGCCAACTGCGAAGCAGAGCTGTGCCTAACGTTTCATAACCGCCGTGTTGCTTCAGCTGGTGTTAGAAATCAAATAGTCTGCATTTGTGCATTTTTTTTTTTAAAGGATGAATGATAAAAAAAGTGTGTTTTTTGCACTTCCCACATACTTGTAATTCACTTTTTTTCATATATGTACAGTTTTGCTGCATTTTCTTATATCTGCTCCTTTTTCAACAAACCACTGTGATTTTCTGCTTGAAATTTCACTCTATTTTTTTGTTAAAATATTTGGTTCCAATCTATCCCAACAAATATTCCACTTTTATGTATGTTATGTTCTTTAAACTGGTGTTACAAAGCAGAAAATGAGCATTTATTTATATCAAATGGTATTTATTATCACGTGAAACCTCTTGGCTTTTATGCTCGGACAGAATAATCTGAATAAAATGTTTGCATGGCTTTCGTGCAGTTTGATCTTCACACTTTCTGACAGAAAACAAATCGTTAATGAGCGTTTAAACAAAACATAATCTAATATGTGCCTCTGATTTCTTGTACACATGTAATTTATGCAGCACTTTAAGCGTCTGTAACCATAAAAACAAGGCAGTGCAACCTCAGCACAGAGACTTCAGCTAATTTAATTGATATTTACACATAAGTCAGCATTTCCTGACCGCAGCCCAGCTTTGATAGTCTGTGAATAACCTTTGGCTGAGCTAATACCCTGCAGACGAGCAGCAAAGTGCTTGTCTTAGCAGGAAAGGATCGGTCATACTGCACGGCGGAGGCAGCCATCATTTCATATCTCAGAGGATCTGGAGGGTCTTTAGCTGCACAGCTTCTCTGTCGTACATCAGGCCTGTCAGACCCAATCCGGAGTTATCTGTGTAATACATCACAGAGCAGGAGGAAGTACGCCGAGGCGTATCGCCTGAGAGTTACCCGCATGCAGCAGAAAATAACTGCTGATGGTGGAGAGACCAGGTTATTCTAGGATTCAGCTGCACTTTAAGAAAATAATAAAGTAATAAAATGTTGAGTGAGACAGTAAGAGTGATTTCACACCAGAATTTAATTTATTAATGTAACATAAAAGATTGACGATTTCACTTCTTTTTGGGACAAGTTTTTTTTTTTTTTTTTTTTTTTTAACACACACACATAAACTGAAGCTATTTCTGTGACCAGCTGTGATTTAATGTTTTAAATCTTCAGTGTAAAACACACTGAGCTTACCTGTAATGACATGTGCTTCATAAATAAAACTGCTTTTGCGACACAAAACATAAACAGGAAAAAAAAAACAACAAATAAATAAACGTCATCTTACAAATATGTGCATCAATATGTGAGTTTAAAGTGCACTTTTACCAGGTTTTGCGCTTCTGGTCGAACGTTCTGTTTACGTCACCATGGAAACCACAAAGCTGATGTTAGCCTAGCTGTCATACTCGCTCTAATAATCGGCTTTTAAAAGCAAGAACATGACAAAATGAACAAAAATTAGAGGTGGACTCATAGTGCGGATGTTTTAAAAAAAAGTTTACACTGAACCCTGTCCAGCATTAATGATTTCACGCGAGTTGCTTTCAGCTAGCTTGCTGCCAGCGGCAACCGGAAGTCGATAACCACAGGCTGAAGTCAACACGCATAGACTTCTAAAGAAACGGGTGGATAATAATGTTTAACTACACGAAAAGAGCAATTTTTTTTCGACAGGTTACAAAAATGCAAAAACATAGGAGAGAAGATTAAAACATGTCACAAAAAAACGGATTCTCTGTACACACTAGTCAACACCTGCTCTTTTTTTTTTTTTTTTTGGTAAATCGTCAAGCATTTATTGTGAATAAGCACAAAATAAACAAAAACTGATTGATATCTATTAAAATCTTAAAGGAGGTTTTTTAAACAAACAAATAAATAAATATATAAGGGCCGTCAGCATGAATGTATTAATCCTCATAAAACTTAGACAGGTAATTAATGAAATATTTTTTTTCAGCTTACATCGTGATTTAAGCCGTGCAGCATCTGATCCGTAGACTGTATGAAATATGGACATAGTCTATATGACACGCCTGTCTGTTCCTGATATTGTCAAAATAACCCAATCATTGGATGGGGCCATACTGGATATGAAGTGGGCTTTGAGCTTCCTTTCTAACAGCAACAGGGCGCCTGTCAGTCATGTGAGCTGAGCTGAGCCTCTGATTGGACAAACTCGTGTTCCTAATATCTTCTAAACCGCTGAGTTAGAAAAAAATTCACCCCATACAGTGTGCCAACAGCGATATTCCAGAGATATTCTTTTTTGGATTAGGCTATAAATGTGTTTTAATGCTGTAAAAGTCAATTTTTTGGCTTGATGTGTTTGTGACTTCTGGTCTTTCTGCAGCCAGCCTCTCGCAGATTCTCCATGAACAGCAACTTTTAGCACTTCCACATAGGCTTCATTTTTCTCTACTGGATGTTGCCCTTTGGTCTGATGGAAGGCAACACCACTGCTCTTCTGAACGTCACATAAAAAAAAAAAATAATAATAAAGTTGTCTCAGCTGATAAGTCATACCTGACGTGTCAGAAGGAATTAAAACACATTCAGAGTACTTAAAAACAATCTACCCAATTCTTTCAGTTAAACACCTCCAAAGAATCAAACAGAGGAATTATTTCTCAGTTCAGTATTTTATTCTGGTCACATAGAAAGTTATAGCACTGGTCCCTTCAGAAAAGAGCTATTGTCAGATTTCAGGAATGTATTGGTAAAGTGTGTTGTGTGTAACAAGGTGAAGAACTCACAGACAGAAGCTATCTGCCAGCCATAACAAAGATACTGCACACATATCCACCATGAGGCTGAACAGGAACACACTCCAAGGCAACATGCCTGAGCTGCATGAGTTAGACAAGTGAGGAATATAAAAAATAAGAGATGCTATAACACATCAAATAAAAAGATAATATAACAGCACAGCCTCAGAGCTAAGCATACAGGTGCAGCCAGTGGGACTGATGTCAAAGTGCAGCTGCATCATAAAAGCTGTCAATCAAACTAACTCAAAGAAATGCTTGCAAAGGAAAGCTTCAGGCTGGTTAATTCATGGACTTCTCATGTTGTAACCAAGGAGCAACCTCTGGCAGCAGGAAAGGAAGACAAAAGCAGAAGTGCTAACAACTGCAGTTCATCTAGCGTCATCTCGAGGCTGAATTTGAAAAAAACAGAAATAACCTCTAAGCCAAAGAAAAAAGCACACAGTGCAATAAAAACAGGCAGCCAGCAGAGACAGGAGTGATGAGGTTACACTTCAGATCTGAGTCACATGATGAGAAAATTTAATTTAATATGAAGTTTGACTTTAATGCATCACAAGGAAGAAATTCAGCCTGTTCAAAGAAGATATTTCACCATCTAAACACCTCCAGACTCAAAGGATGCTGCAGCTGTAAATCCTTTTATAATCAGAAACCTCAGACAATGCCAAACAATTCACTACCTTTGACATATCATTCAATTAATTCTATGTTTAAAAATATATATAAATAAATAAAAAAAAAACAGGAAGCAGGCAGTGATGGGTGTGTCAGACAAAAGCTTGGACTTCAAACGCACCACAGAACCAGTCACAGGAAGCCGACCCCTTAAATGTTTCTACAAAATACAAAAGACAGCTACACCTGCGCCTTTTGTTCAAGCAGAGGATGTAATTTGGGATTCATTTCCCATCATTATCAGAAGTGTTAAGATTTTCTACAGTGTTTTTTTTTCCTCCTGTGTCGACCTGAACAGCAGCAGCAGCCGCTTCTGTAAGCCAGAGGATTCATTAGTGGTCGTGTGGGCTTTGCCGAGGTAACAACTATTGATCCAGGAGGCTCTCCTCCTGCATAAAAAGCTTCAGCAGCAGCAGCAGCAGCAGAGCGTCAATCCTGACGGTCGTTAGAAGAAGCTTCTGTTTACTGACAAGATTATCTGCATCCATCTCATGCCACAGGAGCCACAGCTGGCCTGTTCAGTGGTGGAGTGAAGGTTTCCTGAATAAAAGAGAGAAATCTGATGAAGGAATGGTACCAGAGGAAGTTTGCAGACAGAGGGCGCTGTTAACATACGGATACAAAAGCAAATTCTTCAAGATTAACCAAAGAGATGATCATCCTGAAGTTATGAGCCTGACTGATCTGAAATAAGTGACGGGTTACATTTGGAGACTTTTTGCAGAAAAAAGATGAAGTCTGTAATGAATTTAAGGCGGTTTGAAGCATTTTCTGAGCTCAACTGTTTAATCTAAACTTGTAGAAAACAATCACAGATATCCCCTGTCCTTTGCTTTTCACTTTAGCTCAACAAATCTTGTTTTTAGAGGTCGAAGTTAAAGAATCAATCATGATCTGATAGCAGAAATAATAAACTGATTACACTCTCCCATGAAATGATAAAAAAAAAAGACTTCCAGCCACAGATAAAACCTCCTGCAGCCCTCCCTCGCCCTCCTTCCATCAGGCTGCATCTCCAAGAGGAGATAGCAGCCAATATCAATATTTCATAAACAAATGAAACAGTGGATGGAGGCGAGCGTCAGAGCGGCCCTGGAGGGAGAAGTCGATCAATGCTAAGATAGGTCTGTCCGCTGGTGTCTGCCAATCCCGGCCCGCACGGGATAATGCTATTACCCATCAGGCCGAGTGGACCATCGACCGGCCTGCTGCTCAGTGAGTGCACTAATCTGATAAAAAGCATTAAAACATTTGTTCAGTGACACACTGGCTGCAGGTCCGAGTCCAGGACTCAGAAGGACTCAGGATCCACTTCACTCAAGACGACCATGGAAGTTTCAAAGCTCCTGTGCTTCCTCTTCTTGGTGCTCAGTCATAGTTTTAATCTTCTTCGTATTGACCGATACATCAGAATTAAATTTCAGGATCAAAATTCAGGAAGTAACTTTAAATGTTTGTGTAATCAGACCAACTGGACAAAAAAAGAAAAAAAGAGGGTTTTATTTGTTTTAGCATCAACAGTCTGGAGTAATAAAATGACCATGAATGCTTAACGACAAGAGTATCAGAGTCGCCATATGGGAAAGAAAATTTATAGTTTGAGATTATAAATAGATTAACAAGATTAAAGTCATAAACTCATAAGAGGAAATAAAAAGATGATTTCATGCGTTAGTGAGACTGTAGGCTGTTTAAAGGGATGAAATGAGGAACATGAAGCGTCATGTGAAGCCTGACGTAAGTTTCAAAAATAACTGACAGCTCAGTCTCTTAGGACATCAGATCCACAATGTAATTAATCAGGATTTTAAACAATTACGCAAGAAATGGAGTTAAAAATAAACTGGTGACATTGAAGTGACGTGTTCATTGTGTTTCTTTTTTCTATTTCGTTGGGAGTCCACGCGGTGAATCACTTCTGCCTGTTTTGTTTTTGTGTGTCTACGAGCTACAGATGGGTCAGGATTTTAGAATCGCTAATGAAAATTGAAATGAAATTGAATTGAAATGAAAATAATTAACATCGTGTTCGTCTTGATTTCAACCTACAACCGCTTCCAGACACTGGGTGGAGCTGTAGCCTACCAGTAAGTTACACTTTAGTTTGTTTACTTTAGCGGCTACCGGTTAACCGCTACCTGAGAGGCTGGCTCTTATACAAAAGGGTTATCATAATACTGATTATTTCATCACCACATTTTGAGTTGACCGTTGTTATGCTGTGGCACAAACCGTAATGATAAACATGACATTTATCAAAGCACAATTAAATGAATTAATAAATAAATGTTTAATTACGTCTCACATTGCAACGTTAACGTTAGCCTGCATTTAGCCTGCTTTAGCTAGCTTAGCTTAGCTGAAGCAGCAGATAGATCATTTTTCAGCCTCTCAAAATTATGATACGAGTGAATAGTTTCAAATGATGAAAAATAGAAATTAAAAAAATTCCGAACACAACTTCCGAGCTTCATTGGAACTGGGATTGTGGATTCATTTAAACTGGATAAATTAAGACCTAAAAACATTCAGTTAAAAAAAAAATGCAATGACACAATGAAAATGTGAAAATAAAATGAGATGAGACGACAGCATCACATAAAAGTTTTTTTTATGTTTTTGTGTGCAGCTTAATCGACGTTCAGTAACTTGTGATTTTATTTCTTTTTTCTGCAAGCAGCTGCTGCAGATGCTGCTACACTTTTCAGTCATGCACAGTTTAACCTGCAGTGATGGAGAGGAGCAGTGAGTCCCTGAATGTGTCCGGACTGTCAGAGGAATCATTCATCAGCAGAACTTTAAAGTTGGATTCCAGAGAGGTAACCGCGTGTGTCAGCCATCTGCTTCATGTTTTACAGCACTTCCTCTGGATGCCTTCGCCGTCTGCTTTACCTCTTCAAGGCCCTGCGTCACCTCGCTCCAGCCCCCCTGAACTGATGCAGTCTAAACTACCACTCTGACAATCACAGATTATTAATCTGCGTTACATTTCCTCTGATCATCCATCTGGTTTTCCTCATTTGCACTCTGCAGCTCGTTCCTCTCTGTCTGCCTTCTCCTGAAAACACTTTTGGCGTCTTGTCATGGTTAAAAAATACTAAATAAAAGTTTCCAGACCTTGAGAGATTACTTCCTGGTTAGTGTTGCAGGCTGTGATCTGTAAACTAAGTGCAGGAGTTCCTTAATTTTAAAAACAAACAGAAGCACTTTTTCTTGAGTTTCATCAATAACAGACACACACAGCAGAGTTTTACGGTGGAGGTGAACTCATGGATTACAAACCCTGAGGGAGCTACGGGTGACTTGGTGCAAGCGTGAGAAAAAGGAGATGAGAAAGAGGAGAAGGAGGAAATGCCACGTCACTGAGAGTCATTGCCTTCAGTGGGTTAATTCCTCCCAGTCTGCGTCAAATCCTCAGGAGAACATCAACAAACAGAGGATCAGATGCAGGGGCGGGTTGAATGATTTCAGGCCTCGAGGCAAATACCAGCATGAGCCCCCCTCAGTCTGAACTCTGAGTTTGAAGACGGAGGCGGATGCTGGAGCTGATTGAGGAAGAGTTCCTCTCTCGTAGAGCAAGAAATGAGGAAGATGTGTAACCGAGATGTTTAACAAACATGTGAATTCTAAGTGCACATTTGCACAAATTTACAAGCAAAAACTCATGCGAAGAAAAGAGAGAGAGAAGCTGAAGTCTCCTGAATAAACCTGGGAAAACACCAACCAATCCTAAACCAATCAAATCCCATCCTGCCGTTCTGCCCGCCTCCTGCACGTACATTTCATCGGCGTGAACTAGCCCTGATTTGATGCTCATAACCAAGAGGGATCCAAGTACGCTGGAGAATGACAGCATTGAAAAACTACCTGTACCCCGATTACTGGTAATGTAGAGCAAACAAAAACGATGTGCTGAGGACCAGTTTGAGTCTGTGGTCTGGAATCAGTCACCATCATATGGTCGTGAATCAGTGGCGCTCATGCATGTGAGCGGGTGTGTTGTTTTGGAGGAGCTCCCAGTGTGGGGTTGTTGGGGCTAAACGGAGTCTTGAGAAGATGCTACATTCAAATTCATGCTAGTTTCCTGTGACTGATGACCCTGCCTTTAACAGCATTTTACAATTAATGGCCACAAGGTGGAGCTAAACAATGTATTTCAAGTAAGAGGCAACATCGGGTTGAGAAAAATGAAGCCTGCATGGAAGTGCGAAAAGTTGCAGTTCAACAAGTATCTGCTTGTGGCTGGCTGCAGAAAGACGACAACAGCAACAACAACAACAACAACAACAACAACAACAACAACAACAACAACGTTCAAAACAGCTTGGCTCTGAAAAGCTAACTTCACTATAGAAACACTGTACGGAAGGTGAAAAATAATTTAGAAGATATTAAGATCAGGAGTTTGTCCAATCAGAAGCTCAGCTCATGTGACTGATGGAAGTCCTATAGCTGTTAGTAAGGAGGCTCAACCCCCATGTCATTTAACAAAATTCTCTTAAACAGAAACACTTGTAAAGGAATCAGACAAATGAGGTACAGATACTGCAGACAGTCAATCAAGATGTTTGGCTTCTGTTTTGAGGACCCTTCACGCCGTTCTTCTTTTTATACATCTATAGTTGAGAATAATGGCCGATGTACTACAGTTTTTTTTTTTTTTGTCAGTTGCATTTTTGTTTGAGTTCACAAACAGACATGTGACAGTATAATATCAGGAGGATGAAGATGTAAACGTCAACATTTAGTGACATAAACAGTCCTGCAGGCTGATTGTCTGTTCACAGCAGCATTTAGTGAATTACAGCTGGAATTACTTTATTGATCTGGGTTGTAGGACACGCTCAGTCCTCTGACTTCATTACTCCAGCAGATTTTGCATGTGACATTTAACATATCCCTCTGTGAGAGGGATGTTGTTTGGTAATAACACTCTGCCATTACAGCTAATCATTTCTGCAATCAGTGAAATGATTAAACAGAAACAGCTGACGGTTACTGTGACTGAATTACCGATTTACATCAAGGTGGTTTGTCTCTCCTGAATACAGGCAAAGAAGGAGTCTGGGATGATCAATAACTCGTCTTCTTCCAGCTACTCGACATTTATCTGTTTCCTAAGATCCACACAGAGTTAGCATTGATCTGTGTGAGTGACGGATGGAGTCAGTGTCGTGCACACAGATCGTTGGCGTGTGACTCAAACAGGTCAAAGTTCAGCCATGTCGTTAAACTAACAGCAGCTCAATAAAAAGAGGGCTGGAAGGACGCTCTGACGGTTTATGATACTTAATATGTAACAATTATGTCTGTAAATGTGGCCGTTATTTTTAAGCAGATGTTGGAATTTAAAGATGAAATGATTTTTATCAGAAATAAACTTTTCAGTGACGATTTCTACAGCCTTAAAATTTGATTCTTAATCACTCCTAAGACAGACTGAGCTGAAACTAACACATCCTTGAAAAAAACACAACCTTAAAATAAAATCTAAAGAAGAACTTTGGACCCTCTTCTCAAGTTTCAGCAGAAGATAAGCAGAGACCAGTCAGCAAAGAGGAACTGATAGCATTCCCTTCTCTCTTATTTTCCATGAATCAGGCCTTGAAGTGAACCGAGGAAGCACTTTCCCCGCCGACCCGCCCTCCTGTGACTTCTTTACAGCAAGTGATGTTTAAGCTCGTCTCCTGACACCGTGATGTCTGTGACCTGGAAACATCTGGAGAAGGAAGCAGGAGGGCGGATGGTAGTCAGACTGGAAACACCATCCTTGAACCAAAGCTGCAGACTGCTGAAGCACAGTTTGTGCTGAATGGACGAACGTCACGGACAAAACACGTCATCAAGGCCAAGTGTAACTTATCTGTAACATAATACTTTATCTAAAATGTTTGGTTCATTTTTGCATACAGTGTGTGAGCACACACAATAAATAAAAAAATAATAAACAAAAAAAATTAGTAAGTAAATAAATAGATAAATAAATAAATAAATTAAACATTTGAAGATGATTACGCAACTGATTACGTTGCGTGGGGTCGTCTCAGAGCTTATCTTCAGGTGTCTGTTCACACCCGTCTTATTTTGATTAAATCACAGACACTTAAAGATCTCGTTTGTCACACTGTATACTGTCATCCTGAATAAAAGCTGAGACAGACGGAGGACTGAATCAAGCACTCGTTTGCTGTCTTCCCCTTTTCTGTCCCTTTGATCAAAGATTTGGGCTTGGTCCAGCTTAGGGCGTGGTCACACTGGCCATACAAACTGTGAAAGCATGACTGCAAAAAGTATTAATACAAGAGGTCTGTTGTCCAATTAATTATAACAGGATGGTGGTGTATGCTGATTAGAGGGGCCCCTGGGAATTTTTTGCCCGAGAACCCCAAGACGCTCTAGAATCGCCCCTGCCTACAATCACACTAATCCAATGTAAACCAGATTTTAGGCACGCACTTTGTGAAGCATCTGTTTACATGAAGCTCGGCCTCATGGGAATCAGCACAATAAGACACAGATTTCGACTTCAGTGACTTTTTGGATCATGTTAGGTGGTTTTGGTCCGACAGCCCTCTAAAGCGTGATTTTTGCTTGACGTGTCGGCGTGGTCTGTGCGGCCTCATGTGGATGAATGACCTCTTTTTAACAGCCTCGCCCCCTCGCGTGGTCCTTTTCACTTGAAAAAAATCTTCACATTGCACACCTCTAATGATTTCTAATTTGCGCGAGAGATACACGGACAAACGTGAGCTTCTTGTGTCCAAAGTACGAAAAAATTACCGGCATTGATAACATTCACCACACAGAGATCACTGGGATATCCTTGTGAGGAACAATTCCTGGCATGAAATTGCGAAAAAATGTGAAAAAATCTTGTAAACAGTCGCAAAAAACTTCTTCTACTCCAGTTTAGTGCTGTGGTCGACGTGTGTTTGCTATACACCGCCCCCTGCAGTTTGGGAACAGACTGCGCAGCTCATTTCCATGTGTCACATTTGTGCGTAGAACATTATCAGCCCTTAACACCCCTGTTAGTGCTTAAAATAACTGTCGAGAGGAGCGGTCGTGGCAATCATGTCCACGTACTCGTGCATGAAGTGTAGTGAACACCTCTGCAAAGCGTGCTAGAGAGGAGAAATGAACTGTGCCTGAGCACGGTACACTTGTGTTCACACCAGAGAAATGAACTGGGATTTAGGGATGAAGCATGCTTGAGAATGGTACGTTTGGCCAATGTGACCGCGCCTAAAAGAGACAAAGAAGAAGAATATTTACTTTATTTATCCTCTTGGGGGAAATTCAATTTTTCACTTGAAGACCTGAACATCAAAGAAACCGTTCATACTGAAACCAAGAATTCATATTTTCCCCTCAAATGTTGATCTATCCAGATATTTTTGGTGTGAGTTGTCCAGTTTTGAAGATATCTGCCAGAGAAGTTTTCTTTTAAAATACTTCAGAAGTCTTTGTCAGTTGTTTTGAGTAGCTGAGCTTGAGCGCCTAAATCCACTTCTTTAACAAACTCCAGGCTCGTGGCTCATCCACGCATAAACCAATCTTTGAAAAGACAGAAGTTAACACAGATAACGCATGAATGAATCAGGAGAAACAGAGAGAAGGCTTCGGTCTGACATGATTAAAGTGTGCTCCATGCATTTTGAGAGTGTTGCGGAGCTTTTAGCAGAGTTTCAGGAGCAGGACCACGCCTCAACCTCACCCCTTCCGGTATTTAAACCCTCCTAACCCAGTATGTCCTGTTTGTTCTCGTTTCATACGCCGTTACACGCGACTCGAAGCCGAACAAGCCAGATAACGCTATACAAGCGAACGTCAAGTTACTTAGACGCTTTTACAGTGTGTACTGCTACTCACCGTTAAGGATCCATGGATTCCATCAATCTGTCCACATCCGAAGACGACCTTTTCGGGGATCAGGAGGACAATGGTGCTGCTCGAATGCAGCAAAGGAGCATGGCGTCCGACGCCGAACCATCCATGCCGGGAACCTCGCACTCTGCCACGCTAAGACCACCCAGCAAGAAACTTACTTCAGCGAGCCACCATCCAATCTCCTCGGCAGTTCACATTCCGCCTGGTTCGTCCCTCGTCCGGATCCAGTGCTACAGTTCCGAAGAACAATCGTCAGCATCTCCTAGCCCTCCTTTCCTACCAAAAGAGAGAGGCCGCGTTAAATCCGTGGCGGCTCCACGCCGTCGTCGCGGCTCTCCTCCTCCTTCTCCCTCTCCTTCTCCCGTGGGGCTGTCAGCCGACTCCCGCCAGAGTCCCAATCCTCCCCGCCGCTCAACTCGCCGCCGATCAGAGCGCCGCCTGGCTCCAGCCACGTCACCGGATTATCGTCTTTCAACCAAGATATCAGACTGGACCGTGGCAACCCTGCAAAAAGCCTTAAAGACCAAGAACATTCCATTCAACCGGTATGACAACAAAACAACACTCTTCAACAGTCTCATCTCTTCCAGCCGCGCATCGGATCCCCGCCCACCCTCACACGACGTCATCACGCAGAACACCGCTGCGCACGGAGAGCGCAGCTCTTCAGTTAAAGGGCCAGTTCATACACAGTCTCCACCTCGAAAAAGGCAAAGAAAAGGACAACACCACAAAAACACTGCAGCTCAAGATACCCCTGACAGTTTTCCAGCAGACATTACTCATTCTCACCTCAATGACAATCAGCTCACACTAATTAATTACCCTGTTAACGTCCAGGACGATTCAATTTCCCATCGAAACCCTCATCTTCAACAGCAGATCGTCTCTTCCAGGACTGTATCCTTTTTTCCACAACAGCTGCCAGCCTCAGTAGCAGCTGCACACCAGCTCTCCCACATACCCACATCAGCAGGAAACCCTGACACCGAGATACCAGGTTTCTCTGCCACTAACCCCACCCAACCAGTTTCAGCCGGGGCTTATGGCACCGGGATGCCTCTGCCCTCAGCTGGTCTACCCCAGCAACCATTTCAAGCAGCAACGGTCGGGGCACCGGGCACCGGGCTGCCATTGCCCCCGACCTTTCAAAACCTACAACAACATAAAGTGACATCAGTCGGAGTATCGGGCACCGGGATGCCACCGCCCTCCGCAGTTCAATCCCAGCAACACCAGTCGTGGTCAGTCGGGGGTTTGGGTGCCAGGGGCCCAATAACGTGTTTTCCCCAGCAACTCCACCAGGAAGCATCAGCAGAGACACTGGGAACTGGGTTGTCATTGCCCCCAACTATTCAACCCCAGCAACATCGACCACAGTCTGTCAGGGATCCGGGCACCGGGATGCCTTTACCTTCAACATTTCATACCCAGCAACGACACCAGGTCGCGACAGTCGGGGCACCGGGCACCGGGTTGCCATTGCCCCCGGCCGTCCTTCCTCAACTGCAACAACAGCCAGCATTAGCCAGAGCTTCAAGCTCCGAGATGCTGCCACCAGTAGAGTTCCTCCCTCAGCAGCTGGTATCAGCTGGGGCTTCGGGCACCGGGTTGCCACTGCCCCAGCCAGTACACAGCGAACAACAACAGCAGTTTGCTACTTCTCAGGTTTATGGCACCGGGATGCCTCAATCTTTCTCCTCTTTACCTGTACAACACTCCTTCCAGTCTGCACTCACCTCACAGCTAAATTCTTCCCAGCGAGCACCACCCACTTTCACCCTCGCTACAGCTATTCCCGCTGTTCGCCAACCTAGTTCCTTCATTTCCCGTCCTTCTCCAGTACCTGCTAATCTCCGCAAACAGATACTCGATGGTAATTATCTTGATTTAGCTCTGCTTATTCTGCCTTCACTTCATCAGTCCCCTGCCGATAGATACCAAGAAGGTTCTGAGGAAAAAACCTTCCAAAGTAGAGCAGTTTCCAAACGTTCTAAAGAACTCACTCCTACAGAGTTCGCTTACGCTTTCTCCCTTTTCAGGGATGTTTTGTGTTCCCAATTTCCTGGCCGCCGCCAGGAATTAGACGACTATATGTCCCTCGTTTGAATTTAGCTCTTCGCTTTGGAGGTTACGGTTTCTATCAGTACCATGTACACTTTGCTTCAGAAGCCGCAGCACGTCTCCAGCAGTTTAACGAGAACACCTACTGGGGCAGTCTCGATAATGAGCTCTATTGCCGCATTTTTGCTGCCCGCACAGCCTCACCTTGCTGTCTGTGTGGCGCTCCCTCTCATCCCGCTTCTTCCTGCTCCATCCCTGTTTACACCAAGCCTAGACTAGGCCCGCATTCTTCCTCTTTCTCTCGTTTCCCAACTACAGCCCCACCTGTTCCTCTACCCCCAGCACAGACAGTTCCTTCCATCGTCTTTCCCGTGACCAGCGGCTTTGACAAGAAAGGCAGACCCATTTTGCACCAGGCAGGCCGTGCCATTTGCAACAACTTCAACGAGCTTGGTTGCAGAATGTCCCAGTGTCGCTTCCTTCACGTCTGTTCCTTCTGCGGAGGGGGGCACGCCCGCTCAGCCTGCCCTCACAACCCTGTAACATCAAAAAAACTAGGTAAGCACCTAGCCACACCCATCAATGTTCCGGCCCTGGCCGCAGCTCTTCAAAATCACCCAGATCAGACCTTTGTGAAGTTTTTAATCAATGGTTTCAAGCGTGGTTTCCATCCAGGGCTCTCAGTCATGCCTTCAGCTTCCCACGAATGCCGCAATCTCCAATCAGCCGTTAAAGATCCCGAATCCGTAGACAGCTTGCTTGCCAAAGAAGTTGAAAATGGCTTCATGATCGGCCCCTTCACCACCCCCCCTTTCCCTACTTTCCGCATCAGTCCTGTTGGCATCGCAACTAGGAAGTACTCTGGGAAAAAGCGTATCATCATCGATCTTTCCGCACCACACGGCAGCTCTGTGCCCAGCATCAACAGTCTGACCCCGAGTGAAGATTACTCCTTACAGTATGCTACCATTAACCATGCCATAGCACTCATTAAGCTTGCAGGGAAAGGCTCATGTCTCTCAAAGGCGGACATTACCAATGCTTTCAAAGTTCTCCCTCTTCATCCTGACTTCTGGCCTTTCTTTGGCGTTCAGTGGCAGGGTGCTTACTACTTCGCTGTCAGACTCACCTTCGGCTGTAAGAGCAGCCCTAAGCTTTTCGATACCCTAGCAGAAGCCTTGTGCTGGATCCTTTCCAACGTACACAAGTTACCTTTCCTCGTCCATCTCTTGGATGATTTCTTAATCATTACTCCTCCCTCGTCACCACCAGCCTCTGGTCTGACTACTTTGACTTCTGCCTTTTCTGACCTTGGGGTTCCATTGTCAGCAGAGAAAACGCAAGGCCCTTCTACATCTCTTGAGTTCCTCGGTATCACTCTGGACACTAACCTGTTCCAAGCTTCGCTCCCGTCTGCCAAACTTAACCGCATATGCCTTCTCATTTCAAACTTCCTCCTTGCACCAAGCTGCATCAAACGGCAGCTCCTTTCCCTCCTCGGTCACCTCAATTTTGCCCTGCGCATCATTCCCCAAGGTAGGGCCTTCATTTCCCATCTCTTGTCGATCGCTTCCTCCGTTCCATCTCTCTTGAGCTCTATTTCTCTGGATCGTCCAAGCCAAACGGAACTGCGCCTCTGGCTGAATCTTCTAGCTAACTGGAACGGAATTTCTTTCTTCTACGAGGATCACTTAACTCTTTCAGCCGACATTCATCTGTTTACAGATGCCGCTCCGTCTGTCGGTTTTGGGGGTTACTATAACGGAAGATGGTTCGCAGGCGAATGGCCACCCGAGCTCGCTCGTGAATGCCAGGTCTCGTCTTCCGCTCTTTTCGAGATCTACCCCATTGTTGCCGCAGCAATCCTGTGGGGCCACGAATGGAACTGTAAAACCATTGTTTTTCATTCCGACAACCTTGCAGTGGTTGACATTATCAACAAAGGTCGCTCTAACGCTCTATCCATAATGCCCTTCATCCGCCGCCTCACGTGGCATTCAGTGACGCACCATTTTATCATCCGAGCTGCTCACATTCCTGGTCATTCCAATGCCATCGCTGACGCTCTTTCTCGTTTCTCCTTCCAGAAGTTCAGACGCTTGGCCCCTTCTGCAGACGAGCACCCAACTCCAGTTCCTCCATATTCGGCTCTGACGTTCAACTTTTGAATCCATCTCTCGCACCCCTACTTATCGACTCCCGTAACTCTATCCTCAATAGTCTTTCCCCTGCAACTCTGTCATCTTACTGGTCAGCATGGACCTGCTTTCGTTACTTTCACCATCAGCACAACTTACTTTTCCCATCTTTCGACCTCATTACTTTAACCAGTTTTATAACCTTCGCACATTCCAAACTTAACATTAAAACCCAGACCATTAAAGTGTACCTCAGCGGCATTAGCTTCTTCTCCAAACTCCTCACCGGAAATCCGGGTCCAGCTCACAACCACTATCAAATAACTTCACTTCTTAAAGGGCTCTCACGCCAAGAGCCTGCCCAAACGCCTCGCCGCCTCCCTCTGACACTAGATATTCTTTCCATCTGTATCCGTACAATTCAATCATGCTACAATTCCGTCATTGCTCTAACCTTAGAATCAATGTTCGTCCTAGCCTTCTTCGGTTTCTTGAGATGCTCAGAGTTCACAGCCTCCACTCAACACTTCGATCCTCGTCGCCATGCGTGCGTCTCAGATCTCTCTCATTTTTCTATCGATACCATGGTTTTTTATCTTAAAAGATCAAAAACAAACCAACTTGGTCAACCCACTCCCATCTTTTATTTCAACATCCAAGCACCGGTAAATCCTTTCACAACACTTTCAAACTACTTGCAAGTTAGTGAATCACAATGCAAAACTTCACATGAACCTCTCTTTGTCTCCGAATCCGGTCGAGTTGCCACACGCTTCTGGTTACATCAACACCTCCGCCAAGTTCTCTCACTGTCTGGCATCTCACCAACACACTACTCAGGTCATTCCTTCCGAATCGGAGCTGCCACATCTGCCGCACGTTGCGGCATTTCTGAACGTGTTATCCAAGTCATGGGTCGTTGGTCATCCCAGGCTTACCATCGTTACATTCGTTCTGATTTCAGAGATCTTAAGTCAGCACAGTCTTGCTTCAAATAACCTCTCTCCATGTCTTTGGGGGCCCCTCGTGCCCGGGAGCTACGGCGGGCTCCTTCTCGAAGCTTCCCCACAACGCCTACGTCACAGTCACCATATTCTATTTCGTTTTGTTAATAAACACTTTAAACGTCATGTTGATGCGTGGTCCTTGCTAGTGAAGCGGAGCTTTTAGCAGAGTTTCAGGAGCAGGACCACGCCTCAACCTCACCCCTTCCGGTATTTAAACCCTCCTAACCCAGTATGTCCTGTTTGTTCTCGTTTCATACAACCCTCCCCCCCTCCCCTTTCTTTGGTCTTTCTTTTTCTTCTTTCTCCTCAGGGTCCTTATAAAAGGGGGGGCCCGTCGTGCCCGGGAGCTACGGCGGGCTCCTTCTCGAAGCTTCCCCACAACGCCTACGTCACAGTCACCATATTCTATTTCGTTTTGTTAATAAACACTTTAAACGTCATGTTGATGCGTGGTCCTTGCTAGTGAATTAGCCTTTGGCCTCATTCTATGGCACTGATTGCTTTTTTAACTCTCGGGTGTGGTTTCTATGCTAATGTTTTAACAACCTTAACTAGACTCTCTGATCTTCACTCAGCAGGACGTCTCACATGGGTGCACCAACATCTTCAGGTTTTCGGGGGTGGGACCGTTGGAACAGGAGCTGGTGATCGTTGAGGTAATTTATATGGTAAACTCAAAACAATCCGTTATAACTGCAGGGCACTTTTCTTTTGTCTCCTGCAAAACAACGTCAGGCTGCTCCCCTTCGCATGCCAGATCTGATGATCAGGAGTTTGAGCTCAGACTCTGACAGCCCTGTATTACACCACAACATGCTTCGTTTTAACAGTTCAGGTGCGTTCATAGAACCTGTTAGTCCTGCCCACATTTATTTTTCCTATGGGAGTCAGCTTAATCCAGCGTGACGGTTACTGAATCCTGCTTTTCCCACTAACACTTTTCTATTTATAGCGCGATCCTTCAGTACACTGATGTTATAATGGGAAGAAAACATCTGTCGGCACCCATTATTCAGAATATCACCTCTCCTGCTCCAGCATCTTGACTCTGCACTGTTATTGACTTTCTCAAACACCCACTCCTTTCCAGAAACCACCGCATTAGCTACTCTGTTATGGGATAAAACACTGGGGGGCTTTTCCTGCGAGCTGAGGAGACATCTTGTGGTGAGGAGGAAGCAATCGCCGCTCGACGAGGTCAACAGGATTGGGTCAAAAGCTTCCTCATACAGGGGGAAGTCATTTATCATCTCAGCTTGTAGAGGCGAGAAAGAAAGATGGTTTCTCATCTTATACATGCTCTCACACAAAATCAGTGCACGTATCTTTAATATTATCTGCATCAGCGTGTGAAAAGGTTAGCTGCAGCTCTATCCTTTCATTTATAGATGCAACAAATAATCAGATTATGAGACAGTCTTTGTTTTTAGACACATGAAAGACATTTAATGACATGCTGAGTAAACCCGGACGCCACGGCTCCGTGCACACAAAGCTTTCTGCATCTATCCTCTCAGCTGGCGATCATTACCTCGAATATTTCACTCATTTTTCCACCTGAAGGAAGCCAGAACTGTAAACAGCAAAGGGCAGACTCCCCCAAGACTTTAACACTTTCCACTGATGCTACAGCATCAGACTCCTTAGGAGGTCTTGCAGATCTTTGTCAACATCAGAGGGACTCAGATCTGTCTGGAAACTAACATGCACAATTTTTTTTACTAATCTGTGTGACCTAAACTTGTCTCAAAGAAGTTTAATTCAGCTTCTGAGGATGAAAAGTTGCAAGAAAGATTGTAGCTTGAGTGCTTAAGCCACTAAAAAAGGATTTGGACCTCATGGATTATTCAGTTCAGCCATTATTCTTAATTTCCCATGGTGCATGGTCCCTGCAAGGAGTGACCCTGGGGAGTGTTTACAGGGTGTTATCAGCACCAGCCCCCCATGTCTGTGAGTGGGTGTCTGAGGAATGTTGAGAAGGAGATGGGCTTGGGGGGGCTGCCCTGATATAAACACCCTGAAGAGGAGCCCTGGTAGTCAGAGCTGGATTACTGAATGAAGACACACAGGCACACTGGAGAATCTACAGTAGTAAGAAAGGTGAGTTCTGTTTTTTGCAAAGGCCCCGTGAGCCTTTAGAAAGGTCTGTGAGGACTTTCTAAGTGATCTATAAAAAAGTCCCTCTTCTAGTTATCTGCCTGATCTTGGTACGAAACTTAAAATTAGATAATCAACACCAATATTGGTCATTTTTAAGTGCTATTTCTTAGCCTCCTGATCGGATTAGACAGGAGTGGATTGATTTACGGCACGCTGTTATCTGTGTTTGTCTCTGCTGAAAACAATTTCTTGGATTAATTTTGTAGTGATGGTGGACACTGGAGCTGAACTGTCAGACAGAAAAAGGACAGAAGAGAAGAAGAATGAGAGCGTGATTGCACAGGCTAAAGGCTAAAACACGAGCTAAAGGCTAAAACACAAACTAAACTGGTTGTGTAACTGTTGATAAATACCTTACCTCGTCGCATTGTATCTGGTAAAAAGTTGTCTTGAACAAAGAAAAGTAGTGCTAAAAAGAAGATCTGATCTCCATTCATTTCCAAAACAAACACGCTTTGGTAAGAGTCATGTCATCACGATAGTGTGTGTGATTCCAGACAAAAGGTGTCGCTGTGATCCGCCTCAAACAGAAGTGTCCATTCCTCACAATCACTTTAAGAAACTACATTACAAGCGGAGTTTACTGAGTTGTCATGTTTCAGAGTGTTGCTATGTAACGAGACATAAAAGGATAACTTTGTCGCTTTGCATCCTGTCACAGATTTGACCTCATGGGTGTTTTTTTTCTTCTTCTTTCAGGCACCAGCAAAGATTTTGGTCACTGAAACAAGTTAGTTTGCGTGAAATTCCCACCACAAAGATGAGCAGCGTGGCAGACTGGATTGTGGACAACAAAGACAAGATTGAGGCAGGGGTGGAGATCATGGGGCAGGCCTCTCGGGTGCTGGCCTCCACTGTTGGCAAGCTTCATCCTTTCCTGGAGGTTGTGTTCATTGCTGCTGGAGAACTATTCAGAAACCCAGGCAGCAAAGAGGCTCACTATGTTACCAAACAGTGTGAGCTCTTCAACAGAAAACTGGAGGGAATCAAAGGTGAGATCGACCAAATCGCCCTGGAGATTCAGAGGTCATCGATGAACAAGCAGAACTTCCATCGTGAAGCTCAGATCATCAGTCAGTATGAAAAGTTCCAGGACTTTGTCAACGCCAAGCCGGAGTTCAAGGAGAAGAAGATGGAGAAGTTTCTCAGCCATTACGAGAACACTGACAGCGACCTGAACTTGGATGCACTCTACAACGCTGTCACTGGGGAGAACATCTCAGGAGACCCGATTCTGGAAACAGTGGTCACCACGGAGCAGAGGAGCAGAAGGGCAGAAGGGCAGTGGAGGATTTCTGTGCCAGGCTGAAGAAGCTCTTTGTGGTCGGCATCATTGCCGTCATGGGCCACGCTGCCCTCAAAGAAGGCGCGGTCGGGGAGGAGATGGTGAAGAAGTGGAAGGACCGCATGGAGGAAGTGGAGAAGCGAATGAAAGCAGTAGTGGATGAATGCACAGAGAAGTTTGCAGATCAAGCCAAGCTGGACATTGAGCACATGCTTGAAGAGAACCCCGGCACGGTCAACCAGGAGTTCACCCAGACCCTTCTGGATGCACTTGTTAAGAAGTACGACTGGGTGAAGTGGTCCATCAGAGCCTTCAATGACAAGGAGCGGATCTTCTTTTTCAACTGGCTGGCTGGAAAGAAGTGTCATGGAAGTGGGGGAACCAACTGGTTTAAGTTTTCTACCAGGAACAGGATCACAGTTGTCATTTCCTATTGTGTTGACCCAAAGCCGATCAACAAGAGTCAGATCCAGGAGAAGATCGAGTCCAGGAAGCTGAAGGGGAACATGGGGTCACTGGCTCTTTCTTTGAATAACTTTTTCCCAGACTGTTTGGTCCATACAGTAAGCCATTACAAGGAGGTGGTTGAATCCCATAACTTTAGTGAGGACTGTTACTACTACTGGAAACACAAAAGAGCCTACCTGTGTATCCACCCTGAGTAGACCCACGGGGACTCATAGGTTCAGGAATATTTTTTATTTCACGTGAAGTTCTCTAATTTTATAAATTTCTGAGCTTTTACTCATGGATGTATTTAAAGGGATTATGTCCATTCACTAAGGCTTTGTTTACTTGTCAATGCTGTGGGACTGAAAACACAGTAGTATGCATGCCAGTCCTGTAGTTGGCGATATAACTGGTTTGAGGTCAAATAAACACTGTTACTGTGTAAATTAGAGGCCAAAACGCAACAATACCTTTGTGTTTCATCCTAAAACCATTGTCGTGTAAACAGGGCCTACACTTCAAAAACTGACAAGTGTGTTTTTGTCTTAATTAAAGTAAGAATAGTCTTATTACACTTGATATGAGCCACATTCAACAGACAAGTCCAGGAACGTGTCTTATTTCAAGATATTAAAAGACAAAAATAAGGTCCGAATTACCTGCAACAAGTCAAAAAAATCTGCGAATGGGGTAAGAAAAATTTACGTGTCAAGTTTAGAATTAGAAAACTTTAACTTACTCCACTGGCAGATTTTTTTACTTGTTACGAACAGTTCAGAGCAGATTTATGTCTTTAAATATCTTTAAATGAGACATGTTTCTGGACTGGTCTGGTGCCTTTCCCATCAGCCACTGCACACTTTTTGATCTTGTGTTTGAACTAAAGGGGAAAATTTGGGGAAACAAATGGCTTTGTTCAACTGACTTCTTCCATGTTGGTGTTCAACCAAAGGATATCCAAGTTAGAGCATCAGTTGAAAGAAAATACTTCATCCTTTTAGTAAAAGCAGGTTGTATGTATAGTCGTAAGATTGTTCTGTATTTTATGTGATTATGTGTGTATAGAGCCATGTTTCTGATTTCTGAAATATTAAAGACTACTTTTCAATCAGGAGCAGTGACCTCCAGAAGTCTGAGATATCAGCTGTAAAATCAAAAAGTATACCTCATAATCTGAGCCAGCTTTGCTTTTAGGGCTCTCTGCTTTCAAGATAGGCTGATTAAATCCATTCCTGCCAGACGTTATCCTGTTTTTCCTTTAAAATAATGGGTTTGCTTCTTACATCTGAGAGGTATGCAAATGAGGTTAGGCTCTGCACATTCACCTTGAAGAGACAGCCAGTAGCCACCAAGCTCAAATCAACACCTTGGTTTTGTCCTCTGACCTCTAATCTGTTAGATCTGTTGTCTCTTATCTCTTTGATTCAACCTGGGGCACTCGGGCAGTGTTTGTAGGTGGAGTGTGTATTTCTTTATGTTCTCAAGCAGTTTAAGAGTTTGAGCTTCACAGGTTTCTCCTGTCGATGATACGGACCTGTTTTTATACCCAAAGAAATAATTTTGAAGATCTGCGCCTTGGCAGGACCCAGATGTGTTTATGGCCTCCAGCACTCATGAGACCGCTGAAACATTTTCATTTGACAGCTCTGCTGTTTACAAAGAACCTGTTGGACCTGCCCACATTTATTTTTCCCACGGGAGTCCGCTTAATCCAGCTCTGCGGTTTCTAAATCCTGCTTTTCCTCTAACAACTTTCTATTCGTGAGGCAATACTTCACCACGCTGATGTAATGCCTGGGAGTGGATATGTTTCACAGAGAGTTATGTCTCACTAAATTCTTTATTTCAGCATTTGTTGTGGTTGTACGTTTTTAACATTAGAAAGTCTGTCTATTCCTCTTTTAAATGGAGCCACATTTGTAAGGAACATGCATTTGTGGGATGAGCTGCAGAGATGAGTGTGTGGGATGCGCCTATGAAAACTTTGTCAAATCTTCTCTGCCAATGCCAAACTGACCTTCATTTGATGCTGTCTGTTAGAGTGAAAATAAAAACAACAGGTAATAAAGTCTCTTCAAATTGTTTTATGGCCCTGCTCACCCTGTCAGGTTTCCTATCCACTATAACCACCTGCTCACTATACTAGGTGTGCTGAATGAGCTAAAATTCAGTATATAGTAGGCAGTATGAGAGGAGGATGTCTTACTGATCCGGGAAAATTTCTCAGTATGTAGCGGGCCAGTTTACCAGGCATGCTGTTTCCCACAATGCACAGCACTAACCGTGTTTGTCTTTCGGGTGGCACTCAGGTTGAGGTGAATTACCATCACCCACTGGAATGAGTCAGCATTACAACAGTAACAAACGTTAGACGGCCCATGAGAAAGAAGTGATGTGAAAGAAAAACCAGTAAATCTTCTCACTTCTAGTCTGAAAAGAGACAAATTCATTAAAGTTCAAGTAAATCGCTAATTAACTTCATTTAAAACCATACATGGATCATAAAGAGGTGGTTTTTCTGTGAACTGTTAAAACAAAAAAGTTAATCTGTTCTAGATTTATTTTAACAATAAACAATATTACTTTTGGTGTAAGATGAACAGTCACATATGATGAATCAGCAATAAAATAATAAAAAAAAAAATATTATTCATGAAAACAGGACCCTGAAATCTCTCCCTGAATTAGTTGTTGTTGTTTTTTTAAAATAAATTTAAAATACATCTTAAACCATTGAAAATAATGAACAAACCAAAAATGTAAATATTTACCCATATTTTGTTTTGTACATTTATAATAAAGTTAAACATAAAAAAAAAAATCCTCAATTATCCCTTGTAGGCGACTCTCTCTGATTGGCTACTGTCATCCTCAGTGAAAATGAGAGGCATAATCATCCTGATTAATATCAAACAAGTTTAATTAAGAGTCTGTGAGCCGATTGTGGGGCTTAAGAATGATTCATCACCCGCTCACGCTAGAAGATAATCTGGGGCCAACCTTGGTCCAGGACCAGATTTCTCCACCGACCGCCTTGAGGGCTGAATCAGGTCAAATCAGTCAGAGAATCCTGTAGTGTGAGCCAGGCTTTACACAAAACCATGAAAGAGATTTTCTTACGCGCTGAGTAAAACCCTAAAACAGAGCTGTCTGCCCGTTTCCCCTCAGCTGGTTATCATTACCTCGAAAATTTTACTCATGTTTCCACCTGAAGAGGCTAAAACCATTAACAACAAAGAGCAGACGTTGCTGCAATTTCGACACTTTCCAATGATGCTGCAGAAAGAGAGACTGTGAACATATTCCAAACTTCATGTGCATGAGCTCATAGTGCAACTTTTTTCCATCAATGCACCTTGACTTCAAACCAGCAGGCCTACCAGCAGCTTCATGTGTTGGCATTTTCACCATCTGCGACTAGAAATGGACACTGAAAGCGCAAAACGCAGCATATTCATTGCCTGGTTTCTTTCTTTCTAAGTAAGCTTTAACTATCTTCAAGCTCTTTAGAAAGCTCTGACTTCTTCAGCATGACGGTGAGCCGACCTGTCATTACCAGTAGGTCCTGTTTGTATGATAAGCTGTGCTAGCTTAGCATCAGACAGCTATGCGCTGAGATTGACACATGTACAAACAAATCTGTTGTGAACTTTGGCTTTGTGGTGCTTTAGAAATGTTTGTATCAGCCCTAGAAGCATGGTGCGTTGTTTTCAACTGGAAAACACCAGGATGAATTATTTTAAATTATCTGTTAGGATTGAAAACAAGACGCTCCCAGTCAAATCAGGCTGTATGGTCACCCTACAAAAATAGTACTCTCAGTTTTGTCTGGAAACATTCAGCGGGTCCTCCAGCTGAGCGCTCAGGCCCTCCTCCTGTGCCACCCATCACGCCACATACTGTTGAGTCCCTGCGAAAGCTACAGCCCTCTTTTGGTCGCTCACAAACAAGTCAAGTGTGAGATGTGACAGTGGGACGACACAGGAACAAGGCGGTGGCGGACGAGCTCTCAAACTCTCATCCTCCATGGTCGACCTACATCATCTTCCCGTTCCCGCCTCTTTCGGAGTCACCACAGCTCATGTTTTATGGTGGCATTTTGATGCGCGTGTCACAGGCTAGCTTTATAAAGCACAAAGGACACGAGGGAGCTCTGACTGTCATGGTGCTTCCAGTCAAACACAGACGCTCTTTCATTTCGCTGCTCTGTGACGGACTGATTCTGAGAGTGCTGCCTCTGCAGGGCAAATGTCATCGCTTTTCTTTAAAGCTTGAATCCAGCAGCCAATCAGCTTCTGATGCTGATCATTGAATTCAGAGTAAAGTCACAAATCTTAAACTCTCTTTTTAGAGCATTCATTGTCTAAATAGTGACACTGCATAACGTTTCTTTGCATCCCAACTTGATGCAAACCAGCTGATTTTTAGTTTTCGAGCTTGCACAGTTGCACAAAAGTTTGTGGAAGTAGTGCAGCAGCCATGGCAACCTCGTGTGAGCCACAACAAGAACGGTTTTGTCCTCATGGGTCACTTTGCTGAACCCCACTGCAGCTAGTCTCTTAATTCTCTCTCTCTCTCTCTCACCCAAACACACACACACACACACTCAGACAGGGAGAAACCAGTCTTGTTTTTTTTTTTTTAATTTTCCCATGGTGCACGGTGTCCCTGCACGGGGAGTGTTTACAGGATGTTATCTGTGTCAGTGCCGGCCCCTCATCCCTCCGAGTGGGTTTCTGAGGAATGCTGTGAAAGAGATGGAGGAGTTCCAAAGGGGGAGTGACGAGAGAGAGACAGACACTGTGGGAGAGAGAGAGAGAGAGAGAGAGAGAGAGAGAGAGAAAGAGAGAGAGAGAGAGAGAGAGACTATATATACATCCCAAGGAGGCTGGTGCTCACAGGCACAGCTGGACTACTGAAAAACTGGACTCTAGCCCATTGGATTTTAACAAGAAAGGTGAGTTTTTCTATTCTTTTATTCATTTTTTTTCAGCATCTCCATCCTCTACTTCATGATACTGAAGTTTTTTTTCTATTGCCTTGAAAGAAAAGAGAAAGAAAGAAAGAAAGAAGGAAAGAAAAAGAAAGAAAGAGAAAAAGAAAACTCAACATTCATTTCCAATTTTTTAGCTATCTATTCCATTTCTAAATCTGGTCTTTTTTTTTAGAATTTTTTGGCAGCTTTAGGGAACTAGATATTAAAAAAAAAAAACTCTATTTCAACATATGGGAAATCTTTTTTCTGCAGACAACAGCTCATTCCTCATCTGAAGGTAGATGTCTTTGCTAAGGACTGACGTATGCTGTCTGTATTAAAGCTCTGTAGCTCACAGCATATCTCTGAAATGGTGGACCAGTGTTTGATCAAGTGCTGAGTGTGGGACTCGCCTTTTTTCTTTTTTTTTTTTTCACTTTAACACAGAATAATTTACTTTTTGTGGTGATAAAAAGAAGAAAAAGATATTTTGAAGCAGGAAGCATCAGAATTAATCAGTAAGTATTTTTTTTTTCTTTTTCACTTCTCACTTTTTTTTCTGTGCTGGAATGGAATTTTAATTTTGTTGTGTAAAAACAAACAAAATTTGAAAGGGGCATTTTTTTGTAGTTGGATTATCTGGTTTATGTAGTTACTGGATAGAATCCATGTTATTGGTAGAGTTATAGGAAAGGCTGTAAAATGACACCACTGATCTCATATCACTGCAGATACTATGATACTATTGGTGAGTTTTTGTTCTATAATTTATGGGGTGTTGTTTTTTTTAAACCCCAAACTACTAACTCTTAAAATAACATGATATTTTGGTCGTTTGGATGAAATTTGCTCCCTAAACAAGGAGTCTAATTTCATCATTGATCAAGTGCACTGGTGGGGGTTTTCTTCTCAGAGTTGGGTGTGCCTGTTTCTGAACTGAAAATGGCCTCCAGGGAATACGACATGTGTTAGGTCATTGCTCTTGAGTATTTTACCCTGAAAATAAGACCATCATCACCACCACGTAAATCCCCCTCTCCTACCATGTTGAGAACATCTGTGTTTGCTTTAGGTCTTGGCTATTGTTAGAGCAATAAAAAATGACATCCCAAAGGACCAGTCCTACAATGTTGCACAATACTCCACATCATAATTCATGAGTACACAAACCCTGTTTGATATTTGTTCTGAATTCCCAATGACATGTGCTTCGTTTGTGTACTCTCATGAGCTTTTTGGATTTGTTTCAATGCCACCAAGGCTTAAAAAAAAAGAGTCCCCTGTCATTAAGTGAAGCTGTGAGGGCGCGGCATGAAACTGGATGCCAACATGTGCTGACACGACCTGCCGTTTGCTTTATTGTAGGTTTTTGTTTGTCAGGAAAATCTCTTGTGAGAAAAAATCGTCTTGATGTTAGCTTATAACAGTTGCTTTGTGAAACTGAAAAAAAAAAACAAGTGACATAATTCATCTGAAATGCCAATTAAGTGCACTGCAATGAACTTTACAAGGGTTTCATGTTTCTTCTTCTTTCAGGCACCAGCAAAGACTCTAACTGTGGAAAACATATTATATAAGTTAGCGTGAAATCTAGGATACAAAGATGAACAGCGTGGCAGACTGGATTGTCCAGAACAGGGACAAGATTGAGAAAGGAGTGGAAATCATGGGGCAGGCGTCAGAGGTGCTCGCTGCCACTGTGGGCCAGCTTCACCCTGTCCTGGAGGCCGTGTTCGTGGCCTCTGCGGAGTTACTCAGCAATCCGGAAGGCAAAGAGGCTCGCTACTTGATTCAGCAGTTTGAACTCGTCAACCAGCAACTGGAGGGAATCCAAAATGAGATCGACCAAATCGCCTTGGAGATCCAGAGGTCGTCGATGAACAAGCAGAACTTCCATCGTGAGGCTCAGATCATCAGTCAGTATGAAAAGTTCCAGGACTTTGTCAACGCCAAGCCGAAGTTCAAGGAGAAGAAGATGGAGAAGTTTCTCAGCCATTACGAGAACACTGACAGCGACCTGAACTTGGATGCACTCTACAACGCTGTCACTGGGGAGAACATCTCAGGAGACCCGATTCTGGAAACAGTGGTCACCACGGAGCAGAGAAGCAGAAGGGCAGTGGAGGATTTCTGTGCCAGGCTGAAGAAGCTCTTTGTGGTCGGCATCATTGCCGTCATGGGCCACGCTGCCCTAAAGGAAGGTGCAGTCGGGGAGGAGATGGTGAAGAAGTGGAAGGACCGCATGGAGGAAGTGGAAAAGCGAATGAAAGCAGCAGTGGATGAATGCACAGAGAAGTTTGCAGATCAAGCCAAGCTGGACATGGAGCACATGCTTGAAGGGAACCCTGGCACGGTCAACCAGGAGTTCACCCAGACCCTTCTGGATGCACTTGTTAAGAAGTACGACTGGGTGAAATGGTCCATCAGAGCCTTCAATGACAGGGAGCGGATCTTCTTTTTCAACTGGCTGGCTGGAAAGAAGTGTCATGGAAGTGGGGGAACCAACTGGTTTGACTTTTTGACCAAGAACAAGATCAAAGTGGTTGTCTCTTTTTGTGTCGACCCAAAGCCGATCAACAAGAGTCAGATCCAGGAGAAGATTGAGGCTAGGAAGTTGAAGGGGAACATGATGGCGCTGGCTCTTTCTTTAAACAAGAGCTTCCCCAACTGTTTGGTTCATGCAGTCAGCCATTACAAGGAGGTGGTTGAGTCCAACAACTTCCATGAGGACTCTTACTACTACGGGAAACACAAAAGAGCCTACCTGTGTATCCACCCTGAGTAGACCACCTGAGACCTGTAAAGTGGAGTAATACTTAGATTCATGAATGTCTTTACCAAACACCTGGACATGTTTCCATTAAATTTAGAAATGTACTTATTGATATCATCTATTGATGTGTAATCTGCTCTAGAGGGTTCTTGAATGTGATTCATTGCCTCACTTTTAATGTTTTTTTATTCTTTTACAAACATGTCTCTCCTCTGTTGATGATACAGCAGCTTCAGGCTGTTGTAGAAACTTCAAAGCCATATGTTTTCATGCCAGCTTCATCATAGTGTTATAAAGTGTATAAATACCGACCCTTCAGGTATTTCTTGAGTTTCACCATACAATGATGGATTGCTGCCTTGTTCCTTGACTTATCTGTCAAGGTACCTTTCCATTTAATCGTTGTGACCCCTCTAATGTCTCTGGGTTTGTCAGACCATTGTGGCAAAATGATAGATCCACAAGTAAGTCATGCTTTGGGGGAATTTTTGTGTAAACATGAAGATAAGGATTTCATTTGGATTTGACTGAAAAACTATTCCGAGCTAAAGTGCCAGGAACAAAACAAAACAAAAAAAAAAAAAAAAAAAAAAAAAAAAAAAAAAAATCAAAGTACAATTAAGGTTATTCATTTTCTTTTCAAGCATGTCTTGTATGGTAGTGTGAAGCCAAAGCCTTGGGAGAGGTTAGCTTAGCTTGGGTAGGTTAGCTTCAAGTGGTAACTGGAAAAACAGACCTTAGCTGGTCTCTTTTCAAAGATAAGAGAAGAATTAATCTACCAACAAGTCTAAAGTTCACTTATCTGGCTTGTCCAAAGTTTCAAAGGCAAACCTTGATAACAACAATTTGCAGGTATTGTAAATGAATAGTTTTTTTTTTAAGCTAGGAGCTGTGACTTTTTGAAATCCCATCATATTGCACTCTGCAAAAAAAGTTCAGCTCCACAAACTATATTTAGATCATAAAACATCAGTTATTATGTGAAATGGTGGCTTTGAAATGCTAGCTAGCAGATTTCTTTTTTTTTACTTTGGAGAACAAAATTTGCTTTGAGGCATGATGTTCTGCAAAGCTACACTTAGCTAAGCTAACTGTCACTGCATTGGCTTCAAATCTTGTTGAGAAAGTAAATACACTTGTACTTCTTATCAGAGAAAGGGAAATAAGGCGCTGAATTTGGTCATTTTAAGGTAAAAGTAATCAAAAATACCTGATTTGATGTCACTAATTCCTGACATCAATGAGTATGAATATCAATCTACTACAATCGATGTGCTGCTTCCTGTGCAGTATATAGCTTATTGCTATATTTTTTTCACAATCATCTCTGAAAAAATGTATAGCTTTATTTTACTTTTAATTGCAATAAACAAAAAGAAATGTAACTGTTTCTGTCATCATTGGTTATCATATGTACATACTTTTAGTTTAAGGTTATTGAAAAGTTAGGCTAACGCTAATGTTTTGCTAACTGTGCTACTTGGTAAATAATACTTCAATAACACGCCATTGTTTGCTAAAAGGGTGGGGGAAAACCTGTAATAATATCACCACAGCTACAGCCTAGCCTGTTCTGCTATCAGTTTTTTTTTATTCTTTGTCCAACGCCTAACTTTTCAGTGTGTAACTGTTTGGGTGTGCCTTCCCTCTGTAACACGAGAGTCACATGACCAATAGGAAGACAAACAGGCTGGCAGTTAGAGTATTTCTTCCGTAAACTTTGAAAGGTGAGTCCATTTCTGTTTAAAATGCTTCATAGAGGACAGGCACATTAATATTAACTCCGTTTCAGAACAACGAGGCACTTAAACATGAAGTGATCGATACAAATTCATTGACTTCACTCCAGTTTCTTGTTACATAATGAATCATTTCTCCAATCTTGGCGCAACGTAGAATCGTCAAATACTCTTAAAATTTTTGTCAGCGCAGCTTTTTTTTTAATTAATTTAAATGAAGTGAGGGGGATTATGAGATGAATCTGCAAACTTTACAGCACTTTAAACAAAATGTGTGTGCTTTCAGGGCGTTGGTTCCAGCTCTCATGCCACCGCTCCACTTTTTCCAGGAAGTGTTAAACTTTTTTTTATGCGCTTGTGTTGTTATAAAACCATAATCTGCGGTGTTAACCTGTCATGTTTGTTTGCCTCTCTGTCCTTTGGCTGCAAAGTGATACAATTAGAGCCCTTGTACGCGCACAGATCGATGTTTTTTTCCATTAAGAGGGCGCATTAACAGATCGTTTAGTCCTTCTCTCGGTGGTCAGGCTGAGTGGTCCGCTGGCAGAGAGAGAAAGTGTGTGTGTGTGTGTGTGTGTGGTCATCAGTGTGTTTAGAGGAAGCTCTAACACACAATATCAGTGAAACAACAAGTATTGGAACTCTTTATGTGACAATCTGTGATAAGAGACAAAGCAGCATACATGTGATCTCTTACACTTCCGCATCTTCAGCGTAAATCATGTTACGTAACTTTGTTATGAAGTATGAATATGTTTCCAGTCAGAATGACATCGATTCAATCACTCAAACAGATCATTATAACAAGAGCTCATATCAAGATTAGTTCTTCTTTTGTTCAGTATATTACATTTAAACAATCTTTGATTACTAAAATGTCTCATTGGAAAACAAACGAGGGTTTTTAGCAAGTATATGAAGTTTAAAGTGTGTTTTGTTGTGAAATGTCCAGCATTACACTGCAAAAACTCTAATCTTGGCATGTGAATTTGTTAAATTTATTATCAGGTTTATCTTATTTAATATAACCCTAAATAACTATCCTATTTCAAGTTATCAATAATGCTTAAATTAAGGCCTGAATGTCTTGTAATGAATATAATAGAATTACTTTATTGATCCCAAACTGGAAAATTGTCTTATTTCCTTATTTTTTCTTGTAATATCTTAAACTAAGAGGGCTTTGTGGACTTGTAACATGTATTGAGTCTAATGATAAAAAGTAAGACTAATACACAGGCCAAGGTCTGACTTTTTGCATTGTTTGAATATGTTTTGTAGCATGTTTAAGTCCAAATTTCCAAAACTTTATACTATTATTGAATACAGATTCATCAATTTGCAGCATTTCACTGTAGCTAAACGTCTTTAAATACATGTTTGTATCCATCCTCGGGGTCAGATACAACAAAAGTGACACAAGTTTCATTTGATTTGTTGTGAGCTGATCTTTAAAATGTTGTTGTAATGTTAATTACTTATATATATTATCCAAGTGGTATTTGTAACTTAAGCAGTAGTGGATTCAGTGTCTCTAAGATAGTATACAAAGAACCATAACAAGGAAACGCTTCGGTTAATGACCTCAGAGATGTACAGAAAATGTTACATTTAATTACTGTAATGAATCATAAATGGAAATGTAAGTGTTCAGACCTACTTTGCTCTTCTACAGTCTTCTCCATAATGTAAACTGTGGTTGCACATCAGCTCTTTGTCTCTGAAAATCAGATTTTTTCAGCATTTCTCTGTTTGAATAATCTTAAAGAGCTCCACATGCACTCAGCTACAGACCCAGGGGACCCTGAGAGAGAACCAGAACAGGAGTAGAAAACAGGAATCACAGCTTTAACACAGTCTAATCAAATCAGATCCAGTAACTGTGGATTTTTAAACATCCTGATGGAATCTTTTCACTCTGTAGCTTTGGTTCAGAAAGGTCTTTCAGGAAGATGTTACTGGTTTTATAATTCAGCAGTTTCAGGGTTGGCTGGTTTTTGGAAGAGTTTTGTTACGCTGATTGTATTTGTGACATGAAAAGATCGAACCACTCTCATATTTGTCCATTAAATATGACGCTAAAGACAAAACGTGTTGCACATCTTAGTTAAAAGACCTGGAACCAGGTATGCACAGGTGAGCAGTGGAGCTGAGGTGCAGAAGAGTCAAAGTATGTCCACTAGCGCCTCTTGATCGCTATGGAAGCCTGTGTCTGCCAGATTTAAAAAAAAAAAAAAAAAATAGAAAAGGGAGATTTATTTTAGAAAAATGGATAGTATGACATGAGAAATTCTACTTAGTCACTCATTATTTCAACTTTTTTCTCATAATTTTTACATCATGTCTCATAATATCAATTATTTATCATAGTTTGACTTCGTATCTTATAGTTATAACTTTTTTATCTCATAATTTTGACTTTTTAACTCATTATTGTGATTTTTTAATCTCTTCTCTATCATAATTTTGTATTAATTATCTCACAATTTCAACACTTTATCATAATTTTTACTTTGTATATCACATTTTTTAACTTAGTATCTCATTATTTCAACATTTTATATCTCATAATATCAACTTTTTACCTCATATTTTTGACTTTTTTCACCTCATAATTTGGTCTTGTTTTTAAATGTCCTCTATTTTTTATTTCCACCTGGCAGAAATAGAATAGAATACAATAGAATATAATAGAATAGAATAGAATTTATTAGTCCCCAAGGGGAAATTCAGGAGTCACAGCAGCATCACACAGTTGGAGACAACCTTCCGAGTGGTAGCACTTCATCATTATCACTGCTTAGCACTTTAAATGTCCCTACCAGGGACTACAGATGAAAATGTTCATTAATATGCGCTGTCCCTTTAAATAAAAGACACACAGTACGTTCAGATCTGAGTATCTGTTTGAAGTAACCCCTCAGTGTTAACATCCTCCTGTGTGTGTGTGTGTCTGTTAAAGTGTGTAACTCCTGCTGAGGTGTGTGATGCATCAGGTTGTGAAATGCAAACCTCTGCTGTCTAGTCAGAAAAACCCCACGGAGCAGCAGAGAGTCGAACCAGCTGACGGATTATTTTCCGTTGTCTTGTTGCCGTGGTAACCTGCTGAGATTCACTGGAATACGCTCCCTTGCCCAGCAAGTTTAACCTCTTCTACTTAATCACTTCCCACGCCTGCTGCTCCTTTATTGACCGGACTGGCTGAAGGAGAACCAGCACTGCTGCTTCTTCCTCAGTCACAGTTTAAAAACAGCTCACTAAAGGTCAGACACTTCAATAAAAACATGTGATAAAGGGCGCTTTACCTGCTTGGGTCAAGAACATGAGACTCTGTTTGTGTAGCCAGTGGATGACTGTACTGTTACTTTGTGCCAGAACTGGATATCGTTTGATTTCCACATTAAACATTTCCAGTTTTGCAGAAGGACATGCCTGAACATGCCCGGGCAAGAGATCTGGTTTGCTCTAAAAGTCAGTTTTTCTGTTTTCTGACCTCATGGAGGAGCGATGTTTGACCGAGATACAAAAATCCAACAGAACTCTTTTTTTTTTTTTTAGCTTTTATCCCTTTGAATTCTTAGTTAAGAGCACTGAAAAACTTATTTCGAAGATATATTAAATCCTCTTTTCAGATGGAGAAACAACAGACTGTTAAAGACAAAAACCCTGATAGCTTTGCTCTAAAAATTTTAACTCTTTAAATGGAAACTTTATCTGTGTATAAGTGTTGTGTGTCTAGTGTGTTTTTGGTTGGATAAGAGATCCAGATCTGTTCCACAGGTTTCCTCCCTGATCAGCCAATTGGGAACACCTGTGATGATCCCCCCCAGCTGGTTTCAATCAGCTGACAGAGGTTATTTAAGGAGGCTGGGGTCTACCGATCAGTTGGCTTTCTCTTTACACGTTTGAGTTTCTTTCTGCTTATCAATCATTTCTTTACTGACTCTTATTTTATTCATTTGTTTGTCCATCCTTAACTTCTTACTGCATCTTTCAGGACACATAAGAACCTGTTTTCTTTGTCTTTCAGGGTTTATTTTAAGAGAAACAATCAGGGCTGACCTGTTCATCAGCATTTACTTCAACTTAAAGCTCCTGTGAGGATTTTTTTTTAGCTGGTTGTAAAACTGACTAAAATAAATACTGAATCATTTTGATGAGTCATAAAGATAAATCAGCAAGTACAGCGACTATTTCTTTACAGTTACTGTTAAAGCCAAACACCACTGATGGGGGTAGGTGTCAGAGTTGGCGATAATTCTACCGCACTAATAGACTCTTTTTTCCACATGTTGAACAGCAAATATTCTCAGTGAGTGATTTGACTGCTCAAAGGATGAGATTATTTTTTGTCAAGAAATGGTAATTACATATATAGAGGGCAAAATCAGCATTGACCACAAGGGGGCACCAAACTTGATACAAACTAAAAGGGCAAAGCAGAGAAGCTTTAAAGCAAGAGGGATATTTTTACAAACACTTTTTTTGATACTTTTCTCAGAGGTTTGGATGCAAAGATCATTTATGAGTTAAAATACATGAAACTATGAATTAAGCTTAAAGACCTAAAAGGAAGTTGTTGTTGTGTGTGGTGTGCTCTGTTGTGCACACCACACACTATCCACCGATTTCTTCAGCCGCCGGCAAGCTAGCTCAAAACAGCTTGGGTGAAATCATTAATGCTAGACAGGGCTCAGTGTAAACTTTTTTAAAAACACCCGCTTAGGGCTGGGAGATATATCGATTAAATCGATTAATTCGAATTATTTTTCCCAGAAGATTTAAAAATTAAAAATCGATTTTTGTTTCTTGCCTTAGTCAAACTGCAAGCTGTTGCAATGTTTGAAAAAATGTAAATCTTTCATGATGGTAGGCCCTGTCAGGTTTTGCACAAGGACTTTTAAGGCTTGTATTTGTTTTTTAAATAAGATTAAATATTGATCAGAGAGTTTCATGCTAATATACTGTGAAAATACTCAGCCTTGAGTGTCCATGTCCAACCTGCTTACGTTTAGACTATATAATCAACATTTTATGACCCACTTTAACTGTTGGGTTTGGGAAAATATTTTGACAACATAGAGGCAAAATTTGATTTATGTAATTTATGTATCAATGAGTGTTTTTTCTAAAGAGGGAAAAAGAAAATCAATTAAAATAATTTGAGTGTTGTGGGAAAAAATTGGGGATTTTATTTTTAGGCCATATCGCCCAGCCCTACATCCGCTCTATGACTCCACCTCCAATTGTGTTCATTTTGTCACTTTCTTGCTTTCAAAAGCTTTGTGGTCTCCATGGCGATGTAAATAGAAGGTAAGCAAGACCAGCAACTGCTATGAACTATGGGTTTTTGCTATCAACAAGTGTGTGGTCTCTAAATCTGAAGGTTTAAAGAATCCTGTAATGTGTGCCGGTCTCAAGGCAGGAAAGTGAAGAGGTTAAACCCTGTGAATGGCTGGTTGTCAGGGGAAGTGCTGGGACGTTTAATTCACAACACTGGAAGCAGGAGAATTGATTATTTTTGACTGGAGATGGAACATGATAACATACAAACAGTTGAACCTGTCCAGTGTTCCGTCTTTGCTGAATTCTCTCTGCATATTTGACTCATTGCTCACTGGGTGTGGCCAGCAGCCAGCACTCAAGCTCACGCTGCTCTTTCTCTCTTTCCTTATCAGTTTTTGCTGTGTTGCAAGAGCAGCGAGGGAGAAGGCCTCAGTCCAACAACACTGGAACAGAACTGTAAGTAAAAGCAGAAAACTGAATGTGGTCATGTGGTCTGCCGACTCTTCCTGAGCATCTTTTATATTTTTCCTGCTTTAGGATCAGTAAACAAAGATGGCACAACTTCAGCGGCTTGTATCGGAGAAGAAGGATATGGTGGAAAATGTGATGGAGGTGTTTGAACAAGGAGCTGAAGTGGTCGCCAGTATCGCCGGCGACCTTTTCCCAGTCTTCTCCATCGCGGCTCCAATTGTCAAACTAGCGTTGGACAACGTGGAGAGCAAAGAAGCTACATACATGAAGGAGCAGTTTCAGAAGGTGCGAGAACGCCTGGAGGTGGTCTCAGAGGAGATCATGCGGATCAACGACGAGATCAAGAAGAGCGGATTGGACGCTGTGTATTTCCCCGTGGAGGAGAACATCACCAACCAGTTCAGGAAGTACATGGACATCCTCAACGCCAAGCCGAAGTTTAGGGAAGTCAAGAAGAAGCTTTTCCTGGACCACTTCGGCAAAACGGGCGGTGACAAAAACCTTCACACTCTCTACAACTCGGTGACAGGAGATAACTTCTCTGCAGAATCTGTGCTCGATATCACCGTGAACTACGAGGAGAAGAGTCGCCGGCCAGTGGAGGACTTCTGTGCCAGGCTGAAGAAGCTCTTCTGTATCGGGCTTATCGCTCTGCTGGGCCACGCCGCTCTGAAGGGGTACGATGAAGAGGACGCACTTCTGAAGGAATGGGGTGAGAAGATGAAGGTGGTGCAGGATAAAATGAATGCCGTCATTCTGGACTGCATCGAAAGCTTTCCCAAGCAGGCCGAGCTGGATTGCCGTCGACTGGTGAGAGACAATCCAGAGCTGACCAACCAGCAGCTGGCTGAGACCCTCATAGAGAAGCTAAAGAAGAAGTATGACTGGGTGGGGTGGTCCGTGCGTATCTTCAGGTCCCCTTCAGGTCTTCTAAACAAAAAGAAGACTTTCCACTGCCCGACAGGGAAGAGCCGCTTCCAGGTGCCGTCATCCGACGAGAAACTGAACGTCCTGGTGTCGTACAGCTCCTCGCCCGAGCCTGTGGATAAGAACCGAATCCAGCAGGTGATCCAGAGTCAGAAGAGACTCTCAGTGGTGAGTCTGGCTGAGACGCTGTTTGAGAGTCTGCCCGGCGACTGTGTGGTCCACACGATCAAGATAACCAAAGACCTGGCCTGTTCCTGGAGCTTCACAGAGGAGCTCCACTACTGGGAGGAGAACAAGCCGCTGTACGTGTGTGTTCACTCGGCTTGAGGATAAAGACATTCAAACTGACAGAAGTCACTCCTTATGGGTGTCAGATACTTCATATTAACACAGATAATCACAGAGTCTGCCTCGTGGCCTGCGCAAAGAAATATTACACAAAATGTGCCTTAATGTCACCTCTCTTTGAGTCTGTTTTTCAGGACATTTGTTTTATTCATTTAAATTGTAGTTTTTATACAGGAGATGGGATGCATCAAGATAAGTATTGTCAACTTTATCTATTTAGCCTAATATTACAAATTTCTCTTTGTTTGATTTACATTCTGTGCATGATGGACTCCTGGATCCCAAAACCCTCACAGGACGAGGACCCTCTCCTCCCAACCCTACACTTACACATGCAAAAAATAAATCGAAGCGGGAGGAATTGGTAGAAAATTCAAGGACAGAGAAAGATGAGATAGAATTTGTTGTCAGATGTGTACCAGATTCTTAGGGGTCGTTTACACGACAGCGATTAACCCGAAAATGCAAATAACAGTGAAAAAAGTCTGCGTTTACACGGAAACGCTGAGGGACTGAAAACGCTGTAGTATGCATGCCAGGCCTGTTTTTTGGTAGCCCTCTGCTGAAGAAGAGGTGGGCTGATCATCTTGCGTATATATTCAATGTGTCCTTGCTGGGTTTGATGAAAGACAGTCAGCAGATTCAGCAGCAAAAGCACAAAATGGTCGTCTGCCATTGAACCGTTGTTGTTGTCCAGTGCATGGCAATTTAAGTTGCCACATTTAAAGCGCGGTGTCAGAAAAATTCCACTCTGGAAGCAGTTTTAGGTCAGATAAAACGGCGTTTTCATGTAAACGAAAGGCCGAAAAGCAACAATATCTTTGCGTTTCATCCTGAAACCGTTGTCGTGTTAACGGACCCTTAAACTGACATTAATGACTGTTCGGTCTGATTTCTCAAACCAGATGCTGATTGTATCTCTTTGTTTAGGCTGCGTTATGACCCAGTGCCTCTTTTTTTTAGTTCCACACCTGATAAATAGTACAGTATGGTGCAAAATGTTGAGAATCTTAAAGATACACAAGTTTGTTTGGTTTTCATGGTGTGGTTGTTGAAGGGGAATCCATCTGTCATACAGAGATAACGCTCTGCTGGAAGAGATAAGCCGTGACCTCGGTCTGACCAGGATTCAAAGCCATGAGAGAAAGTTTCTCCAGACATTAACAGAGCCTTCGTTTGATTTTCATTTTAGTGCTCACCTGAAAATAAGAAAAGCTCCTCGTTGATGTAAAATGCAAAAAAAGCACAAAAGGCTTTAAACACACCCTTAACATGTCATGACCATGCTTAGGCAAAGCAGCAGCAGCTCATTCTTTACATTCTGATACCAAACATAGCTGTTCTGCTTTGACCCGAGGTTTGCAACTCAAACTGGAATGTTTACCTTTAAAGACCTTTAGTTTTCTGTAGGTTTTGCTTATTTTTGTGAACAGTTATTTAAAACTACAAAAAATGTTCATCTTGGGTTTGGAATCTTTTTCTCTGTTTGGTTTTGATCATATTATCTTTAATCTAGCTTTGACATTCACACTACAGTGTGTTTTAGGTAAATGTCAGCCTTTTTTTAACCACTAACCTGTTGTGTTGTTGTAGATGTTGTTGTACACCACCTGTGTCTCTCCCTTGTTTGTGTTTGTCCTTCTAAATGTTAATATCAGACCAAATGATACTCCCTGTAAAATGATTGTTCCTGTTGCACTGCTTTGTTTTATTTGGGTTGTAAATGAGTGAAATACTTTGTTGGTACACCAAAGCAATGGTTGCAATAAATCTTCTTAACAAACTTGGTATTTTCTTTATTTCTGGTTTTCATTAGACATGGTGCAAAAAAAAGGATGCAAATGTGATTTGTTGGGTTTTAAACAATCGATCCTGGTTTTGTGTCAGGTTTGTTTCTGCAAACTGTCACTAATAAGAGACTTTACGTGAAAAGAGGATGAACTCAAGTCTAGTAATTAAAAATATACAATGCTATTATATAGAATCTGTAGTATGCCAAAAATACCTGCATGACAAACATGCACCAGCACAACTACAATACCACACCACGAATGTTTATGGTCTGTTAGATTAACAGTAAAGTAAGATTAGAAAACAGAGACGCTGGTGAATTTTACATAAATCCCTTAAGTTTTTCCAGACCAGAAGTTGATGCTACTCAAGTTCCACTTAAGGCTGAGATTGCACCAACATGGAAATGGCCATTTTTACAGCAGAAACGAACTTTTACAGCCTCTAAAAGAGAAGTTACTTTTTTTAACCTATCCACCTGTTTCTTCAGAAGTCTATGGGTGTTGACTTCCATCTGTGGTTATTGACATCCAGTTGCTGCCGCAGCAAGCTAGCTCAAAACAACTTGCAAGAAATCATTAATGCTAGACAGGGCTCAGTGTAAACTTTTTTAAAACGTCCGCACTATGACTCTACCTCTGATTTTGTGGTCTCCATGGCGACGTAAACAAAATGTTCAACCGGAAGAGCAAAACCCGCAATCCAGTCGCGATGAACTATGAGTAGTCATGAAAAAGGTGGATAACTCATCTTTTTAAAGATAATGTGGCTTGAAGTTTTGCACAATCGGAGGAGCATCTTGCTTTTTGACCTGCAGGCACATTTTAGCTGTTAGCGCTGCTAAAGAGGAGGCTAAAGGCCTTTGGGGACCTGGATTTAGTATTTGACTTCACCAAGATGTGTTTTAAAGCCTGTGAGTGAAACCAGTACTTCCACACAGCAGCGCTGTTATGTAATCTACTAAGAGGCTATTCACCACACCCATTCAAAGGCTCATTCACACAAACAAAGGAATAAATATGAAAAATGAGAAACTATAGACCAGCTCCACTCCAGAAAGATGAAACCAGCTGAGATCACAGCGTACTGCTCCAATGAGAGAAGTCTAACAGCTTTGAGAAGGAAAGAGAAAAAAGAGGATATAATACTCTGCTGGTCTGGAAACACCCACAGCGCTCTGTCATTATGTGGTTGTGGTTTTTCTATCTTGGGCACATAAAGATTCATGTCGCAGCAGCACAACACGCTGACGGGTCAAGTGAGCCATAAAAAACGAACAAGTGCAGAAGAAAAACAAGTGGGTCAGAGATATTTGTGGAGGATTTGTCTAACTTATTTTCTAACCAACGGAAATGCTGAATGTCGGGAAAGCCAAGAAAAACCATGGGGTGGCACCAGTAACTTAATTTATCACAGCACTAAAAATGTAACACTCAAGTTAACCAAGCTGCAACCTCTGGTCTGAAAATATGTGACAATGCAGAAGTGCTAAAGTGACTGATGGGCGCCCTGTAGCTGTTAGTGTGCAGACTCAAAGCTCCGCCCATTTCCAATATGGCCTCACCAACCAATTTGCTTTAAAATTCTGTTCCAGAAACAGACGGGCGACGTCACTGGCTGTCCAAATTCAGGGGCTGCATCTTTCGTGGTTTGTGCAAAGGCTGTCCAAATTCTAAGCCTTGGTGCATCCTCCCTCTTTTTGGAGGATGCACCGCTACTATCCTTTGGCCTCCTAAATCCCAAGATCCTTTGCCCACCACTGCTCAGATCCGAAAGAGAAGAGGGAGAATTGCACAATGGGGACATCGAGTGGTGTGGATACTTACTTAAATGTAAGTATTAGGTTTATAGTTGGTTTTGACTTATCTGAACATCCAACGCTAGATACATTAAACTTCAAGGGAATTGGAAAACCTTCAAATTTTAACTTTTCGTTAAAACACATAAGGCTGGTAACACATTAGCATATAGCATTAATTAGCATTATGTTAATTAAACATTTTAATTGAACAAAGACCCAAGTTTAGGATTATATTAAGGTGGCAGAAATCGTGATGTAAGCGGGAAGCATCTGTTGACGCAACCAGTTAATAATCCGAATGTAACCGATTGCGTTTCCTCCCTGGACTATGGAGGATGAATGTCTGTCACGATGTTCTAGGATGCATGAAGAATGCCACGGAAGCAGGAGTTGCTCTTACAGGATCTCTCTCCTTTTATTCTGGTGTATAATCAAAAGCACACAATCAGCTTTACGGTCAACTGCATGGGCTCACATCTTCAGCTCAGGAGAGATCTCTTTTCACAGTACTTTTACATAACATCATGTATTCATATCAAATACATTTCTAGTACAAATGATCGTATAGTGGAATTTTACATTTTCTTTAAGAACTACAGTAAGAGCATTTTCCATATTTTTCTGCATATAAACATATCAAAACCATTTTAACAAGTAAGCATAAGTGAAATTTGTTACATGAAATTATTATTCACATCTTATGCAAAACTCACATCTAATGCCTACCTGGTGTATAATCAAAAGCACACAATCAGCTTTACGGTCAACTGCATGGGCTCACATCTGTACAACAAAAGAACACGCACACAAGTCCATCAACGAGAGCATCACGACCATGTGGAAGCAGCTAACGTGCAAGCTAACTAGCATTAGCTCGGTGCAAAAAGAAACTGAAACTCGTTAAATAAAATAACCATCCATTCTCATAAATGTCTCAAACGCTAGTATTCGATTCTAAATGGATTCATAGACAATATACATGTCACTCAGAGTCTTTGGAACATTTTTAACACTTTGAACAAAGACAAGTTGGTCGCGGTACTAGATATACCCACTCACCTTCAGCTCAGGAGAGATCTCTTTGCTGAAGGGAGTACGGTGGCCAACTAGGAGCCCTACAGTTGCGCATTTTAAACACCAGGGGGCAGCAAAGTAACAAACACATCAATTTTGTAGAAATTCAGAAGAGGTTCATTTTAACTCCGTTACACCCACCCCCACTGAATTTCGCCCAAAATTACAGATGTGCAAAGCATCACAGTCACCATGAGACATCCCCTCAAAAAAAAAACTTGACATAGGTCATAAACACTCCAACAAAAGTATCCCAATAAGGATGAAGTGGAGAGAGAGAGAGGCGCCTAACTCTCCCTACCAACTACTGGAAGCAGGATGCCGTCTACACCCCACACAAACCCAGTCCCATAGCAAAAAGTCCCCCTTTTTTTTTTTTTTTTTGGACCCAGACATACTCATGGGAAGGCAACACTAAAAAGCACAATATAAAGTAAATTGAAGAGAAAAAAAAAAATGAACTCACTGTAACATCTGAAACACAGACTTAGAAACCCTGTCCACAAACAGACTAGTGTCACCAACAACTTTCTGACTTGACATGACATGCAATAGGCGATTCACAGGTTTCACAATACGACCAACACGCGTTCTGACCGTGCTCATGGTGCTGGACTCAGAGCAAATGGAAGGCGCTTTCATAGAATGTACATCATCAGCAGTAACAGTATCCATAGACTGTGTGACAACACTTCGAGAAACAACTGGAGAGACACTTGTAGAACCGTGACTAGATGTCATCTCAACAGGTGGCTGAGGGCAAGAGCTGCCAGCACCGTCCTCCTCAACATCACTTGGGGCACCATAAGATGAACCATCCTCTTCACAAACATCCAAGTTCCCATCATTCAGATTCTCAACCCACTCCTGAGTTCTGTTGCCTGCACCATCTTCATTGGTAAGAGACGTTGAGCAAACTGCACCTGTTGCGACATCACTCTGATCCACACATGAAGATAAAGCAAAGCTACTAGAGCAGCTGTCTGCATCCACAGGTAAGAAGTTCACAAGCAGCAGCAGGTTGCGATGTACAACCCGTTCCTGTCCTGTCAAAGGATTCCTGATCCGATAGGTGTGTGTAGGAGCATTCACACCCACAACAACATATATGGTGGACTCCCATCTGTCAGCTGTCTTTCTCTTCCCTCTTTCACGTTTGTTAGAGACAAGAACCCGATCACCCACAGTGATGGATACTCCCTTCACCCGTCTGTTGTAAAGGTCAGCCTGTCGGTTCTGCTCTTTGTCAACATGCTCTTGGGCGATAGCCATGGCGTCCCTGAGGTCTCTCATGAGAGAAACCACATACTTGTCATAACTGTTGATCTCGGGATCCTTCAAGATGTTTTTGAAAAGAACATCAACAGGAAGGCGTGGAACTCTACCATACATGAGATAGAAAGGCGGGTAACCCGTGGACTCGTTGACAGTGCAGTTATACATGAAAGTCAGGGTCTGAAGATGCTGGGGCCAACTGCGCTTCGCTCCAGGCGGAAGGGCTCGGATCATGTTACCCAGCGTGCGATTAAAGCGTTCAACGCTACCATTGCCCATTGGATGGTATGGCGTCGTTCGGGACTTCTTCACACCTGCAACAGTCAACAGTTCACTAATTAACTGACTCTCAAACGAGGCACCCTGGTCTGAGTGGATCCTCTCAGGAAATCCATAGATGCAGAAGTACTTGTCCCAGAGTTGCTTCGCGACTTGTTTAGCTGACTGGTCCCGACATGGGAAGGCTTGCGCTAGTCTGGTGAAATGATCCGTCACCACCAGAACATTCACAGATTTGTTGTTAGCGTCCTCCGCAGTCCAAAAGTCAATACACACCATTTCCAGCGGTGCAGATGTTTTAACACTCTCCAGAGGCGCCCTCCCCTCAGGATCAGGTGTTTTACTGATGACACACCGTGGGCAATGCCGTACATGTTCTTTGACGTCACGGTCAATATAAGGCCAAAAGAACCTCTGTCGAGCAAGACTCAAGCTTCTGAACTGCCCCTGATGACCAGCAGTGTCATGGGTGCCTCGAAGGACTTCTGGTTTGAGAGCGTCAGGAACCACAAACTGATGACGCTTCTTCTTCGACACTTGGTCTTTGGATATCCTGTACAAGATACCATTGCACATGGTTAACTTTTCCCAGTGTTTGAGATACTTGACAACCATGACATGCTCCTTGTGTTTCTCTCTCTTGGATGGACGTCGGCCCCGTTCCACAAAATACAACACTCGAGAGAGGACAGGATCACTCATCTGACTTTCCCTCAACTCCCTCTCCGAGAACACAGGTAAGTCCTCTTCATCAGGTAGCACCAGTTGTGGAAGGTGTTGAAGAGCATCAACAGCTCTAGTTCGAGCACCGGACTCCCATAGGTCATGCGTCTCAAGGATGGCAGCAACCTCATCCTCCGAGAAGGACTTGTGTCCAGCACACTCAGACACGTTATGCCCACTCCTACAGTCATCACCAACAGCTGGACTGGTGTTAGAATGTCTAAAGGCATCCTGGACGGAGTCAGACGAAACAGGGAGTGCCTCATTGAGGAGCTCGTTGTAACGACATTGAAGCAACCTCTTACCAACAGCTGACTTAATGAATGGATGGCGGCTCAGTGAGTCTGCAACAATATTCTTGGGACCAGGGATGTATTTAATGTCAAAATTATAGGAAGCTAACTTCCCTACCCACCGTTGCTCACATGCATCCAATCGAGGCTTTGTCAGAATGTGTGTCAACGGGTTGTTATCTGTCCACACAGTGAAGACATGGCCCTTCAACCAGTGGCTGAATTTATCACACACTGACCACTTCAATGCAAGAAACTCAAGCCGGTGTGCAGGATACTTCCTCTGAGCTGGGGACAGGGATTTGCTAGCAAAAGCAACAGGTCGAGCCACACTTTCTCCATCCTGAACCTGGGAAAGGACAGCTCCCAGTCCATCCAGAGACGCGTCTGTAGAGAGAACAAAGGGGCGATTGAAGTCTGGATGCGCCAGCACGACTGAGTTCACCATAGCTGCCTTTAGAGCCTCAAAAGCATCCACATGATCAGGTGTCCAGTCAGCAGGTGTTAATTTCCGGCACTGAAACATGCGTTTGAAACAGGGTCTGCCCTTACGTTTCTGCTTCTGTCCAGCCAAGAGGTCAAAGAGTGGTCTTGCAATGGAGGAATAACCTGGAACAAAGTGTTGGTAGTAATTCACCATCCCCAGAAAAGATCTGACCCTAGACTGAGAAGGGGTGACACCATCAGGCTCCATCAGGTCAGTAGTAGACATGTTGCTAACAGCTTCGACTTTAGCAGGGTCCGTAGACACACCAGACTCATCAATGATGTGACCCAGGAATTTCACAGACCTTCTGAGCAACCAACACTTCTTTGGGGCCAACTTCAGATTGTGATGGCGAAGGCGACTAAAAACCAGCTCCAGTCGTTCCAGAGCCAACTCTTCAGAAGGTGCAAAGACAAGCAAGTCATCAAGGTAGCAGAGCAGTGACAAGAAGTTCTGGTCGCCAAAGATTGATGTCATCATCCTCATGAAATTAGCAGGACTATTACACAAGCCCTGAGGAAGACGGTTATACTCATACAGCCCCATGGGTGTCGTGAATGCAGAGTATTTACGGTCCTCTTCATGTAGCGGCATGTTGTAAAATCCAGATGTCAAGTCCATTGTACTGAAAAATGCATTCCCACCCAAGGCAGCAAGGCAGTCCGCTTGGTGTGGCAGAGGATGAGCATCCTTCAGTGTCCGTCGGTTGAGCCATCGGAAGTCTGTGCACACGCGTAAGTCGCCATTCTTTTTCCACACAAGAACGAGAGGTGAAGCGAACTCACTTGTCGACTTCCTGATTATGTCTTTCTCTTCCATCTCATTCAAAACTTGGCGAAGTTTCTGGTATTCTGCAGGGGGCACACGCCGATAGGGTAAGCGAAACGGTCTCTCATCCGTGAGTCGAATCCTGTGCACAAACCCCCTTGCTTCTCCACAGTCCAGATGGTGGCGAGAAAAGACATCTTCATATTTGACCACAAGATCAGCCAGTCGTTTTTGCCATTCAGCTGACACATCACAGCTTGTCAGATCCAAGTCTCCCAGACCCACACGCTCCAGCTTCTCCTGAACAGTACTGGTGTCAACATGTTGGGCTGATGTCTCTGCTGGAACTGACTGAGTGGCTTGGCAAGAAGTTTTGAGTTTCTGGACCTCCATATCCTCCAGTGCAAGACAAGTGTAAACATCAGCAAGCTTGGCGTTCTTTCGAAGGGTAACTGGATTGTCAGAAATGTTCAGGATTTTGAGGGGGACCCACCTATCACCCCAGAGAGGAGTCACCACTCTAGCAACCATGATGCCTCTGGGTGCAGAGTGTGAGGAGGTTGGCTCAGTCATAACTGTGGCACCAGGAGATATCTTTGAATCCTTAGGGAGTTTGCCCCATAAGAGATGTTCACTGCCAGCAGGGAGAGTGACAGCTTTGTTGCATCTGACTGTGCCCACTTTATCTGGTACATCATCACCTGACCAGCGATCCATGCCAGCCAGAAGCGAGAGAAACTGTTCAAGTTCTTGGTTGCCTGAACTGGACGCAGAAACAGTTTCCCAGTAGCTGGCATCTTTTTTGAACTGGCATATCAAATGTCTGATGACGTTCGAGCCAACGATCAAATCATCCTGCTGGTTCTCGACAACGAAAGTTGGAACCGATACTTTGCACCCATAGATTTCTATATCGAGATCTACCACAGAGGTAGGTTTCACACGGACACCACCGCATCCAATGAAGACAATGTCAGTTGGAGCAGGACAGTCCACTTTGATGATGCCGGCATGCCTGAGCCTCAATCTAGCATCTTCACTTATTGAACAGGCCATTGAACCACTGTCTAACATAGCACCAAGAGACACTGTGCAACCCACTTTAACGGGAGTGTAGAACAGGCTGTCACTACTTCTGATCTTCTGTGTGTTCTGGACGATAACAGTCTCAGATTGGCCCAAGTTTTTAACGTGTTTGTACATTTCTGCAGCATCAGCTGTGCGGGAGTTTTCTTTCAGACCCGTACATCCTCCCTCCAAGCACGGGCCAGCTAGTTTCCCTGCGCACCAACACGACCTGAGGCCTTATCAGGACATGAGCGCTTTGTGTGGCCAGGCTTAAGACATGAGAAGCAGAGACGATCAGATCGACAATGAGACTCTGTTGAGTGGTTTGCATCATCACATACCCGACAGCTTACATTATGGATGGGAAGAACCTGGCCTCGACGTTGCCTGCCACCACCACGAAAAGGAGGCCCATCATCTCTGACCTGTACTCTGTTCAGAAGTTCCTTGAGCATTGTCATCATCTCACAGAGTGCCGCATCACCACTCTGCTGCCGATGATGAGGCTGTTGGTTATGCTGCAATGGAGAAGAATGCAGGTTCTGAAACTCAGAAAGAGGAGGGACAGACGAATGCTGGCTCTGAGGTAAGACTGGAACACAAGACTGAGGACCGTTAACAGCAGGAGAGAATGACTGCTGCTGGTTTTGTGACAATGCAGGTGAAGAGGAGAGAGATAACTTGGCTCCAGAAGGCGTGGCTGTCAAAGCCAGAGGGTCAACATGTGAATTCTCAAAGGCACAAGCATCAAGATTCTCTGTGCGTGTCTTATTGCAAAACAACGCTGTAGAATGGGTTTTGGGAGCATTACGCACTTTCACAGATGATGCTCGCTCTCTCTGATGCTCATCTATCCTCCCCTGAATTTCTTTCGATGTCCATTCATGTATCTGCTTGCTTTTAAACACAGTCGCTAGATCAGGGTCTGGACAATGTTTCACAAACATTTTGGCAATCTCACCTCCCATATCATCCATGTTCCTGCCCTGACATCTCAAGCTCTCCTCAGCCATATCTGCAGACTTATTAAGGCGTATCCAGTAATCAATGGGACTTTCTTTCTCATTGGGCAGAGTGGAGTAGAAGTCTTGAAGTGGAAGACACGAAGAAGTGTCACTGAAATACCTTATCAACATGGAGTATATCACATCCGGACTGCAAGAGGTGCTGAGTGAGGGGTCACTCCTCAACCCTACTCTGACCACATCTCTGGCTTTCCCCAACAGCCTCCCCATCACTTCCTCAGACTGACATTTAACATCACAGTTCTGTTTCCTGAGGTAAGACTTCATCAACTCAACCCACTCAGTCACCGTAAACTTATCAGTGTTATCACCCCTGAAAATAACAGGTTCTTTCTCAGATTTTAGAATGACATTAATGTGTGTATTCTCATTCAGTGCGTTACCACTTTCACAAGGCTGAACAGACTGGTCAAGCAAATGTGTAACATTTTCCTTAACAGTACCAGAAGCACCATTAGATATCAGTTTGGCCGCAATGGACTCTCCAATCTGCGAACCTAAGTGATATATCATGTCACTTAACTTGTTCAAGGTGTCATTATCACTGTTGGGTGTTGAGTGAAACGGCCCACCCCACGACATCTGCCCCATAGGTGACTCAGCTTTTTCCTGACTCAAACCTAAGTCCCTATCTCTGACAGGTAACACAGGTGAGGCACCAAAATTCTTCCCAACAGACCCACCAGACAACGAATCAATACTCATGACACCTCTGCCCCTCCCAAAAGTTGGAGAAGCAAAATTAAACTCATCAGGAGACCGGAAATTTCCAGCCATCGTAACAGAAAAACAAAACAAAAACAAGAAAATGACTCAAAATCAGAGTGGGCAAACACAGCACTCAATCAGGAAAACAGAGGAAAGTCCGTTTTTTTTCGTCTTTAAAACCCTTTTCGTAATGTCAACTCCAAAATACCTGACCAAAACTCAAACTCGAACAGACAAAACCAAAATCTTCCTCCAACGGTCCACACTGCAACCTCGGCTGGCGATCTGCGTCAGGCTGATCTGGATCACAGGGTCACGGCACCAGTGTAACCGATTGCGTTTCCTCCCTGGACTATGGAGGATGAATGTCTGTCACGATGTTCTAGGATGCATGAAGAATGCCACGGAAGCAGGAGTTGCTCTTACAGGATCTCTCTCCTTTTATTCTGGTGTATAATCAAAAGCACACAATCAGCTTTACGGTCAACTGCATGGGCTCACATCTTCAGCTCAGGAGAGATCTCTTTTCACAGTACTTTTACATAACATCATGTATTCATATCAAATACATTTCTAGTACAAATGATCGTATAGTGGAATTTTACATTTTCTTTAAGAACTACAGTAAGAGCATTTTCCATATTTTTCTGCATATAAACATATCAAAACCATTTTAACAAGTAAGCATAAGTGAAATTTGTTACATGAAATTATTATTCACATCTTATGCAAAACTCACATCTAATGCCTACCTGGTGTATAATCAAAAGCACACAATCAGCTTTACGGTCAACTGCATGGGCTCACATCTGTACAACAAAAGAACACGCACACAAGTCCATCAACGAGAGCATCACGACCATGTGGAAGCAGCTAACGTGCAAGCTAACTAGCATTAGCTCGGTGCAAAAAGAAACTGAAACTCGTTAAATAAAATAACCATCCATTCTCATAAATGTCTCAAACGCTAGTATTCGATTCTAAATGGATTCATAGACAATATACATGTCACTCAGAGTCTTTGGAACATTTTTAACACTTTGAACAAAGACAAGTTGGTCGCGGTACTAGATATACCCACTCACCTTCAGCTCAGGAGAGATCTCTTTGCTGAAGGGAGTACGGTGGCCAACTAGGAGCCCTACAGTTGCGCATTTTAAACACCAGGGGGCAGCAAAGTAACAAACACATCAATTTTGTAGAAATTCAGAAGAGGTTCATTTTAACTCCGTTACACGAAGACTAGACCAATGTCCAATTTAACAACGGTTGACATGGCCTTTGCGGTCTCCAAAGGACTCGCCTTCAGAGCCCAGGTCCTTCAAAGGATGTAGCCCCTGAATTTGGACACAGCAAAAACCTACCCCATTTCCAAGATGGCCGCACCACCTCTGTATAATAAATAGACGTAGTCTCAGTGACATGACCCATCTGTTTCTGGAACAGTCCGTGATTCTAATATGTTGATTTTAAGGGGAAATAGCTTCCTGTTTTTTCAGGTTTTTCATTTAACCTTTTGAACAAAGACAACTAGAAGTGACCTTTTCATCACAAAACTCAAACAGCAGCAAAGAGAAACTAAAATTATCCTTCAATGTGATGAGCTCTTCTCACAGTAGAGATAACTGGTAGAAGACAGGCTGGTGACAAACTCACACTCTAAAGATATGAGTGTTTGCTGAATTGGTGCGCAATCCAAATCCAGCCTTAGGTCTTTGCCAGTTCAGTGGTAGAAGTTATTGGAGGCAAAATCCCTTACCCTACACCTTTGGAAACACCCCTGGTCAGGGTTTTCTCAGGTTACACACCAGAAAAAAAAAAAAAGATTTTTGTTCACAGATCCACAGCTTCTAAAAATAACAGGATATCTGACAATTATGTAATTATTTGGTTTGTTTATGAGTTTTTTAAGTCAAAGATGGCGGGAATATGTGGTAGTGTTCCGTTTCTCCAACCTGAGTTTATGTTGGAGACTATTTCTTTTATTTGCACAGCTTTTTAATACACGCAGACTGAAAGAGAAGGTTGGAAGAAAGGATCCAGGAACAGACGGAATTAAAAATCTGGTTTTAATAATCTGGCAATGACATAAACAGCAATGGGAAGTTACAGTTTGGAGAGCAGAGTGGATATATGAAATATGATAGATTCCATAGGAACATAAATTAAAATAAGCTTTTGTGATGTTTGGAAAAATTCTAATTACCAAGCTGGGCATGTAGAGCAGACAGACTTTGTTGTCTGGATACCTGTTTGCCAGTGGAATAAAATGAGACGGGAGGAGTTTAAACTTTCCCATTTAGCTCCCAGCGAAGCAAATCTCTCAAAGAGCTTTCCAAATTTCCACTGGCTGATGACCCAGTTAAATCAATGCTCAGTGAGTCGGAGCCCACACGCTGCTTAGTCAGCAAGTTTCAGACAAAGCTTCAAGGGCTTGAGGAAAGATCAAAACAGACAAACATTCCTAACAAAAGAAAACTTAGAATATCATCTGATTGTGCTGCATTTCTAACCTGCACCATCTACGATTTCAACCCTAAGGACACTAATGTATCTTTTTTTCTAACACTGACTGTGTGTTGATATGACGTTGCAACTCCGGCCCCTTCCAGTGTGAGATGTGAAGCCAGAATACTATCTTGATTGGCACTGACACACTTTGCTACTGGAGATGAGGCATGCACAGAAGTATCTAGCCCTTTTCACCTTATATAAAACACACACACGTATAATCGACTATTGAAACAGCAAAGATCCCTCGATTAAGAACAGAACAGATTCCTGTTTGGATTTGAAGTAGACACTCAAGGTTATGTCAGGCTCAATAACTCTATATTAGTGTTTGGCATATTAAAAATGTTAAACGGAAACTTGATTTGTTCGAGATAGGATGAGACAGAGATGGCAACTTTAAGCCCATTGGTCACATCAGCCACGCCTTATATGGGCAAAATTTTATAAATTTAATAACTTTGTAAACGACAAGATCTGAAAATAGACACGCTGTACAGTCTGTTGCTGGAACAAGGCTGTAAACATGTTTATATTTTCATAAAGAAAAAAAATCTCCTTTTCAGAATGAGTGGGACTTTTGGAGTCAGCCTCAAGTGGACACTTTGGGAACTGCAGTTTTTAGCGCTTCTGCACAGGTTTCATATTTTTGGACTAATTTTTTTTATTTTTTAAAGGCTGTGAGATATGTTGTTTAGCATTTAGCTTCTTTACAGGATGATTGTGTTTTCTGTACAGTGGCTAAATGCTAATGTTAGCTGTTGTCTGACAGAGGTTCTTATTGTTTTTACTTTAAAAAAAATCTCCTGATGTACTTTTATTTATCATCTTGTGAAAATCTTTGATTGATTTTAAGATGGTGAAATATAAGACGAGGTCATGTTATTTACTTTACACATCTTAGGCTCCAAAGACTTACCGTTACGTTAAATTAGCATTTGAGCTTCCCACTCATCCTACATCTGTGATGTCAGACAATATGGCTGGTTGATGATAAAAATTCCTATTCAGACTGAACACATTTAGCGAATAAACCTAAATAACTGTCAAAACCTTCAACTGAAGGAAGAACACTTCACGCCTCACACTTGTGGCCTCAGCTCCGGCCTGAAACGACTGCTACAGGCCGGTTTTTGTCTGCGCTAGGCGAGGCAAAGAAGCTACCAGTATTACACAGCTGAATAGGGGAAGTGATGCTTTTAATCAGGCCAGGATTACTCTTCTGTGAATATGATTTGGCCACACAGCCCTGCATTGAGCCGGGCCCATCAGGTGACCGCAGGAACGCAGACAAACATCACGAGGCATCGAAAAGAGTCGCCCGTCTTGCAGGAACACATTGTGCTGCCAGTCGTCACTTCAGCTTAGCTTCAGTCCAGTCTTCATGGAAACAGCAGTCAGTTTGGGTGATATGAAACTGATCACATACTTTAACTGGGTGGTGCTGGTCACATGGGGAAGGGGAGGGGCTAGTTTTCTAGATCCTGGCCTACTGTAACCTTGAGGTCAAATAGGGATAGAAATTAAATTACGAGAAAGTTAAATTATTCCTAAATGCTGAGACCAGTGAAAGAAACTTCAAAGACGGGCAGATACAGTTTGTTAGTTAACGGACGACCACGTGTGGCGCAGAGGTTTAAACCCTTGATCTTCATTTAAAGGACTTCTTTATGGTTGAGCTGCTGCAGATGAAATCTAAAGACACCCAAATCCCTCCTTACAACATACAAAAGCAAAAAAAGATGGAGCAGCTTGTTCTGTTAATGTTGCCTCTGACGCCACCTGGTTTGTGTCTGACAAGGTGAGATACAGCAAGCAGGCTGCAGGTGCTTTCGTTCACGCTTTCAGCAGCAAAACTTCACAGTGAATCAGAAATTTTACTGTTTCATTTTACTGGTGTTTTACAAATTACTTAAACATGCAACGAAATAAGAGGTTTGTCCACAGGGGGCGCCAGAATCAACACAGACTGTATAATTAATGGACGTAGTCTCTGCAGTGTCACCCGTCTGTTTCTGAAACAGAGTTCTGAAGCGAATTGGTTGAAGCAGCCATATTGGAAATGAGACAGGCTTTGAGTCTCCATGGTAACAGCTATAGGGCGCCCAGCAGAGAAAAATTTACCCCCCCATACAGTGCGTGCTGTTAACGAAATTAGCTACTCGGACATTTTTTTATACAAGGCTGTAAACATGTTAATTTCTGCTGTGATTTTTTTTTTTCTTTTTCTTTTTTTTTTTTTTTTTTTTTTGGCTTGATGTGTTTTTGACTTCCGGTACTTCCGAAACCAGCCTCAAGCGGACACTCGACGAACTGCAGATTTTAGCACTTTTAGTATCGTGTCATATTTTCAGACGAGAGGTTGGTGCTTGATCTTTTTACACCTGAAATCTGTCAGGAATCACCCCAGAGTTTAAAAGTATAAATAAACAAACATATCATGATAGAGATATATATTTAATGGAAGTGCACATGAAAAATATGGTTTTATATTTTGGGTCAACTTTCTTTATTTTTACTTAAACACCACGTCACATCTGTTGATCCCCAGAGGAGGAGCTGAATGCTATCAGGCTGTGAAGTTTTGTAATCATAAGCAGCTAAATAAATAAATGAATAAATAAATAAATAAATATCCAATGCTTTTAAAAAGGTCAAAAAGTAACTCGGTGACAAGAGGAGGACTAACCGTCAGCTGAAGCTTAATGGAAGTGAGAGAATCCACAGCTGGAGCAGGGTACTGATCGACATGATCAACAGAAATTTACACAATTCACAAAAAAAATTGTGCTGTCTTTAAAGCTGGAAAAAAAGTAAAAAAAACAAACAAAAAAAACATTAAATAAATGTCTTTCCTCTGTCGTTTACAAAATGTTATATATTGTTTGCTTGAAATGGTAAATCCAACCTACAAAGAAACTTTAAGATCGCTTTATCCCCCTACATGTTCGGAGCACTTTGATTATCTTTTTCATTTAGACTTTTTTTTAGCCACAACAAAGTTTTGGGTTGTGTTATTTTGGCCTCCAGTCTTCAGCCCCTGATGTTAGCAGGTCTTTTTTCTAGCCCAGCAAAGAGTTGGGGCCACTCTGGACAAGGCACTGACTCTGAACTAACACAGGAACTGGTTTGGTGGAAATGAGGTGACTGTAGCTTTAAGAAAATTTAAAAAAATTAGATTTTTCCAGCTAGATGGGAGGCCACTCGTCCCAAAGCAGAGATTCACATTAGGAGGCTCTAAATCTAAATCTTCATGAATTTAATTTCTTGTTTATAGTAAGACTGAGTTTCTCCCTCCTTTCCACCCAACTTCTTGCACCCTAACACGGAGGAATTTGCAGGTAACTTGACCCAACTTTAACAGCTTGTTTCTTGACTCGTGAGGTCGACCTGTTTCACTCGGCATCTCATTGTCCCCGTCTCCACCCCTGTTTACCCGCTCCTCTGTCCTCCCTCACTACATACCAATGTCAAGGCAAGACCCGACAGGCTTATGTGGCGCTGCCTGATGACTGTGTGTCAAAGGAAAACCTCAGAGGTGGTATCACAGATAGTGTCTGGTAATTACAGATCCTTTCATACCTTTCAAACAATGCATGAGTAATGAGTGCTCTGCAACATCGTAACAAACAGTGACACCAACAAAAACTATGTAAAGCCTCCAGACATCAAAATAACACGGAGCAGACTTTATTATCGCTGAATGATGAGAACAAAGAGTTAGAAACTCTGAGACTTTTAGGTGACAAGTTTGAGCTCTTGGAAAAAAAAAAGTTATTGAAAATGGTGCAAATAGATTCTCTGATCATCAGTTTGTGGATGTGCCCTCAACAACAATAAAGACCCTGATAAATGTGGAAACAGTAAAGTAAACAACTATGATGAGTAACAAAAAGAAAAAGAAAAGGAAAGAAAAAAAGGGTTATTGCCAAGTGTTCCATATTTTAATTTCAGTTGATGCAGATGTACTTATAAACCCAAACAACAGTCGTCTAACACCTCATCATTCAGGGTTGATAATTCATGAAAAACACAGACATACCTGTGGCTCTACCTTAAGCCGCTCTCCATGTTTTTATTGCGCAACAGGAATTTAACATGAATCAACAAGTTCATTCGACGCACCTGCTGTGAGGAGAGCGGAGTACGGAGGCTGATCAGAAATGAAACAGGTGTCTCTGTCACGTTCTGATGAGACAGTTGCTGTGTCCAAATTCAGGGGCTGCATCCTTCGTGGGACGCATTTGAAGGCCAGTTACGTCACAACGCTGCGCGAAGGCCGTCCCAATTCAGAGCAGATTCGGAGGATCCTCCAAATGCGGCCCACAAATGCGTCCTCCTTTGCCTCTTTTTGGAGGACGCACCGCTACTATCCTTCGCGGCCCTCCATATCCCAAGATCCTTTGCCCACAGCTGCTCAGTCCCGAAAAAGAACGGGGGAAATTGCACAATAGTGACATTAGATGGTGTTAATTTTACTTTTAAATGTAAGTATTGGGTTTATACCTGGTTTTCACTCATTTTAACATCCAATGCCAGATACGGCGAATCACACGTTGAGCTAGATATTTTACTTATCGGTGATTTTGACAGATGGGGACGTAAAAATTTTGTCATAATGAATAATGATCCCTCAATTTAAAAAATCGATAACGGGACATGTTAATTATTTATTATATATTTTAGCATGTCATCATAAAAGCAACTCAAATACAACTTTAATAATAACTATGCAGGGAAATGTATTGCTTATTAGGCAGAAAGAAAACACAAATTATAATACCGACCCTGCTGTCAGCAGCTTTGTAAAGAAAAATAGTCGCTCTTTATAGCAAGTGAAACTTTTTTTTTCGGGTCATTGAGCGAAAGAGCGGCAGAGGAGAGATCACAGCATCAAGTTTTGCGTCTCTGCCTCAGTCAGCTGACTTTGGGCGGCTGGTTTTTGTTCTGGAGGCTGAAGCCCGTTCTGCTACACCTGGAATGAGCAGCGCTGCTTCAGCGCGCGTTTTAAAGTCTGGAAACATTTCACCCAGTGAAGCAATGAGCAGTCGGCAAAACTATTTGAGAAGACGGGTTTCCTGATCCTGCCAGAATCTGCCTCACCGGGAGGAAATCCTGGAGCATTTATTTGGTCTTAATGTAACCCTATGTTTGGGGTGCTCCCGTCTCACGGGCCGTGGGTAATAACTTGGGCTACAGGTATTAACTTTGGTTCTTTTATTCTCGCGACCAAACGGCAAGGACAGTCCAACAAAACATTCAGCATGCCGTCTCTAACTTTCAACTCGTCCGTCCCTTAATTCGGTCCCCCTCTATACCAAAAAAACAGGAACCTAAATTACAAGAAGGGTAATAATTATACTGTGCAGGTAACTAAAATAATACCACAAATAATATTACAGATAATGTAATAATAAATTAAATAATAATAACTTCTCCCAAAACAAATACCAATCACTTCAATCACAAAAGAAATAATCCAAAACTTAGATTACAGTCTTCCCCTGCTACAGAAGAAATGTCCACATTTCTAAAATATATAATATAACTGAATAGCAAGCTGAAGAGGACAAAAATACACAGAACTAGCATCAACAACCACATGATGTTAGAAATAACATTCAAGGCAAACATCCAAACATAACATTCACACACAAAGTGAAAATACATTACTTTTTTTTTTTTTTTTTTTTTTTTTTTTTTTTTTTACCTAAATTTGTTTGTTGTGTTTTGTTATTAAACAATCCTTTAAACAGTACCTTAAGGAGTAATCAGCCAGAAAGGGCAGGCCACAAGGCCATCAGAACTATAACTATCAGAGTCACAACATGAACCTTTAAATGACAAAGTCTCTATACTTCAATGGCCGTCGAATCGTGCGACCACTGCGGGAAGTCAAGGGTGAGGGGAGGGGTGCATGGGCAGATGAGGGGCCAGAGTCAGTAGGAGCAGTGTCATAGTGAGGGGAGGGGTCAGGGGGTTGGGGAGGGGGTGGGCTGGGCACAGCAGCAGAAGCTGAGAGGGGTTGTGATCGACCTCCTGGGGGTCTCCTAGAAGCTGCAGGTGGGCCAACAGTCCTTGCAGGTACATGAGGAGGAGTAGGAGGACGAAAGGGCAGAGCCCCTGACAAAGCAGTCAGAGGGGCTGGTGTCAGAGGTGTACCCACACCAGCTGGTACATCCGGCACAGGGGGTCTGGCAGGTGAGGGTGGCATTGGTCCTTTGTAGGCCTTGAGTCTGTTGTGATGAACTATCCATTTCCTCGACTGTTCATTTCTAGGATCGGTTATCTCGTAGGTCACACCAGGGTTGCCATCTCTGCTCATCCTTCTCAGAACTACAAATGGTCCCTTCCATCTGGGGGCAAGCTTGTGCATCCGCTGAGCTGGATCATCCAAGAGCACAAGATCACCTGCTGCATGAGGGCGAAACACTACCTTTTTGTCATACTGGAGCTTCTGGTGCAGTTTAGAAGCTGCAGACATCTGAGCTGCGTCCCTGAAAGCATGTGACAGACGCACAGTGAGATCCCTGGCATATGCAGCTGGTGTGCCTGGAGTAGAAGAAGTCAAAGCCGGATCACAGTTCAACATGATATCCACAGGTAGGTTAGGCTCTCTCCCATGTGCTAGGAAGAAGGGTGAAAATCCTGTACTTGAGTGTGTGCTGGAGTTATAAGCAAGTTCAACCTGTGGTAAGTACTGGTCCCATTCACCCCCACTCTGATACATGTACTTTGCAAGTTGATCTTTAAGTGTCCTGTTTAGTCTCTCCACCATGCCGTCTGATTGAGCATGGTAGGGGGATGTCCGAGTTTTCTGGATACCCAGAGAGCTGCAGAGATGTTTAATCAGGTCCGATTCAAACTGTCTGCCTTGGTCTGTGTGGATTGAATCCGGAATGCCATGCTGTCTGATGTAGTCCTCAAAAATACATTTAGCGACTGTTGTGGCACGTTGATCTTTCAGAGGAAACAGGTTGACATAGCGTGTGAAATAGTCCATAATCACTAACACATACCTATTTCCCTGGGCTGTGATGGGTAGCTCTGTGAGATCTGCAGCAATTTTCTGGAATGGTCGGTCTGCCTTAATAGACTGAAGTGGGGCTCTTTCATGTGGGGTGGGTGAGGCTCGGGACTGACAGGGTAAGCACTCTGCACAAAACTTGTGAATGTCACGTGACATGTACGGCCAGTAACAAATACGTCTGGCCCTTTGTAAAGTGCGCTCTGCACTCAAATGTCCACTGAACTTGTTTCCATGCATACCTTTCAGAGCTGTGGGAATAAGGACCTCAGGCAGGACAACTTGGAAGCTGGGTGATGTTCGCGGTCCTGTTTTGACTTTTCTGCAGAGTATTCCATTTTGTATTGTCAGTTTTGGGTACTCGTGCCAGAGTTTCCTTAAAGCAGCGGAGGACTGCTTTAAGTGGCCAAGCGGTGGTCTGTTCCCAGTCCTCTCCAACCAAACCATGACTTTACTGAGACATTCATCGGCACTCTGCTGTTGGCGGAGTTCATCTGGGTTAATAGACAGTGTCGGACTGATATCAGGAACAAGTGGTGTGGAAGTGTCATTCCCAGTCTGGGCAGAGGAGGGTGCTCTTTCACTGGGACCCTGAGAAGTGAGAATGCACTGAACAGCTTTACTGTCTGTCTCTGTGTTAGGCCGTCTGGACATGGCGTCTGCATTAGCATGCTGTTTTCCTTCTCTGTGAATGATGCTGTAATCATACACATCCAGCTCCAGTATCCAGCGACTCCGTCTGCCTGTAGGATCATTATCCACTGGACTTTTCCTGAGGCTGAGAAGAGGCTTATGATCTGTGATTACAGTGAAGGACGTACCAGAGAGGAAATGTTTAAAGTGTCTCACCGCCCAAACAACTGCCCAGAGCTCACGGTCGTAGGTGGACCATTTTCTTTCAGAAGCGCTGAGGGTGTGGCTGGAGTAAGCGACCACTCGCTCCTTCTTGTCTTGATGTTGAGCAAGCACAGCTCCAATGCACTCTTGCGAAGCATCAGTGTATAACTGGAATGGCTGTGTGAAAACAGGGTGTGCTACGATTGGAGGATTGGTGAGAGCGTGCTTCAATGACAGAAAAGCATCTTCACATTCTACAGTCCATCTGAATAGAGCACCTTTTTGTGTGAGGGCATGGAGTGGTGAAGCAATGGCTGAAAAGTTTCTCACAAACCTACGGTAGTAGGAGCATAATCCAACAAATGCTCTCACCTCTGTTGTTGTTCTGGGTGTAGGCCATTCGCGGACTTTATCCAGGTTCCTTGCGTCTGGCTGCAACCCTTGGCTTGACACAACATGCCCGAGGAAGGACACTTGGCTGCATGCAAGCTGACACTTTCTGGCTTTTAGCTTAAGGCCAGCAGAGCGAAAACGGCTGAACACCTCTTCCAGGCTTTTCAGGTGATCTGCAAAGGAACGGCTGAACACCAGAACATCATCCAGGTAAATCAGGCATTCTCGCCAGTGAAGACCATGAAGCACGAGCTCCATCAGCCTTTGAAATGTGGGTGGTGCATTGGTTAATCCCATGGGCATGACTTTAAACTGGTACAGTGCACTCCCTTTGGTAAAGGCCGTTTTCTCTTTGTCACGTGGATCAAGCTCCACCTGCCAGTACCCGCTTGAGAGGTCCATGGTGCTGAACCAACAAGCACCTGATAAACTGTCCAGGGCATCTGCAGGGCGCGGTAATGGATGGGAGTCTTTGATTGTGACTGCATTTAGTTTTCGAAAATCAATGCAAAATCGATAAGTGCCATCTTTCTTTTTAACTAAGACGACAGGGGAAGCCCACGGGCTACAACTTTCTTCAATGATGTCATGAGAAAGGAGCTGTTGAACCTGCCTATCTATCTCAGCTCGACTATGGGGGGAAGTCCTGTATGCTCGCTGTCTGCAGGGCGGAGCATCTGCTGTTTTAATACTGTGTTGGACTACATTAGTACGCCCAAAGTCCTGGTCATGTGCACTGAAAACATCAGAGTAGCTCAGAAGTAAAGCCTCCAGCTGTTGTCGCTGTTCATCATTAACTGCAGACTGACTAAAATCAACTCCAGGTACTGACTCAGATGTGGAGTGGCTTTTTACCTCGGCTATTGTAGCTGTTGTGACCTCTTCTATGGAGAAGTCCTCATCCGCCTGGCTGCCTAATGAGTGAAAATCTCCTAGTCTAGTGTCACATGGTACATGACAATCACTGTTGGTGGGGTTCATTACTCTTACATAAGTGATGCCTGTTTTCACATGGGCCAGAGTGCGTGCTACCAACAAACCCGGTAAGCTAGGGGGTCCTGGCTCTAAGATACCAGTATAGCTAGGCATGTCCTCAGGCTCACCAATACCAGACTGAACTTTAGCTATAATGTTCATCTGTGACATGGCAGGGATCAGTATAGGAGCCAAAGTGACAGCACTGCAACTAGGAGGGGCAGTTTGGGTGGCACGAAGGAGAGGGACAATAGCATGATTCCCTAGTGTTAACTGGCCTGCTCTTATGTCAAGAATGGCATGATGTTTCTTAAGAAAGTCAAATCCTAAGATGACTGGCTGTGTAGTGTTTCTGACTACTTGCACATCATGAGTAAAAATCTCATCACCTAACCTGATGATAATGGGAAGTGTGCCTAACGTGTCTAGATAATTACCAGTCACTGCTGTAGCTGACAGGAAGGACTTTTGAATAGGCTTGGTTCTCAGGGAAGGGGTGGACATTCTCTGTGCTTCACTGATCAAAGATATTTTTGAACCTGAGTCTATCAAAACTGTGGTAGCAATGTTCTCAATGACTCCAAATACATATGATGTTGTTGTGTCATCTTGGGGCGTTGATAACTGTTGTGGGGCCTCACTTTCAGATGTAGCAGCCACTTGGCCCGTAGTACCTGCTACCGTGCGTTTCCCTGACGAGAGGCGTCCACGTCGAAGCTCACATGATGATCACGTTCTTTGGACCATGGTCGCTGCTCACGTGAAGGGTAGGTGCTGTGTGAGCCATACCCATATCTGCCAGGCTCTGGTGTAGAATAGCTGGAATGTTTGTGTGAGCGATGGTGCTCTGGATAGCCTGAACCAGGGCTGCTGGAGTATCTTCGTCGGTCCGGGCTGTAGTGTGTGTGACCATAACCACCAGTGGAATGAAACTGACGACGAGGAAGGGGAGAAGATGGAGGTGAAGGTGAGTGGAGTCTTCCACCGTAGCCAGGTGAGTAGTTGCGCTGAGGAAAGTCCCCACTAGGTCTGGAAGAACCATGATGGCCGGAGGCAGAAGAGTGTGAATAACGTGCAGGTGATGTATGGGGAGAGTAGCGCTGTCTGTCTCTGCCACGTTCGCGCCATGACCAGTCAGGGGAGTCAGATCTGGTTCTAGAGGGGTCTGTGTAATGAGAGCTCTGAGGGGCAGAACGATCACGGTGCTGTCGCAGATGAGTAACTTCCAGCCTGAGAGCACGGACATCCTCTGATAGCTGTTTCACTGCATTCATAAGATCAGGGGATTGGTGTGATTGTGGAACACCATGCTTTGTGGACACCATAGCAGAGAGCGGCTCACCTTGTGGGACAGAGGGAGATGTCACCTGGGTGCAGGCAGGCTTTACTGCAGGAGGGGGGAGAAGCCGCATAGCCTCTTGAGCTCGTTCCCATTTGCATGCAATAGCTAAAGCTTCTTCTAATGTAGTGGCGCCATGTTCATGACATTTTCCCTGAAGAACCGGGTCCATACCAGCTATGAACCGTCTGAAACGTTCCATGGCTAAGGCTGGTGCACCGTAGTTGGGGAACGCCTCCAGCACAAGCCTCGTGATCTCAGCTGCATAAACTTCCAGAGGCTCTCTAGGCAGGCGTTGTCTCGCATTCACAAAAGTCTGAAAATGCAGTAAGAGTTCTTTTCTTCCAAAAACATCATTCAACTTAACTGCACATTGTTCATAATCTTGCTGTACTGCTGGTGGCAATGATAGCCAGTACGCTAAAGCATCCCCGCTAAGCCTGGTTGGAAGAATAGCTGCTAGGTCTTGCTGCTGTCCATCTGCGCAGGCTTTAACTGCAAGCTCCAATCTAGCTTTCCACAGAGAAAAACTTTCCTTATCCTTTCCATCTCCATGAAAAGACGGCGGCAGCTCCACTCTGTAGTGAATGACTCTTTTGATGTTGTTGTTGCTTGACAATGTTGCAGTAGCGTTGTCGTTAGGTGCAGGTATGTTGTTATTAGCACCATCTGGCGGAGAGTCTGATCCTTCGCCGACTTCCTCCACAACGTCTTCCACAAATTCGGCAACCGACATGGCTGAATAATCTACTGTCCAACTTAGACACAGGCGGTATGTAGGCTTCTGTAATTGTCACTGTCTGTTATGAATTCACGGAACGTCCATAAACTCCTTTTAACAGTCCACACAGCACAACTTGAAGTCCGAAGCACCACGTGCGCACATCAGGCTAATCACTCACCGCCGTACGTAGTTGCTTGCCTTGGCTCTAGCGATAATGTGAAGCAAAAGAACACCGCTGCCACCAGTCTGTAACCCTATGTTTGGGGTGCTCCCGTCTCACGGGCCGTGGGTAATAACTTGGGCTACAGGTATTAACTTTGGTTCTTTTATTCTCGCGACCAAACGGCAAGGACAGTCCAACAAAACATTCAGCATGCCGTCTCTAACTTTCAACTCGTCCGTCCCTTAATTCGGTCCCCCTCTATACCAAAAAAACAGGAACCTAAATTACAAGAAGGGTAATAATTATACTGTGCAGGTAACTAAAATAATACCACAAATAATATTACAGATAATGTAATAATAAATTAAATAATAATAACTTCTCCCAAAACAAATACCAATCACTTCAATCACAAAAGAAATAATCCAAAACTTAGATTACATTAATGTAAAAAGAGAGGCGGCTTCAGTCCCGTGAAGCCAGCAGGTCAGAGAATGAGAGATCATAAACAGGACAACACCATACCTCATTAATTATGCACGCTCGCCACTAACTGTAGAGGGGGTCTGCTGCAGGTGAGATATGTGATTAATGAATGAGTGTGTGACAGTTGAAGTGGACTGGATCACTGAGGGGGTTACTAATCCCTCAAAATTACCTTCAGATTTGTCCATCATTGATCAAAAAATTCTGTCAAAAGACGGAGAATAATCAGTTAACGCCACCTCTGAGGGGAATTGGAAATTTTAACTTTCAGTTAAAAAACGTGAAGCTGGTAATTCATTCGCATATGGCATAAATAAGTATTATGTTAAATTAAACATTTTGATTGAATAAAAACTAAGTTTAGGATTATGGATTGGGTGGCAGAAATCGTGACGTAAGGATAAGGGCGGAGACATGACGCAACCAGGAAATAATCCGAAGGATAGGACTGTCCCATTTAACAACGGTGTGACGGCCTACCCGTCCTTCGGAGGACGGGCCTACCCATCCTCCGAAGGACTGGCCTTCGGAGGACGGGTCCTTCGGAGGATGCAGCCCCTGAATTGGGACACAGCAAGTGAGTAAGAAGTAGCAGGGAGCTAACCTTAGCTTAGCTTCTCTTTGGTCTGGATATGCTAAGTGCTATCTGAGCGTGATATAAAAGAAATCATTAACTCTTCTTCTACAAGACTTAAGTTGAATTAAGTGAATTAAGTTTTCTCAATCTGGAACTCAAATTAGGAATTTAGCACTCTAAGCAAACCAGGTGGCTAACTTAAGTGACTTTAACTTAGCTTAACTTAATGAATTCCAAACTTTGTAAGAGTACTTCTTAGGCCTTTATTTACACCACAGAAAATAAAATTATGAAATCTATAAGTGTACTGCAAACAGGTTTCTGCATAGCAAAACATTTATGTATGTATGTATGTATATCATGCATTAAATGTGTTGCAAGGAAAATGATGAATATTGCACAGAGGCTTGGGCATTAAATCAATTTTATCAATTCATTCAATTTTTTTTGTGGCGGAAAATTTAATAAATAAAAAATTGGAGTCTTCTCCTCTTGTTATGGTGCACCTTTTGGCCCCCTTACTGCAGCTTACTGTGGTGGAATCATTTACACAAGGCACCAAGTACAGGTACTACCTGAAAAATTAGAATTTCAAGTAAAAGTTGTTTTATTTTGGCAATTTAACAAAAGATAAAACCAACAAATTTTATTGAGGCATTACACGCAAATTGGCATATCTCAAGCAGTTCCTTGTTGTAACTTTGCTAATTAAGATTTTCCAGCTTATTAAAACCACAAACCCACAAGCTCAGAAAATTAGAATACTGTGAAAAACTTTAGTTTTGTAGGTTCAAAGAGTCAAATTCTAGTCAGGCAAGTAATCCTAAACACCTGCAAAAGGGTCCTGAGCCTTTAAAAAGTCTGTCTTGGGTTGGCTCAGAAGAGTTCAGACATGGGGAAGACTTCTGATCTGACAGTTGTGCTGAAAACTATCACTGACTCTCTCCACAAGGTTGAAAAAACACACCTGAACCCCACTGAAAATCTGAGGGACATTGTCAAGAAAAAACTGTACGGGAAGAGACCAAACAATAAAGAAGAGCTAAAGGCCGCAATTGAAGCTTGCTGGTCTTCCCTAACCCCTGAGATACGCCACAAACTGGTAGCATCCATGCCACGCTGGATGAAGGCAGCTGGTCGGGCAAAAGGGGCCCCAACCAAGTACTAAATACAGGTGCAAGAGTTTAGTTTTGGAGGCCTCACATTTTTGTATTTAAAATCCTTTTTTACATTGACTTTATGTAGTATTCTAATTTTCTGAGCTTTTGAATTTGAGATTTTTTTTTAAGCTGCAAGACCTGATCAGCAAAATCCAAAGAAATAAAAACTTGAAATATGCTGATTTGCATATTATTTGTTTATATAGTGTGTTAAATTCACATTTTAAGTCGAATTGCAGAAATACAACAACCTTTTCAGGATATTCTAATTTTCTGGGTAGTACCTGTATAATAAGAAAGGGGCTCAATGGTCAGTGTTAACCGAAGCGGATGCTTTGTAGATCACTTAAGATTTTAATCTGTGTTTATTGTTTGTTTTGATTTTAACAACTGTAAAGTGTCTTTGAGTTCTTGAAAAGCGCTATATAAAATAAATTTATTATTATTATTATTATTATTAAAGGTGTGTCACCCATATGGACAAGACTGGGTTTATCCACTCACTGAAAACTATTGACCCCAGGTCCAAGTGAAATTCCATGTATTCTTGTAAGTTGTGCCATTGTATGAAGCTAGAGATAATTAAAAATGTCAGTGTCGTGTATTTTTCTTCAGATTCAGTAAGGAGAGAATTAATGTTTTTGAAATGGTGCAGCTTCCAATAAGAATGTAAACAAGTCAGTCTCCTTTCCAAACTACAAGGCATATTTTTTAATTTTTTATTATCACTTATTTGAAGTTTTTGATAAAATAAAAGCAAAAGTTGTTTCTAATTATCTCTGTCATTTGTATTTTTTGGATTTCTTTAGGAAAGAAAATCTGTAAAAATCACAAGTTGTTTATTTTGTGAAAAAAATCAGAGATTTATCTTTTAGGCCATATCACCCAGCATAATCGCACAGGTAGAAAAGAAGCGATTACTGTATGAAAAAGAAAACAACCTCCAAAGTTGCTCCTGTTTCACTAATGTGTATCAATTAAGTCTGAGGAATGAAATTAAAATTTTGTAGAGTTTAGAACATAACCTGTATTATCATATTAGCGATCCCATGAGTTTTCCATTTTGCTGCCCCCTGCAGACAATTTTTTTCACTTTTTCCCTTTTTTAAACAGAAAAATTTCATTTTACATTATTCAAATTCAAATATATCCCTCACCATGAGTTTCAGCTGCAGCAAAATAAATAAAGAAATAAATAATAAAAGAAAAAAAAGGCTCTTCACAGCTACCTGCAGTTATTGACTCTTTTTGATCTGCAGGTGACATACTGGCATCAGTAATATTTCCAGTCAGTTTCAAAACCATCTGAAAACTTCTCCCAGTCTAAAGACAAAGAAGCTTTAGTCCTCGCAGTTTCAGATTCAAGCTTCAATACCAATGTCATGATAACATTATTTACAATAAAACAAGAGTTTGCTGGTTAAATGAGCAGAAAACCCTCAGTGGATACTCTCAACTTAACAGAATGAGCACCACCTAGTGGCACACTGTGTCATCGCAGTTTGCTGCTCACAAATGGGGAAAAAAAAAAGTCCGGTGGGAGGGTCGATTCCCAGAAATGGTCCACTCTCTGTTCGCCTCCTCATTTTCAGGAAGCTGTAAGCCTAACAACAAAAGAGACGTCATGAAGTCTCAAAAAACACAAGAGAAAGATCCTGAATTTTCCAAATATTTAAAACAAACTCTTCAAAATACTCATTTTGATAGGTGCCATCACTCTGTTTTCCATCTTTACCTCTCAGACTCACTCAAACATGCGAAGCTTTGAGAGTTTGACATCCTGTATGAGCTTCGCACGGATCTCTCTGTAATAAATTCAATATTAAATTCCTTCATGCGTTTAGTGAACACGCCTGGTTGCGCAAACTCTCTTTAACTCGTTCAGCCTGTTTGTTCAGTTTGCAGACATGAAAACTAAACTTCCACCCTGTTCTCCAAAATAAAAGCCTCAGAAGAGGACTGAACACAACACAACACAAAACACAACACAACAACACGTTACAACACACAACACAGTGGCATCATCAGCACGAAAAAGGGACAAAATCAAAGTGCAACTCAAGATGATGGATCTGGAAAATCTTACATTAGTCACTGATCAAAGAAATCAAAATTAGCCAATGGATACAAAGTTATCTATAAAAACATATTTAATCATAGTTGTATGTTTCCAGAGGATGAAGAGTTTCTGCATTAGGGACTGTTGTTGTTGTTGCCACTTCAGGCTCTGTTCGATCACTTTTTGTCATCTTGTGATGTTTCAAAGTGACTGTTTGCATGAAACATCAAAGTGAAAAAAATAAATAAAAATGGGGTTATCATGTGCTCCAAGTACCAGCTCCTATTTGAAACAAAGTCTCCCATGCTCATGAGACAGATGGTGCGCATCAGCTATCTATCAAAGCACCACAAGATTTAAGCACTGAAGTTTGTCACACAAGAAATGTGATAACAAACACACTGATCAGACGTCATTTTTGACCTTTAAGGTGGTTTGATTTATTAACGACATCAGATCATGCACAGAGTTACATGAAAGAAACCACTTAGCTGTCAAATAATGGGTATCCTATTACTATATATACATATATATATATTTATTACATACATATAAATGTGTATGTGTGATTATTACAGAAGAGGATTAGGGCCGCTGAAACAAAAAAAAACAAAAAAACAAAAAACAAAATCAGATATTTTTCTGATTATTATTCTGAGAAAAGAAATCAGAGTTTTAAGAAAAGAAAGCCAAATTCTGAGATTAAATTCCAAATTCTGACTTTTTTTTCTTGGAATTTCAATTTTAATCTCAGAATTATAACATCCAATATAATTTTTTTTTTATTTATTATTTTATACCAAGAAAAAAATCAGAATCCTGACATTGGAATAAAATTCTGACATTAAAGATACAAAAGATACAAAGATACAAAATAAAACAGGAAACGTTTCAGACAAAATAATGAAAAAATAACACGGGACAAAAATCAAGATACAAAATAAAGACGTAAAAACTTGACAAAAGCAACTCATGCTAACACTTCAGAGTGTTTGGAAATGATGACCTGCTCTGTCATCACAACACATGCACATGTTTATTTAACATGGTTTTAAGATCCAGGACTGGTGAGGAGGGGTTCTTTCAGCTCTGCATGCTGACCTGCACTTTCTTCACCCTGTAGGAACAGAAAGAAAGGGATGAATTAGATGTATCTCACCTGATTTCGAGACATTACAAACAAAATAAAAGCCTGGATTATCTGTAATGAGAGGAATGATCACCAGAGGGGCACCTAATCCTGTTTCTGACCTTTTCTGTCCTCATGTTGATCAGAGCCTTGAGTCCCAGAACAGCCAGGCTGATGCAAACACAGAGCTGGAGGACAGTCAGGATGAGCATCGTGACGTCCATCCCTGTCATCAAACGCTGACACAGACAAGAAATTATGACAAAAACAAAGATTAATTCATCATAATTAGGATTAAGAATAAGTATTAATTATAAAACCATCGATTTTCAGTTTTGCCTTTGATATCACTTTGCTCACTCTGTAAAGATAACCTATAGAATAAGAGAATTCCTCATTGGTTTCACGCAGATTGATGCTGTACAGCACGATGCCAACGATGGAGAAGATGGATCCGATTATGTTCATGAAAACAGCGAAGATCACCTGTGAAAAAACACATGAAATTAACATGTTTTACTTTTTTAAAATGCCTCATACAGCAGTGCAGGTTTTGAATAACCTTAAGGATTTACTCACTGAGCAAACAGACGGGAACCGGCCAGCCAGAACGGAGATGATTCCAGACACCAGGAACTAAAGAGGAGGGAAAATTAAAATCATCTATTCTCAGTTTGGCTTTTTTTTTAGTTTTTTAAAAAGACAAAAACAATAAACGTGCTCTTACCACACCACCCAGCCAGTAAGCAACTCCTAAATGGGCAAAGTCTTCAGGATGTAGGCTTAACCGACCCGGCCCGAGCCCAATGTTGAAGAGTCCAATCATGATCTGTACGGTCTGTGGAGATTCAAAATTATGACATCAAACTGAAACACTTTGTGACTAAACCTTAAATAGAGACAAATGTTCAACTCATCTCACCCCGAGAGCCGCCGTCACAGCTGACTGCATCATACCTGACTTCACAGAGCAGCACATGGGACTGAAGCAGAGAGCTCTGAGGATCTGACACAGTGGAGGGAGAAAGCTGTTCCTGTCCTCCTTCACAGTGATCACAGTCACTCCTTTTGTGTTTAACACAGAGACGGACATGTCTCTCAACTGGAACAGGAGAACAGAAGTTTAAGGGTTAAGAGTGAATAAATTAAATACTTCTTTCTAAATGTCAATGTCAGCTTTATTTATAAAGCATTGTTAAAACTTTCCAATAAAATATGCAGAAACTATAACAATAATAATTTTAAAAAAGCATAAAAACAACAACAATAAATAAAAGACCCAATAAAAGTGACTATATATTGCCAAAGGTCAAAGTAAACAAGTGTTTTAAAAGTGGTGAGGCTATTCGATCCCCTCTAGATTTTAAAAATGATGACGAGGAAGGTCTAAACCCACCTGATCATCTGATCTAAGGGTTCTGGAGGGCTGTAACTTAATAAGATCCAACAGGTTTTCAGGGTCCAGCCCATTCAGAGATCTTAAAATCTATCCTGTACCTAACTGGAAGCCAGTGAAGTGAAGAAAGCGCTGGAGTTATGTACTCATGTTTGCAGGATGCAATATATAACAAAAGCATGGATGACTTTTTCAAGGTCTTTCTGGCTCAGATATGATCTAACTTTGGAGACAAACCTCAGCTGAAAAGACCTGATCTAAACACTGAGATGGCCTGATTGTCAAGTTTAAAAGCACCATCAACAATCACACCAAGCTTCCTGGCATGGGATCCTTTGTACAGTGCTAAAGAGCCAAGGGAGCTGGCAAGGACCTGAACCAGGTCAGGGCAACCAAACAAGACAACCTCTATTTGTTTTCATTTAACTCTAAGAAGTTAAGATCCATCCACGTTTTGACGTCACTCATGCACAGCCTGAAGAAAGTCTTTGGTAGTGAATTTTATTGGCAAATACACCTGCATGTCATCAGCGAAGCAGTGAAAAGAATCATCATGCTTCCTAAAACCTCGACCCCAAGGGTACCTTATAAGAGGGAGAAAAGTAGGGGGCCCGGAACTGACCCTTGGGGGACCCCTGTCAAATGTCAAAAAGGGGCCACTGTGGATGCATTTAACCTCATGTTTGCTAGTAATCTTGTAGAAGTGCTGCATCTGTTTTGCCAGCAACTTGCACTCACGCTTTATCATGTTATCTGTAATGTTTGTATGCTATTGTGGATGTTTTCTGTCATTTAGTAACCTTAGAAAACAGCTTTCAGATGCCCATCAACCACCATCCGGCAGTTATGTGAGATTACAACCTGGGGCTGGTACAAACACTTAAAACGATTAAAAAAGATTCAAATTAAAAGATTATTTCAGGTGAAACAACAGTCAGATGAAAATCCAAGCCCTCGAGTGCTGAAATTACATGTAATATAAGGAAAAACCGACATAAATGTCTCTTTTTAACGAGAGGAGTGACACGAGATAGTAGTATGACGACAAATCAATGTCAATGAAAATAAACCATACCAAACCGTCACCCCGGATGTAATGACGTTTATTTACTGCTGTTTAATTTATCATGGATAAAGGTACACATGTTTTATATCCGTTTCTTCATGTTTGAAAAAGTGTGTGTTGTTATAAGTTTCCAGAGTTTCCCACCTTCCTAAAACTACTCAGCCTACTGCTTTTCCAGAACTCTCCACTCTCTCAAAAACATGACGACTGAAAACAAAACATCTATGAAAGACTTCAGCTGAAAATATTTATTCATTAAAATAATAAAATTTTCATAAATGTTTTTAGAGAGAAGAACTCACATTTGTTTTGCCACACTCCTTGTTTCGTAACGTTTTGTGCGTCGATGAAGATTTTAGTAGGAAGCGATAAAAGTAATTATACAGTCTGTGGATAAAACTGACGCTTCCTGTTGCTCATTTTATTGTTTCAAAATAAAAGCAGCTATTGTTTTATATATATATATATATATATATATATATATATATATATATATATATATATATATATATATATATATATATATATAATTTTATAACATTGGGAAACACTTAATATAGACACAGATTTGACGCAGGACAAAGTTGAAATAATAAAGGTTGGGAGATAAAACTAAAGACAAAACATGAAAAATAACACGGGACAAAAATCAAGATACAAAATGAAGACGTAAAAACTTGACAAGAGCAACTCATGCTAACACTTCAGTGTTTTGAAATGATGACCTGCTCTGTCATCACAACACATGCACATGTTTATTTAACATGGTTTTAAGCTCCAGGACTGGTGAGGAGGGCTTCTTTCAGCTCTGCATGCTGACCTGCACTTTCTTCACCCTGTAGGAACAGAAAGAAAGGGATGAATTAGATTCATCTCACCTGATTTCGAGACATTACAAACAAAATAAAAGCCTGGATTATCTGTAGTGAGAGAAATGATCACCAGCAGGACACCTAATCCTGTTTCTGACTTGTTTCTGACCTTTTCTGTCCTCATGTTGATCAGAGCCCTGATGCCCAGGACAGCCAGGCTGATGCAAACACAGAGCTGGAGAATAGTCAGGATGAGCATCGTGACGTTCACTGCTTTCATCATACGCTGACATAAACAAAAAATAACGAACAAACAAAGATTGATTTATCATAATTAGGATTAAGAACAGACATTAATTGTGAAACCATCAATTTTCAGTTTTGCCTTTGATATCACTTTGCTCACTCTGTAAAAAAAATTGTTGCGATAAAAGAAGTCATTTTTGGTTTCACTCAGATCGATGTTGTACAGCACGATGCCACCGATGGAGAAGATGGATCCGATTATATTCATAAAAACAGCGAAGATCACCTGTGAAAAAACACATGACATTAATATGTTTTACTTTTTTAAAATGCCTCATACAGCAGTGCAGGTTTCAAATAACCTTAAGGATTTACTCACTGAGCAAACAGATGGGAACTGGCCAGCCAGAACGGAGATGATTCCAGACACCAGGAACTAAAGAGGAGGGAAAATTAAAATCATCTATTCTCAGTTTGGCTTTTTTTTATTTTTTTAAAAAGACAAAAACAATAAATGTGCTCTTACCACACCACCCAGCCAGTAAGCAACTCCTAAATGGGCAAAGTCTTCAGGATGTAGGCTTGTGCGTCCCAGCCCGAGCCCAATGTTGAAGAATCCCACCATGATCTGTACGGTCTGTGGAGATTCAAAACTATGACATCAAACTGAAACACTTTGTGACTAAACCTTAAATAGAGACAAATGAAAACTCCTCTCACCCCGAGAGCCGCCGTCACAGCTGACTGCATCATCCCTGACTTCACAGAGCAGCACATGGGACTGAAGCAGAGAGCTCTGAGGATCTGACACAGTGGAGGGAGAAAGCTGTTCCTGTCCTCCTTCACAGTGATCACAGTCACTCCTTTGGTGTTTAACACAGTGAAATACATGTCTCTGACCTGGAACAGGAGAACAGAAATTTAAGGGTTAAGAGTGAATAAATTAAATACTTCTTTCTAAATGTCAATGTCAGCTTTATTTATATAGCACATTTAAAACAGCTGGTAGCCCACCAAAGTGTTTTCCAATAAAATATGCAGAAACTATTATAATAATTTTTAAAAAAGCATAAAAACAACAACAATAAATAAAATACCCAATAAAAGTGACTATTCATTGCCAAAGGTCAAAGTAAACAAGTGTTTTAAAAGTGGCGAGGCTATTCAAACTCCTCTAGATTTTAAAAAGGATGAAGAGGAACATCAAAAACCACTTGATCAGCTGACCTAAGGGCTCTGGAGGGCTGTAACTTAATAAGGTCCAACATGTTTTCAGGGGCCAGCCCATTCAGAGACTTAAAAACAAATAAAGGAAACTTAAAATCTATCCTGTACCTAACTGGAAGGCAGTGAAGTGAAGAAAGCACCAGAGTTACGTGCTCATGTTTCTTTGTTTCCCAGTTAAGAGACGAGCTGCTAGCAGTTGAGCTCTGATTGGTCAATGCCGACATACAAGGAGTTACAAGTTTAAAATCATCATCAACAATCACACCAAGTTTCCTGGCATGGGATCCTTTGTACAGTGCTAAAGAGCCAAGGGAGCTGGCAAGGACCTGAACCAGGTCAGGGCAACCAAACAAGACAACCTCTATTTGTTTTCATTTAATTCTTAGAAGTTAAGATCCATCCATGTTTTGGCATCACTCATGCACAGCCTGAAGAAAGTCTTTGGTAGTGAACTTTAATCACAAATACACCTGCATGTCATCAGCGAAGCAGTGAAAAAAAACACCATGCTTCCTAAAAACTGACCCCAAGGGTACCTTATAAAGGGAGAACAATAGGGGACCCAGAACTGACCTTTGGGGGACCCCTGTCAAATGTCAAAAAGGGGCCACTGTGGATGCACTTAACCTCATTTTTTTTGTAATCTTGTAGAAGTGCTGCATCTGTTTTGCCAGCAACTTGCACTCACGCTTTATCATGTTATCTGTAATGTTTGTATGCTATTATGGACGTTTTCTGTCATTTAGTGACCATAAGAAGACAGCTTTCAGATGCCCATCAACCACCATCCGGCAGTTATGTGAGATTACAACCTGGGGCTGGTACAAACACTTAAAAAGATACATTATTTTAGGTGGAACAACAGTCAGATGAACATCTAAGCCCTCAAGTGCTGAAATGATATGTTATATGAGGAGAAAACGACATAAATGTCTCTTTTTAACGAGAGGAGTGATACGAGATGGTAGTATGACGACATATCAATGTCAACGGAAAACAAACACCAAACAGTCACCCCGGATGTAAGGACATTTATTTACTGCTGTTTAATTTATCATTGAAAAAGGGACATATAACAACACACACTTTTTCAAACATGTAGAAACAGATATACAACATTAGTTTTCCAGAGTTTCCCACCTTCCTAAAATTACCCAGCCTACTGCTTTTCCAGAACTCTCCACTCTCTCAAAAATATAACTCTGAAAACAAAACATCCATGAAAGACTTCAGCTGAAAATATTAATTCATTAAAACAATAAAATTGTCATAAATGTTGTTTGAAGAGAGAAGAACTCACCTATGTTTCTTCTACACTCCGTTTCGGACCGGTTTGTGCGACGAAGAAGATTTTAGGAGGCAGCGATAAAACTGATGCTTCCTGTTGATTGTTTTATAATTTCAAAATAAAAGCGGCGATAAAATAACTTACTAACTAACTAACTAACTAACTAACTAACTAACTAACTAACTAACTAACTAACTAACTAACTAACTAACTAAATAAATAAATAAATAAATAAACAAATAAATAAATAAATAAATAAATAAATAAATAAATAAATAAAAATACTACTAATACTACTACTAATAATAATAGTTGTTATTATTATTATTATTATTATTATTATTATTATTATTATTATTATTATTATTATTATTATTATTATTATACAAAAAACAAGGGTATGGATCCCTTTATTTTATACACATGAAAATATTCTCATTCTTTGGATTTTTTTCATACTGACATCCTCTCTAATAAAAAAAGGCTCTTCTTTAATTTAAAGTAGAATTTTATCAGCAGAAGGTAAAGACTGAAAACTTAATAAGTGTTCTTTAAGACTTTTTTTTTATTTTTTACCAATTTTAAAAATTTTATTGAAGCAAGTTCAGATAAAAAAAACTAACACTTGAAGCATCAAAGTGATTATCAGAAATTCTGGTCTCCTTGTTGTACACAGCAGTTTTAGCTACTTTAATTTAACTACTTCAGTACATTTAAATTCCAAAGTGTTACAGTAATACAGTGATAATCTACTCTGTTGTTACAAAACATGCACATGCTTGTATAAAAAGGTTTTAAGCTCCAGGACTGGTGAGGAGGACTTCTTTCAGCTGTGGATGCTGATCTTCTGCACTTTCGTCCCCCTGTGTGAACAGAGAGAATGGGATAAAATTAATATTTCCAGAATTACTGCATCAGGAATTCATCTACAACAGCTGCTCCAAACAAGGTTTTTTAGGAGGGACACTTGACTTAGTATTTGCCTTGATTCTGACCTCTTCTTTCCTCCTATTCATCAGAGCCTTGAGTCCCAGAACAGCCAGGCTTATGCAGACACACAGCTGGAGGACAGTCAGGATGAGCATCGTGACGTCCATCACTGTCATCAAACGCTGACACAGACAAGAAATAATGACACAATCAATCTCTTATGTGTTGTGTAAACACAACACATTAAGATAATCACTGTGTGTTCATTTAACTTCATAGTTGAAGTATTTAAAAAATTAAAATAGTTCCTGTTAAAAACAATCACACATTTACATTCATTTCCTGCAGGAACTCAACACTAGAGCACCAAATTTGTATCAATCCGCAGCTGGAAATAGTCCCAAAGGAGTGCTCTTTGTCTCGTGTGAACATGACATAAACATTGTCTGTTCAGGTGTTTATGGGATGTGTTGCAGGAGGGTAAAATCTAAATTTTATTAAGAGTTTTATTCTCAAAGTTTTCTTACTCTGAATAACTCTGCCACATAACGGCAGCTGCCTTCATCCAGCTCCAAACAATAATCAGTGGTGATGGTTTCCCTCAGGTCGATGCTGAGGAGCACGACACCAAAGATGGAGACGATGGATCCCAGTGTGTTCATGAAGACGGCCAGTTTCACCTGAGAAGACCTCATGTTTATTAACTCGCTGATCATAAATGAATCTGTACAAGAGTAAGACAGCTCAATTTAAAAAACATTAAAGCTTAACTCACTGAGCAAACAGCAGGAAACTGACCAGAAAGAACAGAAATGAGTCCAGACACCAGGAACTAAAGAGGAGGGAAAATTAAAGTTCATTTAAATCATTTATTTTCAATCCAACCTCAAAGTAAAGAAACAAATGTGCTCTTACCACACCACCCAGCCAGTAAGCAGCTCCTAACTGACCAAAGTCTTTAGGATGTAGGCTTGTGCGTCCCGGCCCGAGCCCAATGCTGAACAACCCCACCATGATCTGCACGGTCTGTGGAGATTCAAAACTATGACATCAAACACAAGTCAGATGTAAATAAACTGCTGAAGAGCAAAAGTACTTCAACTCCTCTCACCCCGAGAGCCGCCGTCACAGCTGACTGCATCATCCCTGACTTCACAGAGCAGCACATGGGACTGAAGCAGAGAGCTCTGAGGATCTGACACAGTGGAGGGAGAAAGCTGTTCCTGTCCTCCTTCACAGTGATCACAGTCACTCCTTTGGTGTTTAACACAGAGACGGACATGTCTCTCACCTGGAACAGGTGAACAGAAAGTTAAGGGTTAAGGGTGAATGAATTAAACACTTATTGGGAATCATTTTGTCAAAGTTGAAAAGGCATCCAGGTTAAAGACCCGCTGACAGAAAGAAAACAGCAATGCAGGCTTTGATTTTGGCCTGTTGGTCATGTCACACAACCATTTAGCTAACAACCCAAGTTTGAAACCAGCTGTGGCCCATGTTTTCAGATAGAGGCGTAAAAGCCCAAAACAAACAAACAAACAACAACAAAAACAGCCAATTAAAACCAAAACAATGAAAAACCACAGAAGAATGAATTAAAAAAGTGACACAAGATGACCACAAAGACACAAGGCAACTTAAAGGAAACACAATACAACAACAACAACAATAACGACTAAATAAATAAAGAATAATTTAAAAAATAAATCAACAAAAATTAAAGCTGAAAAATCGAACTTCATACAAACCTTTAAGTTTCACTTATGTAATTTTTCTTGGTCTTTACCTTTTCCTTTTTTATCTCACTGATTAAATCCTTGATGCCCAGGATTGTGAGTCTAACACTGCCAGAGAGCTGAAGCACCGCCAGGGCGATCATCGTGGTGTCCATGGAAATCAACAAAGTCTGAGGGATTAAACAATGGGAAATAAATTCGATTTAATTTATCAAAAATGAATGAATGAATGAATGAAAAATAAATAAATAAATAAATAAATAAATAACTGTTATAATGATGATGACAACAACAATAACAAAAATAAAACAAAACATAAGTTAGTAAATAAATAAATGAATGAATAAATCAATAAATAAATGCAGTTACAATACATTCATTTTTCATACTTGAAGAACATTAAAGAGGGGGTATTTTCTCCATATTTGGAACATGCTAAATGTGCAGATTTTTAAAACGCTATCCATCCGAAATCCCTGTATCTGTCTGTAGATGGCTTAAAATGATCCGTTCCAAAAAAAACGTAGAACGAGAGCTTCACAAGATTTTTACGAGACTTGCTAACGTGATGAGGTCATCGTGTAGTGATCTCCTAACTGGTTCATGTTGTGTGTCAAACACCAAGGTCTGCCCCATAGCTCTGCCTCTGACAGCCCTCCAGAGGACTGGCCAATCAGAGTGAAGGTGGTTTATGGAGCAGGGAGTCTTAAAGAGACAGCAGCTTAAACGAAATATTTCAGACAGGCTGAAATAAAGGTTTTGTAAAACAGCAGTGTGGGGAATATTAGAGATTTTTGGAGTGGTAACTTGTGTAACGATACTGTAGCAGGTACCAGAAGGACAAAATTACCCCCCCCCCAAAAAAAAAAAATAAAAAAGCACAATACCCCCTCTTTAAGCTCTTGATGACTGTTTGTGGCTTCATGTTCGGAGCATGCCTGCCTGAGCACGGAGCGCCACTGCCCTGCAGTTGTCTCTGTCATGACAATCAGCACTGATACTGCTGCCATCACACAGCCAGAGCAGGGAGGCATCTCTCAAATCGATGACGTACAGGATGATGCCAGTGATGGCGAAAATCGCTGCAGCTATGTTCATGAACACAGCGAAGCCCACCTGAGAGAAGAGAGAAGAGACACCTTAAAGTCAAATACAAGCAGCATTCATAAGGACAGGAGGTGATGGGAAAGGCAGCCGAAGAGTTACTCACCAGGACACGTGAAGGGAACTGTCCAGCCAAAATGGACAAAATACCAGTCACAATAAACTGAAGGCAGAGCACACAGTCAGTGCACTTAGAAATCTTTCAGGAGAAGGTTTATTTTTAAGCTCTGTTTTGTTCCAAGACTATCAGAGAACCCACTCTCTGCAGGACTAAAATATTTGGTAACACATCTATTAGCACAGCTATCACCAAAGTATTGAGCAAAAGTTTTATTTTACCACACCACCCAGCCAGTAAGCAGCTCCCAAGCTGGCCAAATCTCCAGGAAGTAAGCTGGTTCGCCCCGGACCCAGTCCAATGTTGAACAGCCCCACCATGATCTGCATCGTCTGGGAAGGATTCAGAATAACGCATCATCATTTTAAATGATTTATGGCGTACAAATTTAACCCCAACTTTATCTGCTCACCCCCAGAGCCGTGCTGTAGCAAGCCTGCAGCGCCAGCTCCTCAAACACAGAGCAGAAGGCCCTCAGGATCCGGCACCAGGCAGGACACATCATGCTCTGACCGCCACCTGCTCGCACACCTGAAACAGCAAAAGAGACTCTTTTCAAAACTGTGTGTCCATGTGAGCGTGAATATGTCAGCACCACGCAAAGTCAACAGAGAGTCCCTGGTATCGTTCAACAATCCTATCAAATCCAAATATGCAGCTGTTGTTGCCGTTCTTGGAGGATTTCTTGGAGGATTTTTGAGTTCAAAACTTGTTTCTGTGTCAGTTTTATACCTGAATGGGACTTCTTTTATACATTTATGGCCTCATGCGATCATCAATCTTCCCTGAACCGTTTGGAAATGCATACAAAAATGTTTTTTTTTAAAGCCCTTTTTTTTCTTATCATGTTTCGTTTGAGTGTTTTTCACCAGCACATTCTCAAATTACTCAAAAATCCACTCTGTCTAAAAGGGCCGCAGGAAAAAAAGTGACATTTCAATCTCAGCAGACTTTAAAATAATAATAATAATAAAAAATCTTTGAATAACAAAGTGTCCACTTCAAAGTGCGTACAAACTCACCTGTCAGTGATTGGATGCTGAAATGCTGAAATGTTCCTCCTTCATTTGACTTCCACAGAAATGTCACCTCCCATCACACCGCTCACTTTTCCTTTCAAAATAAAAGCTCAGCATCTTTAGAGCTAGCTGCAAGAAGAGCTGGGTGAAGCTGTCAGATATGGAAGCCCAAAGTGGACACTCTTATGGCAGGATGATGTCAGTCGGAGCTCAGTAAATTTGATCAGGATCAGCTGAGATATAAAATCTGTGTCTTATATTCATCTTTAATCTTAGCTTTGAGAAAGATGGTGTGTTGTGAGATTTTGTAGCATTTAGAAGTAGCCTGACTCGTCGTCTGTTCCTCCTTCAGGTCTCTTTTTGCTAATCTAAGGATAGACAGGGCGTTCATCCAATCAGCAATCAGAGTCTAGTCGCCAACAAATACCTAACACTATTTTTTTTTGTCATGTTATCTTTTTCATCATGTTCTCTCTTTTTTGTGGTTTTCTTTTTTAATTGTTGTTTTGTCACGTTTTCTTTTTGTTTTTCTCTTTTTGATTTTTTTCTTCGTGTGTGTTTTTGTTTTGTTGCTGTTCTTTCTTTTTTTGATGTCATGCTCTCTTAAATCATATTTTCATTATTTTGTTTGTGTTTACTTTTGTTTTGTTGTGTAATATTTTTTGTTGTGTTTTTTTTTTTTTGTCTCTTTTTTTATTCATTTGTTTTTGTGTTTTGCACTTCAGGGCCACCGTAGAGGCTCGGGGTTATATTTAATGTACATAGATAAGAAGATAATCTATGTACTTGTAAATCTCTCAGAAAGGAAGTGAATGATCTTTTGCTTTTATTGACATAAACACATAAATAAATTCTTTCAAAACTGTATTTTATTTTTGATTCACTGCTGTGGAAAGTAGGATTTCCCAAAAATAATTTCAAAGATTCAGATGTCTGTGGAAGCCATAAATTCACAAGGAGAGAGTTTAGCTTGTGGATAAATTTTGACATTCATAGAAAATGAGTTGAAGCTCCCAAAAGGCATTTTCAGTTTGTGTGTATATTGGCGCCCCCTGTGGACAAAGCAGCAACCTTCCTTTTGTTCTTGATAATCTTGTACTTGCTTGTACTTCATTTGTATGTGATTAAATCTCCTCTTGATTCATGTTAAGATTAAACCGTATCAGTATTTAAAAACAACAATAACAGTTTTCTGAGCACGCTGTTTGAAGCCTTCTTTGACTTTAACATGTAAGATGACATCAGTGTGAATTTCCTGTTTCAGAACTGGCAAAGATTCCTCACAGCAGCTTTATTATAAAATTGATCACGATTCGCAGATTCTTAATAGCGTGAAGGAACCATCAAAAAAGGAGAAGTGAAAAACAAAAACCGTACAGGAAATGTTTTCAGGATGATCAGCAAGATCCAACAGGCCTGACGTGATTGTGTAATCATGGAAAGTCCCATAAAAAAAGAAAACACAAACCGCTGAGGGGAAGATGAAAATAAGAAGCAGCTGGTGAGTGAATGCAACGCTCGGCATAGTTTGGGTTACACAGAGTAAAGTTTTTCATCAGACTGCAGAGTTACGGGTGACCTCCTCCAGCAGGTGTTTGTGCTCTTTTAGAGCCCTGATGAACAACACAAGAACACCACAAAGTACTTTAAAAAATATATTGATTTTTTTTAATCTCGTAACACTTTTATTTTTTGAGGGTTTTAAATAACAAGAGAATAAAAATAAGATACAACTAGTCAGCCAATTGCATCACGGCATAATTTTTGTATCAAGATTTTTGGACATAAAGATTATTTTTGATATTAAATCAAATAAAAAAAATTTAAAAAAAGAAAAGAAACTTAAAGTGACACAAAGATGTAAAAGAAAATATTACATTTCTGAAGGATTTAAATGATTAAATTTGATGGTAAAGTCTAATTTTAGGAGGAGGGTTTAGGCAACAAATGCTATTTTACCCAGTGTTCAAGCTACTTTAAATTAACGTTTGAAATTCTTTTTATTAAATATACAATCAGATCAATGTGAAGGACACTTGACTTCATACAAAAAAAAAGTATTTTACAGTTAATTTTATCATGAATTTATAAATTTTATTTTCTGGGGATGCAAACGGCACCAAATCACCGGGACGGTCCTTCTGCTCTTTGGTGCATTTCTGCTTCACCCTCTCTGCTCTGTATTTCCTGACAACCTGCAGCTGTCTCGACTGATAAACAAAACCTAAATTCTGATGATAGTTCATCCAGTACATTGTCATTTCTCTCCCCAAAAACAGAAAGTCCAAAGTCTGCATGTGTGACATGAAGCGTTACTGATGGAGACTAAATGTCTTAACTTGTAATTAAAAGAAAACAAAAAGACGATAAATGTGTACAAACAAAAGCCCAACTGAGACAGATTTCATCATTTTGATGTCTTTATTTTAAAAATATTGTAAAAATACAAAGAAAATCTCATCAGCCCATCAGTGTTAGACACATCCATGAAGCTCCCTTTAAGCCAGAAACACACGAAGGCCTCGTTTATACGACAACGCTGCACAGCGTTTCACTCAAAAAACGCCAAAAAAAACAAGAGAAAATTAAATCTGTTTACACAGAAACGATGATTGACTGAAAATGCTGTATGCATGCCAGGCCTGTAGGTGGCGATATAACTGTAGTGTCTTTTGGTAGTGCCTGATTATCTGGTGTTTATGTTGAATTCTTCTTATCTAGGTGCGGAATTGGAGCAACAGATGCACATTTTGTTGAAAGGCAGTCAGCAGATTCAGCAGCACAAGCACAACAGGGTTTAAAGTTTCCACAACTAAGTGGAATGTGCACACGCAAAACGAAGCGTGACGTCAGCGTTTCCACTAAAACTCTGGCTTGCCATTTATACGGCAACAGAGGCTGCAGAGTATCAGAAAAATTCCACTCTGGAGGGCGTTTTAAAAAAGTTGCATTTTAGGTCGGGTAAAACGGCGTTTTCGTGTAAACAAAACTTTTGCATTTAAACTGTTGTCGAATAAATGGGGCCTAACTGTGAGGCACGCTGCAGGATAGAAAAATATAGAAAGACAGCTTAAAAATATATATATATATATATATATATATATATATATATATATATATATATATATCAGAAAGTGCAAATCTTATTAAAATGATGTAAAATATAAATGCTGATATTTTCAGTAACTGTATGGAGAAGTGTTGCAGAGACAGTAGCAGCTAGAACTGTGGATATCATGCATGTTACATTACATGAGACTAAGCGCTCAGGGTTACAGTCGCCTGTTACTTAAAGCACAGAGCAGAGATTTTCCTTTAGACTGCAGGGTCACTGCTGGCTTCTTCCAACAGGCGTCTGCAGTGTTCTGAGTCTTCAGGGCTCTAAAAGAGAAAACAGAGTTAAAACATTAAGTGAGAGCGTAAAAGCTCATTCTTGAGACATTTTGAGAAACAGAATGCTGAGAAAAATCATTTGACTGTGACGTGACTTTAAGGACTCTACCTTCATCTCTCCTTTCTGACTCCTCCTCAGAGCTTTGATCCCCAGGACGGCAGAGCTGATGACGATGCAGAGCTCCAGGACTGAGAGGACGATCAGCACCGCAAACATGCTCGTAAAAGTCATCTAGTGGTGCACACACAGACACACACACGCATTAAAAAACAATGCAACCTCAGAGCTATCTATCTTTGGTGTATATCTGGTAATCAATAGCCCAAACTGTAACAAAGTTTTTTCAATGTACAATAAATTTTCTTTGAGAAATCCTGAGAGTTTCTTTAGATAATCAGAGCAGTTCTTTGGTTTCAAAACCCGTCAGGAAGAGGTTTTTCCCCACGCTTACCACAGCCAGGTTCGCAGCCTCCAAGCACTTCTCCCTCATGGACTTCACCACAGGAGACAGAGTTGTTTCGTAGTCGTAGGAATCATCTCGATCACAGATCCATGACATATCAATGGTTACGATGCTGAGGCTGTAGAGTACAACGGCTGCGATGGCAAAGCAAACACCCAACAGATTCAGAATCACATTGAGGATGACCTGAAAAAAGACAAAAGAAGAAGAAGCTTGAATCACAGAAATGTAATGAAAGACAACAGTGAGATGCTGTAAAGCTGAAAGACTCACCAGGCACAGGCTGGGGCGCTTCTCAGACAAAATGCACATGGCTCCAAAAAAGATGAACTAAAAGATACCAAAAGAAAATATATCATAAACAAAATTACATTCAAATGAAAGACAAGAAATGAAAGTTGTCCCATCCCAAGAGCAATTTTTTTGGCTTTTGATAGCACTGAATGATGATTCAGGGACTCTTTCTGGGCTAACACATTTTAATCAACAGAGTCAATATCTTTGCTCAAGCTTTTAACCCTTTAAACCCCTCCCGACCCATCAAAAAAATAGTCAGAAAGTTCTTATTTTTTTTGTAACAGAGATCTTAGTGTTTTTATTTATGACATTTTGTGTCATATTTGATCAATTGGGCGGTTGTGGCTACTTTGTTAGCAAACATGCATCCATTCAATGCAAAAAATGCTTATTTTTAAAAACGAGGATGCTCCAACCGCAACTTTTTGGAAATTAGCAATGATTTTCCTACAAAAAAAAAGTGTGTGGATAATTTCCTGAGACCAGCTTTTTTGAAAAGGGACAAAATGTAACTTCAGCAGCCTGTAGTGGAATGATAATCTTCAAGAGGGTAGAAAACTTTTTTAACAGGTTGTTAAGGAAACAATTTATCATGTTGATGAGATAAAGGTCTTTGAAACTCATACCAAATATGATACATTCGGCAATAAAGGGTTAATAATGCTTTGAAAACACAGCTGTACATTTTGTGGGAAAGAATCTATGATTTTATTCTGATGAAAAATCAAACATAGAAAAAAAAAAAACATCTCTCGTCTTAAAGGAAAGGCTGGCTTACCATGACTCCTAACCAAAAAGGATACAGGTAGTTGTACTTTTGCCACCACGGAGCATTGCCTGTAAAGATTGCTCCACAAGCGATGTTCAGCAAGCCAAGAACAATTTGCAGAGCCTGTGGGAGACAGGGTGAAATATAGTCAACATTATAAAACACAATCACATCTGACACACCAAAGCTGGTTAGGAGATTGTCATCCCGTCACTTGAAATATGAAACATTCAAGCACATGTGAATGTTACTCACCCCAAGCAGGGATTGAGAAGATCCCTGGATCCTCTTCAGGAGCTGAGACACTGAAAAACATGAGGGGCTGTAGCAAAGGGTCTTGAGAATTTGGCACAACGGAGGACAAGCACTTGTGGGGTCTGAGGTCAGCGTGATGACAGTGACCCCATTAACCTCGTTCGTTTTCAAAGCCATCCTGACTGCTCCTGTAGACTGAAGAGAGGACAGAGGAAACTCATAATCTGCTGCTAAAAGCGTCTATTTCTTTGTTTTTTAACGTTAAAGCACTGAATTATCCTCTATTTTAAAAGAAAATCAACCAACAAAGACGACACTGGATTTAGATCAACAATCATGAACAGTGTCAGAACCACAGCCTGTGAAAGAATATTAAAGTTGTTACACCCCACTTCCTGTTCGTGCTACCGAAAGAGAAGAAGTCAGAAACGTTTAGTAGACAATAGGGGGTTTTCAAAAGACTTTCCAGACTTACCGGAAGGCGTAAATGTCGATAAGTAGACACGGAAACACAACTACTCGGTCAAAGTGAACAGATTTACCACGAAATACCCCAAAGGCAAAAAACATCATCCTTCTTCTCTGATTGAAGTCTTGCTCCCTCAGCAGCATTATGCTCGCTGCTGCCACCAGCGGTCGAAAGGTGAACCACACTCATTTGGATTCTTATTAATTTCCTGTTCATTTTAAGAAATGCTTTAAAAATATTATCAAATAAATTAAAATAAATAAATAGGGAAAAATTTCATTGTCACCTGCATATGACACCAGGTTGTGGACACTTGTGCAGACCTAAATATTAACCTGTTAAATACGAATAAACATAGAATAACAAGAATTTATCAGTACTATATTCAGTATTAGCTTATATTGCATTACCTCTCCCTGTGCCATCTTAACAGATAATATTTTCACTAAGTATGACAGAAAGTTAGTAAGTGGGTTTTTGTTTTTGATCACTGACATCAGTGAAAATATCAATCATAACAAACTTTCTGTCCTCTGTAGGTTGTTTTAGTTATTTTTATTTGCATGTTCAAAATAATAATGAATAAATAAAAAAAATCAACTTAATAAAAAAAAGTTTTCTACTTGACTGTTGCTGTGATATAGCTTCCAGCCACTGGTAGCAGCACTGAGCAGATCGCCCCTGTATTCACTCAGCGAAGAAGAACCTGGCTTGTAGTTCTCAGCTTCCGGACTACAACTCTTAACTCGTACTTTTCAGAGCTTACACTGTTGACTGGGAATACGTAGAGGTAAATATTAAATGGTTGTCCGTGCAGGCACGGGCCCTTAGCGCAGGCGTTCCTTTTACGGTCCATAAAACTTCAAAATAGAGGTGCAACGCAACACTACAAACAAAATAAAAAATGCTCAAGATGTTTAATTTAGCTGATCACTAGAAAAAGGTCATGGCTTAGTCATCTCAGGGTTCTAAAAAAAAAAAAAAAAAGTGGAATGCTGACAGTTTGCATAGGTCTATATAAAATTTAACTCCGGTATTTGCTTATATTTTTACAATAATGGATAAAATATGCTATTGTTAATATTTATTGTTATTATTATTTTAGTAGGCATATTGTGACCCCCACCTTAGTGCCTTAGAGGAAGCCTTTGTACAGGGCCCACGTGATGTGAAACGTCCCTGTTTCTTCGGGCAACATTTTAAGTGTAAGCTGGCTTCACATCTGAATTTTGCCGTTTGTTTAAACAACTCAGTCACACATGGAAATAAATAGGGCGAGTAAATATGAGGTGTTCACAGGAGACGGATTACAAAACTGAGGGCAGTACTAGTGCTCAATCACATCATGCTCGTACAGCCACAGCACAATGCATCAAACATTAAAATAACTGAGTATAATTGCTACAATGACACAAAAAAATAATTCAAAAAATAATAAAATAAATAAAAAAACAGCTGAGTTTACACTAAAATATTTCAACACTCTTCTTAACTGTTTCACATGCTGATAATTATGGTTGGTGGAAAATTATCTAATTGATTTACATTTCAACTCATACTTTAAATTGTTGTTAAAGAATAAACATAAGATTTACGATCCAAATGAAACACATGACTTTTAACCACTTTTATTTTATTTTTTTTTTGGAACACGGATGTGAAAACAAAAAACATAAAAACAAGTGAGTTAATGTCTCACATGATCTGACCTCTCTTTAGCTTCGAAGCTACTGACCTAAAATCATTATAATCAACAGAAAATCCCACTGAACAGAAACATAACATAACAGAGTAGAATGTAAAGTGGCATAGAATTGGTGCATATTATATACACAAGTGCTATAAAGTAGAAATGCAAACACTTTTAGAAGCCCTTAAAAACAAAGACCAAGTTTGAGAAGAGATTTACCAACTGGACTTGATTGACCCACAGTAAGCAGAGTGAGTTGTTTGAATGGTGTAGAACATTTTATGCAGATGAATGCAGCTCTTGGTCACTAACACTGCGATAGTGATTTTCATTTATGCTGCAGGGTTACTGGTCACTTCCTCCAGCAGTGGTTTGTAGTGTTCCAGGTCATCAGGACTCTAAAATAAGAAAATGAGACCAAATTCATGTCAAAAATCAAAGTTAGCATCAAAAACACATTTACACTCAGACATCTGTTGCTGTGAAAAGAAAACCAAACATTTCATGTTCAGTCAGTCTTCACTGTGCAGTTTGAAGCTCTACCTTCTTCTCTTTCTTCTCACTGCAGCACAGAGCCTTGAGCCCCAGGACGGCAGAGCTGATGGTGACGCAGAGCTCCAGGACTGACAGTACGATCAGCACACCATTGATGCTTCTCAGGAGCATCTGGATGAAAACAAGAGAAACAGTGTTGGCTTTAAATTCTTTTCACACTTTTCCTTTAAGGTTGTGGATCAGGGGCCTCATATACAGAGACTAAGTCCTCCATGCACTTCTCAGTGGAACGACTCCAACCTGCATCCATCTGGAGCATGTAGTCCAAGCACAAACAAATGATTTTGTTTGTAATAATCTTTGACAGTAACTTTAAGGACAGCATCTTTCTGTGAGAGTAAAACGGTCTCCTCTCCTCTGTTACACAGCTTCTCTGTTCATTTCTAAGAGGACAAGTTTCTGTACATACCTGCGTCAGATTTGCAGCCTCCCGGCATTTCTGCCTCATCACCATCTCTTCAGGAGATGGAGCTGGTGTAGTGTATTCATGGTAATGATAGTAATCATCATTATGTTCACAGTTCCACCAAATCCAAATGTCTCCAATATTGATGCTGTAGAGTACGATGGCTGCGATGGCAAAAGCAACTCCCACGATGCTTAGAATCACATTGAGGATGACCTAAAAAACAAAGGTTTGAGCACAGATCAGTTTCCATCCCTGCAGAGGAAGCAGCTCAGCGGTTGGAGTTAGTTTGAGGGTGATGTGACGATCAAAGTGCAAAACAAAAAGTAAAATCAAATTTAAATCAAAGCTGATGGTAAATCTGAAGATAACAGAGGGATGTTTAAAAACAGAATGACTCACCAGACATGGACTTGGGCATTTCTCAGACACAATGCTGATGGCACCAAAGAGGATAAACTAGAGACAGGAGAAGAAAAAAATCTGATTCAAATAGCATTTTTAAAAACCAAGTAAGTGCTGAGTTTTTATTTTTTACTTTTTTAAACATATAAAATCAAAAACATTAGTCTGCTTACCAGTCCTCCAAACCAAAATGGATACATTCTTCTTTCCATTAACCAACCAGAGCCGGCACCTGAGCTGAAGAGAATCGCTGCGAGGCCGATGTTCAGCAAACCAATCATGATTTGCAATGTCTGTGAAAGGGAAACATTGTATGAACATTAGGCTGTAATTAAGGCAAGTGTTTGAGCTGAGGAATTAAGCAGAACTGAGTGGGACGAGTAGAATAAGATAAAATAAATCAAGTTAACTCATTCAGATTCTAAAACTGAAGTTTCACAGAGCACTCACCCCAAGTGCGGACTGAGAAGCTCCCTGGATCTTCTTCAGGTGCTGAGACACGGAGCAGCACACAGGGCTGTAGCAAAGGCCTTTGAGGATTTGACAAATCGGAGGTAAAGCACTCTGGGGGTCAGAGGTCAAAGTAAGCACAGTGACCCCCTCGGTCTTAGTCATGGTCACTGACATCCTGCTGCCTGCTCCTGGAGACTGAAAGAGATGAGAGAGATCTTTGCTGAATCAGGTTATGGCTGCTGAGATAGGAACATATGCAGTTCGTAAAATAGCCCATTGCAGACTGAAGTGTGTCTCATTCTAGTTTTAGGGTAAAGACACTTAATTATTCTTAATCCGATGGTTTAGCCATCTTTGAGTATCAGCACAGTCACTGAGAAGCTGCGAAGAGGGGCACCACATGCCACTTAGTATCAGAATATCTTAGTACTTAATTTCGTTCGTTAATGCAGTTCAGACACAGGACACATTGACTACACAACAGCCTGTAGCGTTGTTCTGATAAACAGCCGTGTCGTTTTGTAATTATAATTTCAGAAGAAGGTATAAAACGTTTTAAGTTTTGATTATGTAAACATGTGGGGAAGTGTTGGAAATCCTCCCCTTTTCACGAGAACCACAAACACCGACAGTCAGCGAAACCCAAACGTCATAACATTTGACGTTATTAAACAGAAAACACTCTGTCTTAAAATGTTGTCAAGATGTTAATCACCTCCTCCCTGCTGCTTCAGTCTCGCTATTATCTGAAAACGTTTTGAGCTCGTAATGGTTACGCTTAAAGAAATCGTATCAGTGACGAAGTGGGCATAAATAACAGCGTTAAAGTGGTTAAACCTAAATTATCTCACTTTTTAAACAAAACCAAACACATAAACGCTTACCTGCTACTTCAGTGAATGTAAAATCTGAGTCCAGACGATTGTATTATTGTTGCGCAGTTTCTATCAGGAAGAGGGAGCGAAATTTCCCAGAAGTCCTTCCCCTCATGTGGGAGCGCTTACGTTTTCATTTCTGCGTGTCTCAGTTTACACAGATACAATGGGCTTAAAAACGTTGTTTTAACTGAATTTCTGAGCAGTGATGTGCATTTTTCCATTCAGATTTAATTTTATAATTTCTCCACTTCACTTAATGGGGGTATTTTCGAGAGTTTTCAGCTCATACAGAAGTTAAGGTAAATAATATGAGGAAAAAAAACTAAAAAAAAAAAGTATTTTGGTGTTTTTGATGACTTTTAAAGAGAAAAAATTAACCTACAGCTAAGACAGATCAATAAATACAAAATCCAACAATAAAATATTGAGATTATTATTTTATATTTAAATGTATTTATCTGTAATAATCAATACAGAAAGTCAGTGGATCAATGTAACACGTGCACTGATCTCATACAAAACCTGATTAAAATGAACATTATTTTTTTCAAGATTAACGTATAAATGAAATAATAACTTATTGTGATCCAGTGAAGGAAGAAGAATGAAAAAAGTAATTTTTTTTTGTTGACTGTACGTATAGGACACCTTGTATTGAATTCCTGAAAGACTAGATGAAAGATATGTTTCCAAAAATTAGTCATAAAGCCGTGTTTTCCCTTGAAGACTTCAATATTTGCCTGTTAAATTTCAATAAATATAGAATGACGGATAAATTTATCAGAACTATATTCAGTATCAGCTTATATCTAAATATTAACAGACCCAGGAGTTACCTCTCACTGTGCTACTTAAATAATAATATATTTACTAACTATAACACAGTAAGACAGTTTTTGATCTCTGATATCAACGACCACTTACAAGGTTTACATTTAATGACTTAAATAACAAGAAAATTCATCCTGAAAAAATTCTGTTGTCTGTATGTTTTAGTTGATCCATTTCTTTTGCATGAAACTAAAAATATTTCTATTTTATTGTGACTTTGTCTGTAGTTGTGATTCAGCTTCTAGCTTCTGATGGCAGCACTGAGCTGATCGCCCCTGTAGTCATTCAGTGAAGAAGCAGACTTTTCAGCCCATGAAGAAGAATTGTTCTCCAAGTGATTCAAACTCATAATTTCAGGTGTCATAGAAATAAACAGCCGATATACAATCTAAACGAAACACATGGCTTTTAATCATTTATATTCTTTTTTTCATGTAAAAATACAAAAAAATAAAAAAAAAATACAAAAAACAATAAGTCCACGTTTCATAGGATTTGACTTCTTATAGAGGACCTTAATAAAAAGCTCAAGTTTCAGAAGAGATTTTTCCATCGTAACAGTAGTAAAAGCAGATAAGTATAGTTCCAGGGCACTAACTGCTAAAATACATCAGATGCGTCTCCAGTCCTGCTCTGCTCCATCAGGCACTGGATCAGATACGACTCCATTCTAGTCAGTGTGTTGACTTCTGCTGGATCCCCTCTGTTTTTGTCTGGCTCCAGCAGGTCACAGCATATATCATCCTGTTTTTGCCGAAGCTTTGACGCATTAATTCACAGTAAGGAAAACTGAGTGGGACAGGAAATCTTGCATGGAAACTACTTTAGAATACCCAGTGACTTTCAAAATAAAACAAAACAAGATCATATTTAGCCTGACTACAACAACAAACGGACATAATGAGCAGAGGGGACTAATCAGGGACTAATCATTCTGTGACTCCAGCTGTCTGTCAGGCATGCAGCGCCTGGACTGAACACGCAGCAGGTGTGAGTTGACGTCCGCAGTCAACACGCAACAGGGCAGAGCTGGACAACGGACGCATCTGGTGCATTTGAGCCGTAAGGATGCAAAGCAGAGATTTTCATTTATGCTGCAGGGTTACTGGTCGGACCAAATTCATGTCAAAAATCAAAGTTAGCATCAAAAACACATTTACATTTAGACATCTGTTGCTGTGAAAAAGAAAAACCAGAGCATTTTGTGTTCAGGCAGTTTTCACTGTGCAGGTTGAGGCCCCACATTCTTCTCTTTCTTCTCCCTGCAGCACAGAGCCTTGAGCCCCAGGATGGCAGAGCTGATGGTGATGCAGAGCTCCAGGACTGACAGTACGATCAGCACAGCATTGATGCTTCTCAGGAGCATCTAGAGGAAGACAAGAGAAACAGCGTTGGCTTTAAATTCTTTACACACTTTTCCTTTAAGGTGGTGGATCAGGGGCCTCATATACAGAGACCAAGTCCTCCATGCACTGCTCAGTGGAACGACTCCAACCTGCATCCATCTGGAGCATGTAGTCCAAGCAGAAACAAATGATTTTGTTGGTAATAATCTTTGACAGTAACTTTAAGGACAGCATCTTTCTGTGAAAGTTAAACGGTCTCCTCTCCTCTGTTACACAGCTTCTCTGTTCATTTCTAAGAGGACAAGTTTCTGTAACATACCTGCGTCAGATTTTGAGCCTCCCGGCATTTTTGCCTCATCACCATCTCCTCAGGAGATGGAGCTGGTGTGGTGTATCGTCTGTATTTATAGTAATGATCATAAGGTTCACAGTCCCACCAAATCCAAATTTGTCCAATATTGATGCTGTAGAGTACGATAGCTGCGATGGCAAAAGCAACTCCCACTATGCTGAGAATCACATTGAGGATGACCTAAAAAACAAAGGTTTGAGCACAGATCAGTTTCCATCCCTGCAGAGGAAGCAGCTCAGTGGTTGGAGTTAGTTTGAGGGTGATGTGACGATCAAAGTGCAAAACAAAAAGTAAAATCAAATTTAAATCAAAGCTGATGGTAAATCTGAAGATAACAGAGGGATGTTTCAAAACTGAATGACTCACCAGACACGGACTTGGGTATTTCTCAGACACAATGCTGATGGCACCAAAGAGGATAAACTAGAAAAAGGAGAAGAAAAAAATCTCATTCAAATAGCATTTTCACAATCACAGAAGTGCTGAGTGTTTTTTTTAAATGTCCTTCTAAACATATAGAATCAAAAACTTTAGTTTGCTTACCAGTCCTCCAAACCAAAATGGAAACGCGCTTTCATCCATTTGCCACCAAGAGCCAGAACGTGAGCTGAAGAGAATCGCTGCGAGGCCGATGTTCAGCAAACCAATCATGATTTGCAATGTCTGTGAAAGGGAAACATTGTATGAACATTAGTCTGCAACTAAGGCAAGTGTTTGAACTGAGGAATTAAGCATGACTGAGTGGGACGAGCAGAATAAGATTAAAAAAAAAATCAAGTTAACTGATTCAAATTCTAAATCTTAAGTTTCACAGAGCAGCTTGAAATGACCCACTGAGAGCCACAGGAAATCATTCCTGCCTGTGGCCAACAGACTGTACAGCTCCTCACTCTGATTCTCTCTGGGTTTACAACAGACTCTTTTGCAATATGCAAAAATTTCCTCTCTGCAATACTTATAATTTATATCAGTATTTGTGCATTAACTCATCTCTTATGTCATAAATTACATCCTATGTTATGTAGAATTTACATATTTAATATTACTTTGCATATTTGGTCATTTTTTAAACCTGATTTATGCTCATGTTTTGTTCTTTTCCTTTTTTTCTACACTTTTTTTTTTTGAATGGGAGTTGCTGTGAACTGGAAAGCAATTTCCGATTAGGGATCGATAAAGTATTTCTAATTCTGAAACAAACAAGGTGTTAACTCACCCCCAGTGCGGACTGAGAACTTCCCTGGTTCTTCCTCAGGTGCTGAGACACGGAGCAGCACAGAGGGTTGTAGCAAAGGCCTTTGAGGATTGGACAAATTGGAGGTAAAGCACTCTGGGGGTCAGAGGTCAAAGTGAGCACAGTTACCCCCTCGGTCTTAGACATGGTCACTGACATCCTGCTGCCTGCTCCTGGAGACTGAAAGAGGCGAGAGAGATCATTGCTGAATTAGATTATAGCTGCTGAGATAGGAACATATGCAGTTCGTACACATGTGTCCTAATGTACAAAGTTAAAAAAAGAAGTAAAAATCCAAGATTCTTCCAGTAAAAACTAACGTTTTTGGTAGAATGACATCTGAAGACTTATGCATACGTTGTCCTTGTACTAATTTTAGTGAAAAGATGCTTAATTAGACGATTAATTCGATGGTTTTAGCATTTTTGAGTACCAACAAAGTCATTCTGCAGCTGCCACTAGGGGCGCCACATACCATTCGTTATAAGCCGTAGTCTGTACAATTAATGGACGTAGTCTCCGCAACGTCACCCGTCTGTTTCTAAAACGTAGTTTTGAAGCAAAACGGCCGGCGCGGCCATATCGGAAATGAGGCGTGCTGTGAGTCTCCACAGTAACAACCATAGGGTGCGCCACAGTCACGTGATCTGAGCTGTGCCTCTGATTGGACGAACTGGCGAGCTTAATGTTGCGGAAACTGCAGAATTAGAAAAAAAATTCACCCCCGTACAGTGCGTACCGTTAGTGAAATTAGCGATTCAGACGGGAGACATTCTTTGTACCAGGCTGTAAATGTGCTTATTTTGGTCATGAAAACTGCCTTTTGTTGGCTTGGTGTGTTTGTGACTTCCGGTACTTCCGGAGCCAGCCTCAAGCGGACACTCGAGGAACAGCAGACTTTAGCACTTCCGCATTGCCTCATATTTTCAGACTGGAGGTTGCCGCTTGGTATAAGCATAAAAAAGTTCATTTTAATACATTTCACATGGAACATGATTCACAACACAACAGTCATTAAGGTTGTTCTGATAAACAGCCATGTTGTTTGATATCAAGGCTCTTAAAGAGAGGCTTCAACACTGAAGGGTATGGCCGAAAAAACACAGCAGTCAGCGAAATCCAAACGTCAGAACATATAACGATGCTAGACTATAAACCAGAAAACAAACTCTCTGTTTTAAAATCTTACCAAGATGTTTACCCACCTCCTCCCTGTGGGTTCAGTCCTGCTATTATTTGAAAACATTTTGGGCACATAATGGTTATACTTCAAGAAATCAAATCAGTGGGAAAGCAGGAATAATAACAGTGTTAAAATGGATAAATCTAAATTATGTAATTTTTTTAACAAAAGAAAACACTTAAGGGCTTACCTGCGACTATCTGTGAACAGGAAATCTGAGTCCAGATGACTGTTAATGTTGCGCAGTTAATGTCGATAAGAGGAAGAGAAACTCTTCCCAGAGGTGCTTCCCCTCATGTGGAAGCACTTCTTTTTATTTCTCTGTCAGTTTACACGCAGTGGGCTTTAATTCATTGCTTTAACTGAATTTCTGAGCAAAGTACTCATTAATTAAAACTATATTCAGTATCAGCTTATATCTAAATATTAACAGACCCAGCAGTTACCTCTCACTGTGCCACCTTAAATGATAAAATATTCACTAATTATAACACAGTAAGAAAGTTTTTGATCACTGACAGTCATCACTTATCGGTTTTTACAGTTCATGACTTAAACAAGAATATTCATCCTAAAAAAAAAAAACTCTGTATGTTGTTTTTGTTGATTTATGTCTTTTGCTTCCAGCTTCTGATGGCAGCACTGAGCTGATCGCCCCTGTAGTCACTCAGTGAAGAAGCAGACTTTTCAGCCCATGAAGAAGAATTGTTCTCCAGGTGATTCAAACTCATACTTTCAGGTGTCGTAGTAATAAACAGCCGATTTACAACCTAAACAAAACACGTGGCTTTTAATCACTTTTATTCTTTTCTTTAAAACATGGTTTCATGTAAACATAAAAATACAAAAAACAATAAGTCCACATCTAACATGATCTGACCTCTCGTTAGCTACAAAGCTACTGACCTAAAATCACAATAATCAACAGAAAATCCCACTGAACAGAAACATAACTGAACAGAGTAGAATGTAAAGTGGCACAGAATTGGTGCATATTATATGCACAAGTGCTATAAAGTAGAAGTGCAAACACTTTTAGAAGCCCTTAAAAATAAAGACCAAGTTTGAGAAGACATCGTACCAACTGGACTTGATTGACCCACAGTAAGCAGAGTGAGTTGATTGAACAGTATAGAACATTTTATGCAGATGAATGCAGCTCTTGGTCACTAAAACTGCGATAGTGATTTTCATTTATGCTGCAGGGTTACTGGTCACTTCCTCCAGCAGTGGTTTGTAGTGTTCCAGGTCATCGGGACTCTAAAAAAAAGAAAATGAGACCAAATTCATGTCAAAAATCAAAGTTAGCATCAAAAACACATTTACAGTCAGTTTTATGTTCAGTCAGTCTTCACTGTACAGTTTGAAGCTCTACCTTGTTCTCTTTGTTCTCCCTGCAGCACAGAGCCTTGAGCCCCAGGACGGCAGAGTTGACGGTGACACAAAGCTCCAGAAATGACAGTACGATCAGCACAACGTTGATGCTTTTCAGGAGCATCTGGATGAAAACGAGAGAAACAGTGTTGGCTTTAAATTATTTACACACTTTTCCTTTAAGGTTGTGGATCAGGGGCCTCATATACAGAGACTAAGTCCTCCATATACTGTTCAGTGGAATGACTCCAACCTGCATCCATCTGGAGCATGCAGTCCAAGCAGAAACAAATAATTCTGTTGGTAATAATCTTTGACAGTAACTTTAAGGACAGCATCTTTCTGTGAAAGTAAAACAGTCTCCTCTCCTCTGTTACACAGCTTCTTTGTTCATTTCTAAGAGGACAAGTTTCTGTACATACCTGCGTCAGATGTTCAGCCTCCTGGCATTTCTTCCTTATCACCATCTCCTCAGGAGATGGAGCTGGTGTGGTGTATTCATAGTAATGATAGTAATCATTATGTTCACAATTCCTCCAAAGCCCTATGCCTCCAATATTGATGCTGTAGAGTACAGCGGCTGCGAATGCAAAAGCAACTCCAACTACACTTAGAATCACATTGAGGATGACCTAAAAAACAAAGGTTTGAGCACAGATCAGTTTTCATCCCTGCAGAGGAAGCAGATCAGCGGTTGGAGTTAGTTTGAGGGTGATGTGACGATCAAAGTGCAAAACAAAAAGTAAAATCAAAGCTGACAGTAAATCTAAAGATAAGAGAGGGATGTTTCAAAACTGAATGACTCACCAGACATGGACTTGGGTATTTCTCAGACAAAATGCTGATGGCACCAAAGAGGATAAACTAGAGACAGGAGAAGGAAAAAAATCTGATTCAAATAGCATTTTTCACAATCATATAGGTGCTGAGTTTTGGGGTTTTTTTTAAATATTTTTCTAAACATATAAAATCAAAAAGTTTTCCCACCAGTCCTCCAAACCAAAATGGAAACGCGCTTTCATCCATTTGCCACCAAGAGCCGGCACCTGAGCTGAAGAGAATCGCTGCGAGGCCGATGTTCAGCAAACCAATCATGATTTGCAATGTCTGTGAAAGGGAAATGTTATGCGAACATGAGGCTGCAACTAAGGCAAGTGTTTGAAGAGTTAAGCAGAACTGAGTGGGATGAGTTGAATAAGATAAAAAAAATCAAGTTAACTCATTCAGATTCTAAAACTGAAGTTTCACAGAGCACTCACCCCCAGTGCGGACTGAGAAGTTCCCTGGATCTTCCTCAGGTGCTGAGACACGGAGCAGCACACAGGGCTGTAGCAAAGGCCTTTGAGGATTTGACAAATAGGAGGTAAAGCACTCTGGGGGTCAGAGGTCAAAGTGAGCACAGTGACCCCCTCGGTCCTAGTCATGGTCACTGACATCCTGTTGCCTGCTCCTGGAGACTGAAAGAGACGAGAGAGATCATTGCTGAATTAGGTTATGGATGCTGAGATAGGAACATATGCAGTTTGTACACTGTAACATTCCTACATGTGTCCTTATGTACAAAGTTAAAAAAGGAAGTAAAACTTCAAGATTTTTCCAGTAAAAATGAACATTTCTTGTAAAATAGCCCATTGCAGACTGAAGTGTGTCTCGTACTAGTTTTAGGGTAAAGACACTTAATTATTCTTTATCCGATGGTTTAGAACAGCCTTTCTCAAAGTGTGGTACGCGTACCACTGGTGGTACTTGGGCTCCCATTGGTGGTACGTGGAGGAATTAAAAATGAATAAAATAAATTCAAATTAAAATATGTAATATTATCAAATATATGAGATTCTAGTAAGTTTATGTAGGAAAATGAAATATGTTTATTTGAGTCTTAATGTTCTGAATGTACCGGCATTAATGTGATGTCAATGTCAGCTGAAGTTTTTTAAATAAAGCTACTGCTGCTGACATAGACCAGTATCTAAAACGTGTGGCTTAAGGCTGCATTAGCAAGAGGTTGAGGGTGACGGTGGCCAAATTATGAGACTTATATCACGGCTTTAATCTAGGTAGAAAAGTGCTTATTGGATGGAGAATCATTCAATCGCAAAAACAGAAGAAGAGGAGCGTGAGCCGAGCAAAGGTGCAAACAGTAGTGCTTTCAGCACCAGTCAGATCACCACAGCATCTGCTAGCAGCAGCAAACGGTATAAATGGGTGAGAAAATGACTCCAACTACATCAAATTTGGATTTATGTGGAGTTTTTGTACATTTATTTGTGTATACTTTTTGTTTCACTTTTAGGTGAATGGAATCAATTTTATGCTACAGATTTTTTTTAGCACAGTGTTAACGTTCAAACTGTGTATTTATATTGTTTGAAATAATTAATATACTTATCAGGTATAAACCCCCACTTCATTATTGAACTGTGCACAGATGTAGCTGAACACTCAGGCTGACTGCACTACATGATTAACATCAGTCATCATGGTGGTACTTGGAGAGTCAAATACTTTCTGAGGTGGTACTTGGTGTAAAAAGTTTGAGAACCACTGGTTCAGACATTTGAATATCAGCACAGTCAATATGAGCTGCCAAGAGGGCCCCACATGCAACTTAGTATTAGAATTTCTTAGTCGTTAATTTCGTTCGTTAATGCAGTTCAGACAGGGCACATTGACTACACAACACCCAGTAACGTTGTTTTGATAAACACAACCATGTTGTTTGATATGAAGGCTCTTAAAGGTTTCATCACCGAAGGGTAGCTTGTCAAACCTGTTTACTTCTGCGTACCGCCCACATGTGTTTCGGTTTGTCATGAGACTGTGTTAACTGACGACTCCTGATGCTGTCATTTGTTCAGTTGTGTAATTATATATTTTAAAAAAATAATATATATAAAAAAACGTTTTAATTTTTGATTGTGTACGCATGTGGGGAATTGTTGAAAATCCCGCCCTTTTCACGAGAACCACAAACGTTTCTGGTCGACAGTCTCCACTTAACATGGTCACTATTAAAACCGAAACACCCCCAATCAGCGAAACCTAAACGTCATTACATTTAACGTTATCAAACAGAAAACGCACTGTCTTAAAATGTTGTCAAGATGTTTACCCACCTCCTGCCTGTTAGTTCAATCTCGCTATTATCTGAAGACGGTTTGGGCACGTAATGGTTATTCTTAAAGAAATCAGATCAGTGCCGAAGTGGAAATAAATAACGCCAACTGGTTAAACCTAAATTCTGTAACTTTTGTAAACAAAACAAAACACTTAAACACTTACCTGCTACTTTCTGTGAATGTAAAATCTGAGTCCAGACGCTTGTGCTATTGTTTCGCAGGTAATATCAGGAAGAGGGAGAGAAACTTCCTTGAAGTCCTTCCCCTCATGTGAGAGCGCTTACATTTTCATTTACGTGTCCAACAGTTTAGACGACAGATACAGTGGACTTTAATACATTGCTTTAACAAAATTTCTGACATGCATTTTATCCCATCAGATTTAATTTTATAATGCCTCCACTTCACTTAATAAGGATATTTTTGAGATTTTTCTGCTCATACAGAAGTTAAGGTAAATAATGAGAAAAGAAAAAAAATATATATATTGGTGTTGTCAATGACTTTTAAAGGAGAGCAATTTGACCCACTGCTACGACAGATCAATAAAAACAAAAAACAACAATAAAATATTTGGATTCGTTTTTTTTTTTAAAAAAAATGTTTTTATCTGTAATAATCAAAACAGAAACAATCAGTGGAGAAATGTCACAGAAGTGCACTGGCCTCCTATAAAAACTGATTAAAATGAATGCTGCTTTTTAAAGATTAACATATAAATCAGATAATAACTTATTGTGATCCCGTTAATGAAAAAAGTGAAAAAAGTAAATATTTCATTGTTGACTGTATGTATAGGACACCTTGTATTGAATTCTTCAAAAATGAGATGAAAGATGTTTCCAAAAATTAGTCATAAAGCCATGTTTGCCTGTGAAGACTTCAATATTTGCCTGTTAAATTTCTATAAATATAGAATGACAGATAAATTTATCAGAACTATATTCAGTATCAGCTTATATATAAATATTAACAGACCCAGCAGTTACCTCTCACTGTGCCACCTTAAATAATATATTCACTAGCTATAACACAGTAAGAAAATTTTTGGACACTGACATCAACGACCACTTAAAGGTTTTACATTTCACGACTTAAATAATACAAAAAAAAAAAAATCACCCTGAACAAAATTTCTTTTGTCTGTTGTATGTTTTAGTTGATTCATTTCTTTTGCATGAATCAAAAACAATTTTAATATTATTATGACTTATTTTGTTGTTGTGATTCGGCTTCCAGCTTCTGATGGCAGCACTGAGCTGATCGCCCCTGTAGTCACTCAGTGAAGAAGCAGACTTTTCAGCCCATGAAGAAGAATTGTTCTCCAGGTGATTCAAACTCATACTTTCAGGTGTCGTAGTAATAAACAGCCGATTTACAACCTAAACAAAACACGTGGCTTTTAATCACTTTTATTCTTTTCTTTAAAACATGGTTTCATGTAAACATAAAAATACAAAAAACAATAAGTCCACATCTAACATGATCTGACCTCTCGTTAGCTACAAAGCTACTGACCTAAAATCACAATAATCAACAGAAAATCCCACTGAACAGAAACATAACTGAACAGAGTAGAATGTAAAGTGGCACAGAATTGGTGCATATTATATGCACAAGTGCTATAAAGTAGAAGTGCAAACACTTTTAGAAGCCCTTAAAAATAAAGACCAAGTTTGAGAAGACATCGTACCAACTGGACTTGATTGACCCACAGTAAGCAGAGTGAGTTGATTGAACAGTATAGAACATTTTATGCAGATGAATGCAGCTCTTGGTCACTAAAACTGCGATAGTGATTTTCATTTATGCTGCAGGGTTACTGGTCACTTCCTCCAGCAGTGGTTTGTAGTGTTCCAGGTCATCGGGACTCTAAAAAAAAGAAAATGAGACCAAATTCATGTCAAAAATCAAATTTAGCATCAAAAACACATTTACATTCAGACATCTCTTGCTGTGTAAAGAAAACCAAGCATTTTATGTTCAGTCAGTCTTCACTGTGCAGGTTGAGACTCCACCTTGTTGTCTTTCTTCTCCTTGTAGCACAGAGCCTTGAGGCCCAGGACGGCAGAGCTGATGGTGACGCAGAGCTCCAGGACTGACAGTACGATCAGCACAGCATTGATGCTTCTCAGAATCATCTAGAGGTAGACGAGAGAAACAGTGTTGGCTTTAAATTCTTTACACTTTTTTTCTTTAGCTTTTGTTCAGCAAAGGTGTTGGATCAGGGGCCTCATATACAGAGACCAAGTCCTCCATGCACTGCTCAATGGAACGACTCTAACCTTTTTAATGCATGTAGTCACGTAAAAAAGATCTCAAAGACATTAACGCCCAGAAATGATATAAAAAATGCTCCTCTGTCTCTTTGCGTTGATAAATAATTTCTTCACTTGCCAGAAGTTTAAACATTGATTTTTAAAATATCAACTGTTTCTGCATTAAGTCTCTTGTAAAACTGCTCTGAGAGTTTTCATTTTGTTAAATGAAGAAGAAATGAAAAGTCTATTTTCCCTCTCCTCTGTTACAAAGCATCTGCGTTCAGTTCCAAGAAGACAAGTTTCTGCACAAACCTTTGACAGTTCTTGGGCCTCCTGGCATTTCTGCAGCTTCATCGTCTCCTCAGGAGATGGAGCTCGTGCGGTGTATTCATAATAATCATAACTCTCACGTCCACAGTTCCACCAAATCCGAATGTGTCCAATATTGATGCTGTAGAGTACGATGGCTGCGATGGCAAAAGCAACTCCCACTATGCTGAGAATCACACTGAGGATGACCTAAAAAACAAAGGTTTGAGCACAGATCAGTTTCCATCCCTGCAGAGGAAGCAGCTCAGTGGTTGGAGTTAGTTTGAGGGTGATGTGACGATCAAAGTGCAAAACAAAAAGTAAATCAAATCAAAATTAAAGCTGACGGTAAATCTGAAGATAACAGAAGGATGTTTAAAAACTGAATGACTCACCAGACATGGACTTGGGTATTTCTCAGACAAAATGCTGATGGCACCAAAGAGGATAAACTAGAGACAGGAGAAGAAAAAAATCTGATTCAAATAGCATTTTTCTAAATCACATAAGTGGTGAGCTTTTGTTTTTTTAAATGTTCTTCTAAACATATAAAATCAAAAAAATGAGTTTGCTTACCAGTCCTCCAAACCAAAACGGAAACGCGCTTTCATCCATTTGCCACCAAGAGCCAGAACGTGAGCTGAAGAGAATCGCTGCGAGGCCGATGTTCAGCAAACCAATCATGATTTGCAATGTCTGTGAAAGGGAAACATTGTATGATTAACAAATATCTGTACAGTAGTTACTTTTTTTTAACTAAATTATATTCTTTAATGTAATCAAATATCAACACTGTGGTGCAGAGGACACTGTTACTAATACAGAGCATCCAGAAAGTATTCACAGTGCTTCATTTTTTCCCCATTTTTTTATGTTACAGTCTCATTCCAGAGCTGAGTGGGATGAGTACAATAAGTAAAAAAAAAAACAAACAAAAAAAAAAAAACAGGTAAACTCAAACTCAAATTGTGAAACTGAAGTTTTACAAAGCAGCTTGAAACAAACAAGGTGTTAACTCACCCCCAGTGCGGACTGAGAAGTTCCCTGGATCTTCTTCAGGTGCTGAGACACAGAGCACCACACGGGGCTGTAGCAAAGGCCTTTGAGGATTTGACAAATAGGAGGTAAAGCACTCTGGGGGTCAGAGGTCAAAGTGAGCACAGTGACCCCCTCGGTCCTAGTCATGGTCACTGACATCCTGCTGCCTGCTCCTGGAGACTGAAAGACACGAGAGAGATCATTGCTGAATTAGGTTATGGTTACTTTTTGCAGATATCTCAATTGTAAAATCAAAACTTGAATTTGAAATGAATCTCAATTTTTAAACTTTTTTTTTAATTTATTTACTTAATTATTTATAGTTTGCTTTCTTGTTGTTATGATGACACGCTTGATGCTCAGTGTCACTTTTAGCAATGTATGCTAACGCTTGGTATGACAGTTGATACAGCTATACCATATGTGACATTTGTATTATGATTCCATTGCAATAATATAACTGATGACTATTATTTTTCAGTCACTTGTTAAATGTGGTGCTGTCCTCCTCTTTGTCTTTCTTCTTTGTTATAAAGAGAACTTGTCTCCTGTATTTACACACCTGTTATTATTATGTAGGTCATATTTGTTTGATTATATCGAACAATAACACCACTATCATCAAACGCTTATATCCATCTGACCCACTTTATGACTGCCAACATACATCAGGGGAAACTTTGTTATGACAACATAACTGATTAAAAATAGTTAGTGGGATAATGTAACTTTGAAATAGTTTTAGGGAAAAGACGCTTAACAATTTTTTTTGTATCTGCACGGTCACTCTGCAGCTGCCACTAGTGGCGCCACATGGCGCCATTCGGTATACGCATATCACTGTGGTTAATTTTGTTCGTTAATACAATTCAGACGGATCATGTTTCACTACATTACAGCCAGTAACGATTTTCTAATAAACACAGCCATGTTGTTCGATATTAAGGCTCTGATATCGAGGTTTAATCACCGAAGGGTAGCTTGTCAAGCCTGTTTACTTCCGCGTACTGCCTATGTATGTTCCGGTTTGTCATGACACCGTGTTAACTGGCGACTCTTGATGCTGTGACTTGTCCAGTTTTTCTAATACAATGAAAAAAAACATGTTTTAAATTTGCTTGTGTGAACGCGGGGAAAATGTTTAATTACATCCGCTTTTCATGAGAACCACAGACGTTTTCGGTCGACAGTCTCCACTTAATGTGGTCACTATAAACACCATAACACCCTCAGTTAGCAAAACCCAAACGTCATAGCATTGAACGTTATTAAAGAGAAAACGCACTCTGTCTCAATACAATGTCAAGATAATTACCCGCCTCCTCCCTGTTGCTTCAGTCTTGCTATTATCTGAAAAGGTTTTAGGCACGAAATGGTTATGCTTAAAGAAATCATATCAGAGCCGAAGCGTCACTAAATAACAGCGTTAAACTGGATAAACCCATTATGTAACTTTTTAAAAACAAAATCAAACACTTAAAGGCGTACCTGCTACTTTCTGTAAAAGGAAAATCCGAGTCCAGACGGCTGTGTTATTGTTGCGCAGTTAATATCTGGAAGAGGGAGAGAGACTCTTCCCAGAAGTCCTTCCCCTCATGTGGGAGCGCTTACGTTCTCATTTTCTGCGTGTCTCACAGTTCACACGGATACTATGGGCTTCAATTCATTGCTTTAACTGAATTTCTGAGCAGAGACGTGCATTTTTCTCACCTTTCCAATCACCTCAAGGATATTTTTTTGAGAGTTTTCAGCTTATACCAAAGTTTGAGTAAACAAGCAAAAAGTAGTATTTTGGTTTTGTCGAAGACTTTTTAATAAGTACAATTTGACCCACAACTATGACTGGCAAATAAATACAAAACAACAATGAAATATTTAGATTCCTTTATTTATTATAAAAAAGTACTTATCTTCAAAAGGAAAAACAGAAATCAACCGTACATCAATATTACACATATTTGCTCCAACCTCCTCCAAAAACTGATTATAAGACACACTGTTTTATTGAAAAGACAATCATCATTTAAATTAAACAACAGAGAGGAGGATCTCTTAAATACAAATGGCCAGTGCGACCCTGCCCTTATACTAAGAGGGCTGAATCAGACAGATATATCAGGTCATTGTTATTCCATCAGCAGTTGTATTTTTACACAAACCGTAGGAAATGTTGCTATTGTAAACTTTCTGTTCTTTTGCAAACCAAATGATCCCTTCAGGAAAATATAGATTTTACCATCCCATCCCACCTGATCTGTATTCTGAGTGCAAATAATTTCAAACAACCTCTTTTGTACAGATGCAGAACTTTGACATTGACTGCATGATTTAGTGAAAGTCATTCACGTATATTCAAACCCAGAGTTACAGTGCCTTGGATTCCCTCTTAAATTAGAGAGTTATCTGGGACTTCATCCAGCAGTCGTTTGTAGCATTCAGGGTCATCAGGGTTCTAATAAAGAAAAATAATAAATGAAATTAACTGTGACTCCAAAGGGTTACAGCAGAGATGCATTTTGTATCAAAATAATTCACATCCTACTCTAAAATAACACTATAAATTAAAAATAGAAGCAGACATTTTTACATTTGATGTAAAATTGTTGATGTGTTAAGTAATTAGCTGTGTGATGAGCAGAATCCTTTTGTTTTTTTTTATGCACTGGAATCCCACTGGGATGAGCAAGACTTGGTAAGAAGTGAAGGGGTCTTGCTCAACCTTCAGAGGTTTGTAAAGAATACCTTGTTCTCTCTCTTCTCGCTGCACCTCAGAGCTTTGAACCCCAAAATGGCAGAGCTACAGGTGACGCAGAGCTCCAGGACTGACAGGACAATCAGCAAAGCAGTCATGCTTTTCAGAAGCATCTGGATACACAAAAACAAAACGAAACAGTGTTGTATTTAAAATTATTACACTTATTATACGTCTGTTGGTGGTGCAAAGGAAAAAAAATTTTTTTCCACATACCTCGGTCAAGTTCATTACCATCAAGCATCTCTTCCTCATGTGGTCATCGTCAGAATCTGGACTTGGAGTAGCGCCCCAGTGATAGTCACAATTCCACGACCACATATGTATGCGTCCAATGTTGATGCTGTAGATTACGATGGTTGTAATGGCCAAAGAAGCTCCGGCTACATTCAAAACCATGTTCAAGATGACCTGGAATAAAAAAAAAAAAACAAAGCAGACCTTTCAATCGCATTGCACACCACACAATAACTTACTAGGCCATACAAAGCATATGGTGCACTGATGGGTTTTAAAACGTCAGAGACTTTGTTGTTACTTTGACACACAAGTAGACTTGTTTGTGTCTGCAGAGGAAACAGCTCAGTGCTTCAAACTGATTTTTCCCTGCAGACAAAATGCCGAGGAGTAAGAAACAAGAGCATAAATCCAGCAACCCTCCATCGGAGCGTTAATGTGAAGAAAGAACAAAAAAAGAAACGTAACGTGAAACCTACAAAGTACAAAACTGCCCTTCATTGTTTGATTGAAAAATAAAAGAGGACGTTGGCAATAAAACTGAGGATAGCATGAAGATTTCAATAAGCTAAATTACTCACCAGACATGGACTCGGGCACTTCTCACACAGAATGCACATCGCACCAAAGAAAATAGACTAGAGACAAGAGAAGAAACAAATCTTTAAGATCTATCAGATTTGATATTATTATTTTTTCTTTGTTTAAAAATTTAAATTTCAGAAAGTTGTGTATTAATATAAAAGTTGTGTAATACTGCAAACAACAGGCCTGCAAGCGCACAAAGCCAACAGTTAGGACTGAACTAATGTGCACTTTAATTCATTTTAAGAAAACAGAAGAAGATAAAGAATATGAGAGGGACCAGATGGTGGGCTACCCAGGCTCTTTTTTTTCTTACCAGTCCTCCGAAAATAAAAGGGAAACCGCGATGGTCCCAGTTCCACCCAAAATCCCCGACATTGTTAAAAATAGCTCCAAAGCTAATGTTCAGCAAACCAACCATAATCTGCAGAACCTGTGGAGGCATAAGCAGTTTGAACAACATGTTAAATATGAGAATAGTGTAAACTGAGTGACTATACAACAGTAAACAGGAGAACACATTTCATTTCATTTCTAAATGCTATTTCTCTGTTTTGGTGGTCCACCCAACAAAATCCATTTACGATACGTAGTCCTAAAGTCCCCATGAAAACACCATGCTGGCCGGCAGTGAGAAGCAAGACCTGTTCTTGTCTCTGCTGAAAATAATTTTTGTACAACTAGTAAACAATAAAGTTTGCTCGTTGTCATTTTTTCAAACAATAGCGCTGCGTTACTACAAATAAATGCATGATCTCATCGCTTTGCATCCTGCAAAAAGTTATTTTGAACAAAGAAAAGTACTGTAGTGTTTAAAAGAAGACCCAGTCTCCATTCATGTATTTCCAAAACAAACGCAAGTACAACAGTGGGTGATGGGCTCATGGGAAACAGAGTCTTTTTCCTGGAAAAACAAAAGCGATTCCAGAAGGTCCTCACAGCACCTTTAAATTATTCTACCAAAACAGCATAATTCACAAAGAGTAAAGGCTGAATAAGAAGAGTGGGACAACATCCCTGTCCTGACTCATGCACAGAGCCATCATTAGCATAACTCCGCCCCCACTGCTGCTGAAGGTCAGCCATATAGTTGCAAGGCAACTGGAAAGCGATGACCGCCGTCAGAAGTAGTTATCTGTCATAGCAACACCCATAGGCTTCTGAAGAAACGTGTGGATCGATAGCCTAACTGTATTTAGCTAGGCTATAATGTTACTAGTCAGAAGCTGCGTTTCCTTTACACTTTTTTCGCAAAATAACAGCGATAATTCCGAAGTTTTGAAAAAGTACAATTACGCCTGCTGGTGTTTCCATTACAACTAGAATTGCGCCTAACGAGTAAAATCTCATCCCATTAGAACTTAAGGCAGAAGCAGGAAGGAGGACTGCAACTGGTGGTAACCATGGATATGATATGAACAAACAAAAACAAAACATACTTGATTTAAAAAAATGTTTAATACATACGATTGTTACTTACCCCCAGGGTTGACTGAGAAGATCCCTGGATCCTCCTGAGGCGCTGAGACACAGAGCACCACACGGGGCTGTAACAAAGGCCTTTGAGGATTTGACAAATTGGAGGTAAAGAACTTTGAGGGTCAGAGGTCAGAGTGAGCACAGTGACCCCCTCGGTCTTAGTCATGGTTATAGACATCCTGCTGCCTGCTCCTGTAGACTAAAAAAGACAAGACAGGATATAAAAGTTGTGGATGTTACCTCAAAAATTTAGTTTGTAAAATATTGCATTGATGTAAGCGCCAGTGCCTCCACAGGTTAAAGGAGTGTTCCAAACATCTCTGGACAAAAACTGATTATTAATAGTTTCATTAAAGTTCTACAACATGATTGTTATATTTACATGCTTCATTTTCAACTTCCTTATAATTTTGTGACCGTCTGCCCACGTACCGTAAAGCTTTTGTTGCCAACTGACGATCAGAGGTCAGCCCTGCGAACACAATACAGTTACTGTAAAAACACGCCTTAGTTCAACAAAATCCTCGACCAGTATGGAGTCACATATTTTAGGTTTCACCCTCTAACATAAATATATTAGGAATGTAATTTAAAGCCAGAGCATTATAGGAAAAGAGCTTAAAACACATCTTTTCATATTGTGAATATACACAAACGCGAGTCAAATGTTATAAGTATTTTAAAAGTGTAAAAATCTTATTTAGACATCTTTAAAAAAAAAATACAACATGAAACCATCAGGCAAAACATCACAGCTTTTGTCACAAATTTGCTATTTACCCTCCGACTAACTGCCTCTAGGAATAAAAAGCAGCACGCCCTCCATTTACAATGAAAACAAACACTTTTTTTTTCAGTCAGCTTTTTTCTGGTAATCCGAAGAAACGTTATAATCTCAGACAGAACTTAAATGTTAACCTCTTTTTTTTATGTTGTACTGATTTTGATTTATTGGTGTCCGGCATTTTCTGTTTTCGAGTTTTGGCTTCAAATCTCTGGGAGATTTTTGCTATATTCAATATTTAAGTTTTTTTTTTTTACATGTTAAATGACAACAGAAAGCAGTGTTACATTACTGTTATGGTGTTTTCCTGAATTGAATTTGATATCAAGACTAATCTAACAGTACCCTTCAGACTTAATACCTAAAATCAAAGTATGTATTACAGATCAGGACAAAATGGAAAATAAAGCTAGCTCAAATATTCTGTGTAACTTTAAAATTAGATTCAAATAGGTTCTACTTACCGGAAAAAAAGGAAGTGGTGATACTGCGACCCAGATAGGGCTACATATGTGTCACCTTTTATGATGGTTAAAGTTTAAAAAGGGCAGGCAGAGCAACAAGCCTGTTCCTGGAAGTACCTCCCACTATAAAGGTAAATGTAAACACTGACGTCTGATTTATGATGTCATTTGTGAAACAATGAAAAGGTGTCAGTGATGTAGAGAAAAGAGAAATAATTTAAAGCTATGGGTACAAACTCCAACATCTAAGAAAGTACTAAGTAAACATGCCGTGCGCTGTAGTTTTATCAGTGTTTTGCAACTCTCGCCATGGTAACGACAGTTCTAGACCAATAGAAAATGATCCCATTACCAGGAAAATACCATCTTTGTTATCTCAAGATTTCAAAACAAATAGATCCATTATGATATCAAACCAGCTCTGGTATCCTTAGATAACTAAAATATGAGATTTAAAGAAATGAACACTCAAGGAAATCAGAGAGTAAAATGCCTTTCTGTTCATTCCCTGCACAGTGTACAGGACTGGGGATTTTTGGTGAAAGAAGAAGGAAATACCAAAATAAAAAGGGAATAACTTTTATTCCAGTAGAAGATATTTTAAAATGAGTCATTTTAACTATCTGCACTAAGTCAAACTATAATGTTTCATGCAATAAGTAACTTTTTGTATGATTTTTTTTAATTCTCAAACTTTATTGTGTTTATTACAGAAGACGGCTGAACAGCTTCCAGACAGTGGGTGTAGCTGTGGCCTACCGGTAAGTTACACTTTAGTTTGTTTACTTTCGGGGCTACAGGTTAGCAGCTGAGAGGCAAAACTCCTGTCTATCCAGAAGCTTCAGCTAAGCTAAGGTAACGTAAATGTAGGCTAACCTCAACTTTGGAGTGTAATATGAGACTTTCTGGATCTGGATCTGATGAACAGGGAATATTAAGTGCCAGACCAGATCTTATGAACTGACCAACAGTTGTAAAGACTGATGAAAGGCCGGGCATGTTTGCAGTTAACTTAAATCAAACTGAGTAGATAGAAGGAGAAGAAACTCTGTCCTGCCTTTAAGGGAAAATTTACGTCATAACATTAAGAATATCTTCAGACCGGAGGTTGCCACTTGAGACAAACAGATTTGTCACATACAACTCTGTGCACTGCAGGGGGAAGAGCACATATGTGTTGCGTCCATAGACTGTATAAAATATGGATGTAGTACAGGAGGTCATACAGTCAAATGTAGCCAAACCTTGGACAGGGCCGTCTTGGATATGATGAGCGCTTTGAGCTTCCTGTCTAACAGCTATAGGGCGCTGGTCAGTCACGTGAGCTGAGCTCAGCCTCTGATTGGACAAACTTGTAATCCTAATATCTTTTAAACTGCAGAGTTAGAAAAAAAAAAATTCACTCCCATGTACAGTATGTGCTGATAGCAAAATTAGCATTTTAGATCTAAGCCTTTTTTTAACCAGGCTGTAAATATATGTTTTTATGCAGTAAAAGTCTGTTTTTTTTTTTTTTTTTTTTTTTTTGGCTTGGTGTGTTTGGGACTTCCAGTGTTTCTGCTGCCAGCCTCAAGCTGATTCTCCATGAACAGCAACTTTTACCACTTCCACATAAGCTTCATTTTTCTGTACTGGATGTTACCCCTTGGTTGTGTCCGTAAATAGTGCTTAAACAAGTGCTGAATAAATAAATAAATAAATAAATAAATAAATAAATAAATAAATAAATAAATAAATAAAAATAAATAAACATACATAGTTAAGTTATCAGATAAGTACTTATGTGGAGACTGTGTCCCTAATCGTTTTCTTCCGTACTTGCACCTACTATTTTAATGCATAAGTGCGTTCACACTGAATTGCACTTTTATTTCACAGCTGATGCACTCAAAATGGTCAAACGGTCAAGGGTCGCCATATTGGCTACGTAGAGGAAGAGGCGGGAACAGATCAGACAATGGATGATGGCTGTAATCAATGACTAGCATAGGAACACCTGTGCGGAGCAGCAGCGTTTGATGTGAGACAACCCTACCCAGGAAGATATCATGCGCTGTTCCAGTAAGTACAGTCTACAGCGGCCCCGTCTGCAGAGAAGTGCTCAAAGTTGGTTGCAGTTTCTCCTGTTAGTATCTTATGAACGCCCTCTAGTGGTGGAACAGTGTGTTACTGGTTGCTGCTGGTCACACAGCTGCTGAACAGCTCTCCAGTTTGCTCACTTTACTCACCAGTAGCTTCATCGTCTGCTGCTCAAGGTGCTTCAGGATTTGCTAAAATTTTCAACGTTTTAATACTGTTGTGATGTTAACAAGTGGGTGAAATGTCTGTGAATCAGAAACATTTTAAGTCAAAATGCACAAACTTGAGATGGTTTTCAAAACTACCAAATGCTGTCAGTAGGGCTGCAACTAACAACTGTATTCATTATCGATTTATCTATCGATTATTCTCTCAATTAATCGAGTAGTTGTTCGGACCATAAAATGGTGAAAAATGTCAATGTTTCAACAAATGTCTTGTTTGCAAACGAAAGATATTCAGGACTGTCATAGAGAAGCAAAGAAGTCAGAAAATATTCACTTATATGGAGCTGAAATGAGAGAATTTGGACTCCTTTTTCTTAAATAATTACTTAAATTGATTAATCGATTATCAAAATAGTTGATGGTTAATTTAGTAATTGATTAATAATCATTTATTCAATTAATTGTTGCAGCTCTACCTGTCAGACATATAAAGGAAGTAAAAAAAAAGCGCCTCCAAAGTTAGAAGAATCATAAAGTAAATTAAAGCCGATATACTCAAATAAAAAATAAATTTGAAAGTTAAGAGTAAATTAAGTGAATATTAAAGTGATTGCAGGAACACTCAAGAAACTGCACGACTTTCAAAATATGTTGACTTTATTTTTAGCTTCATGCATCAGAAACACAAAAGCAATTTAGGGAGTTTGTAATTAAGAGATTCCACAATTTTCCTTGGAGAAGGTTTAGACATCTGGTTGACTTTATGAAAAGCTGTACGATAACATTTTATCAATCTGTGAGATCTCAAGAGAACAAGTATCAAAACAATCGCATCTTAAAGATGAATCATTTCTAAAATTCATGTGGTATGGGGTTTGAGTTAATTACATTTTCTGATGTGTTTAAAAATTAAACACCGTTTGTGTTCAACTCTTTTAAGCTTCAGCCATATGAAGGTGATGCCATCTGATAAAAGTAAGCATTAAAAACAAAAAATGGATGTTTAAGATGCACAGCAGATGTATTCAAATATCGCAAAAAACACTATTGCTAAAGACACCACAGTCCACATAAGTAGAACAGCCTCGTCGAAAGGAAGGTAGTTGCTCTCACACAAGAAAAAAATACAAAACAAAACGTTATGAAGGAAGTCCGAAGGAAAATTCACATTTCACATAACACACGTACACATTTTACAGCCTGCTTTGGCTCCTACACTTGCTATGAAATTAAAAATATTATCCCTTTTACAAAGTTATTTTAAAACTCTTTTTCACTATGTTACAGTCTTCACAGTAGTCATTTAAATCACCCTGTTACATGATACATAAAGAAGACTTAAAACTACCTTAACTCGAGCATATTAAGAAACTGTAAGCCGAAAAAAGGAGGTCAAAAGATAAAACACAATCTTGTGCTGAACCACCCACTGTTATATAACAAAAGAAAAAGGAGCCACTGCTGTAGGGTGGATTGAAATGGTTCTGCTTAGTGGTTTCCTCCATCTAAAAGCTCTTCCTGCCTCTTGGGTTTGTTTGGTTTCAGGTAAAGTGGTTCTGAACTGAAGTGTTCCTGATGTCTTCATTCAGGATTCAGAATATGTGAAGGTTAAAGTGCATCATATCAGAAACTATTGCTTCCAGTTGTTTACTTTATTATTGAGGAGTGACGGTGAAGACATGATGGGAATGTCGACCAATAACCTGAATACTAAATCATGTCTGTTTACGTTGTTGGCACCAGGTTGGAAAATTATAACAAACCTCGAGGCAAATCCTGCAAGACTCTGGCTCTGGCAGGTAAGATCTCTCTTCTTTACCCAGCTCTGTTTGACAAGTTACCCTCCGATACCTCCCCTAACATCAAAACTGACGCGTGAAAGGAAGAAAGTGGTTGGGAATACAGAATGCATGAGCCGTGTGACTAATTTAAGAAAGATTATAACCCCATTCATGGTTCCATGGTCACTAAGCAGAGATTTCCAACATGGAGGTCAGCCCAGTCATCTCTGTAAGTCCCTCAGTCACAGCAGTTTGTGACGCCCATTTGTGCTCTCGTCTTTGCTTCCTTACTGGAAGACCTGCACATGCCCATGCAAAGTGGTGGTGTTTCCCCCGCAGTCCACATACTGGTACATCTCCTGAGAGACCTGCTCCGCGTGGCCAAAGTATGACGTTGTCACTGTGACCCTGGAAGAAAAAAACAGAAATAGAGTTTAGCATTTCAGGCTGGCAATGTTTAAAGATCAGAATTAAACAAACTAGTACCGTATTGACTGGAATATAGGACGACCCTGATTATAAGATGACCCCCCCCCCCCTACTCAAGATCAGTCTTCAGAAAAAGACTGATAACCAAAATTAACTTTGTTTAAAGAAACATTTTTTTTATTAATTTATTAATTCTGAGAAAATCATTGAAATAACAGAGGCTGCTTTCATTTTTGGCTGTAAATACGATCACTAAGATCTGTATTTCAGAATACTGATGAGAGCTCTGCTAACGACGCCTTTCGTTACGTTTCTCAACAACAAACTCACACACGTCGGCTTTGAGGTCCGCAATCATTTTTTCTTTAACCGGTAATATTTTTCAGGCCTTTATGGTCTTTATGGACGCTCCATCTTCAGACATTAAACTCTATCACTCCATATATTTTGGCTGCCTGACGGTTGTTTAGCGTCTCTGCTGCATTGAGCATCATTATCTTAAAATTAACATCACAACTTTACCTCAGTTGTCTGTTAACTTGCCCAACTTTTGCTCTGGATGATCACTGCACCTCTCTATTATTCATCACCTGTCGCTGCATCTCTGCTGTGATTGGCAGATCACTGCAGCCACAGTGAGGTCACTGGTTTTACAAAATGCTGGCGCCCTCTGCTGTTCGGTCATGTAGCAACCCTCCACAACTATCAGCACGTCTCAATGGGTTAGACCCCGATTATAAGACAACCCCACTTTTTCACATTATTTTCAATTAAAAAAACTTGTCTTATATTTAGGTCAATATGGTAATTCAGGTGCTGACTTGCATATAGAAGTTATAAACATTTTTGGAAATTCATCACTGATTAGGGATGTGCACATTTTGTCTGCTTCACAGCAACATTTTCTTTGTAACATTAAAAATCAAAACATCGGTGTGGATGTGTCAATAAGAAATGCACCCCAAAAAAACAAAAAACAAAAACAAACGGGAAAAAAAACAAAGCAAAACAACATGAGTCCATCTGCTGGTCTGAGCATCACTTCAGAACAGAGGGCTGTGTTGTTTGTTGCAGCTGTGCCTCATGTGTAGGTTGAAGTATGTGAGTGTAAATGAGGACAAAGTTTTGAAAACAAAAATTACTACACAACATAATACCAAGGATGTATCAAATATTGTAGTTTAAGCCATACTTACTGCATCATGACCACTATGTTGTGAACCTTAATGGTCGACAAGGTGCAGTAATCACTGAAAGACAAGGAGAGACGAGTATTTGACAACGACTGAAGCATAAACAGAATCACTTTTATGATTTCAAGCGTGACACTTACAACATGTAACTCATCTCGTCAGCAATTGTGGTAGGAACTGTGTAGTCAATCTACAACAAACAGGGGGAGAAGAAAAGAAACATTACATAACTGTATTACACATTTAGGCATGAAAAAGAGGGTCCTCTATGCTCGATCTGTGGCCAGAGCTCCTGTTAGCTTTGTAATGTAACAAGACTTAAAGACAATGAGGCTTAAATGGTGTTAAAGCATTTGTTTGAAGTCAGAAACAAAAGTGATTATATTTCAGTTATCACATGAGACGTCTGGAGGTCCAGTTGAAAGAGGGTCCCTGGTACTTTTGTTACTGTAGTTAACAATGAGCTGTTGTGTAGGCTGTGCAAGTTGAAGTAATAAATACAGTCCATTAAAACTTTAATGTTTTAAATGAAGTCTTTCTGGATGTTATTCTTAACAAAGCTTTGGTTCTGGTTTGATTTATTTTCTTTGTGTGTGATCTGTAGAATATATTTGAGACGACGGTACCTGTCGCTCATCCAGCGGGATGATCACCGAGCTGTTGTTGAACTTGGTCTTTCCTATCACCGTCTTGGAGAACTGCACTTGGGCTGTGATGTTGGTCACAGACACGGCATAGTAGTTATTGTTGGTAATGTTCAGAGTGCTCTGCATGGAGACAGAAGACAGATGTGTATGAACAGTGGTGGACGAAGTACTCAACGCAAGCGCTTGGGTCAAAGTATTGATACTCGAGGTCAACTCTTTCTCAACTACAAGGAAATGTTGCTCCGTCAAAACTTTACATGTTAAGCCTTAAAAGGCTGACCCATCAAAAATGTAGTCGGAAAAGTATTTTTAGAATGGAGATGTTTATTTACCCTTTAAATAAAAGGATCATTTTGTTTATTACATATATTTTTTTGTATCATATTTGATACATTGGGCAGTTTTGGCAACTTTTTTGGTAAAGTTTTTAGGAAATATAAATTCATTCAATGAAGAAAATACTTTAAAAAAAAAGTGACAGTTTACTTCATTCAATTTCTTGAAAATGAGCAATGATTTTCTTGAAAAAACAAAAAATATTAAAAACAGTGTGTGGATGACTTCCTGAGAGCAGCGATTTGGAAAAAAGCCAAAATGCAACGATAATCCTCAAGGGAGTAGGATACATTTTTTTAAAAACAGGTTTTTATGAAACTATTTTCATGGTCTTTGAAACTCATTTGTAATTTCACACATTGGGCAATAAAGGGTTAAAGTACTGAAGTTCTTTCTTTTAAAAATAATCAAGTATTTAAAAGTTCAAAGTACATTTCCTAATATCGGAGAGAGACGAGGAAAACAAATGCGCAAGCACATGGCAATACATCAGCGAAATTATGGAGTTCATTTTCATTTATTCTGCGAGTAATTGATTTTTTGATCATCACCCCTGTTAGCATGTTCCTTACACTTTGCACCACAGGAAAAACTGTTTTCAAAAACATCCAGCTAGAGTCAAACTGTGGGTTAAATGTAACAGTCTGTAGTCTGCATCTTGTTGATTATCCATCTCACCTCATTTTGTAATCTCAAGTTTGAGCGATTCAATTGCACAACTCATATTTTGCTCACATCATTCAGGCCTAATTTCAACACTTTTTAAGCTGATGTGGGAAAATGACAACGACCGACCATGATTACAGGAAAATTTCACGCTAACATTAACGCTCAAGACTTGATAGTTGGCACTTTTACAATCTGCTGTCAAGTGTTGAAGGAGTCAATATACAGATGATGTTAAAGTGTGTTTTTGTGGTGTGAAAATTTCCCGTTCTCTGCTGCTAGAAAGAACTGAGCCTCAGTCGGACCTGACTGCAGAGTCAAGTGACAGAACACCGTTTCCATCACTTGGAGAAACCCCTCTTACATACAAGAGGTCATGTGATCCAGAGTGAATGTAAAAGTATTGATTCAAGGCTCAGACAGACGGATAAACATCAGAGTGTCTGTTCAAACAAATCTTACAGTGATGTTGAGAAAGACGATCCGTTTGTCCAGGTCGTAGGAGACGTAGGCAGACTTCACCCCCACGTAGGAGACGTCAATAGAGCGAGGGAAGAGAAAGAAAACAGCCAGGCCAGACAGCAGCAGGCACAGAGCCACTGATATCGTGACATACAGCTTTCTGCCAGAGACGGAAAAGAGAAGTGAGACTCTGAAAGCATCTGATTACTTCAAAGTCTGCGCTGCTGTTGTCTGTGAATAAGCAAACATGGTGAAAGTCTGAAACTTACGTCCTGCTCGGCCGGAGCCTTTGGTCGCTATACGGAATCAGAGCCACCAGCTGGTTCTCTTGACCTGTTGATGACAGGAGATCAGTCTCGTGTCACTGCTGGATTCAGGCTTTTGTAAGATGAAACACTTCTGTACAACTTCCAGGAAGAATATCTGCTGTATCCTGAAGTTAGCCTTCACAAATGGACCAATCAGTCCTTGCATCGATGGAGTTCTTTCACTATAATTAGATCTGAATAGAATTTTAACCACATTCCCGGTTTGACATGCTAGTTAAGAGGCTGCTGTTTGATGTAGGAAAAAGTTGCATGAGTCTCTTTACGTACAGCAACTGCAACAAACAGAGAGCACCATTTTTTTAAGAAACGTCTTGGAAACAAGAAAACTTCCTGTTTCAAGTTTATTGAAACAAATTTTAAGTCTTTCAGTTTAATAACTTTGTCTCCCAATGTCCTTTCACTTCACTTTTTACTCATTTTTTCTTGTATGTTATAATCATTTTTGACTTGAGATCTCCAGCTTTATTGACAATCATTTTTTCGCAAGTTTTATACCTGTATCGGTAAAAAATTAGCATTATTATTCAAGGATTTCGAGAGATAAAGTTTATTATCCAGCTGCTTGAATCTGGTGTAAAAAATGGTGTTTCTGTAGAGATTTAGGATATTTTTTAAACATCTAATCCATAAACCTGTACAAATATTCAGTCGTTTTCAAAGCAACATTTTTTTTTTTTTAATTTAAGTGTAGTCACGCGCCCTGTTTTGCATGCATGAACTCCCCTTTTATCACATACACATTGCGGTTGAAGGCGTGTTTGCTTGTTCAACTGAAATGCAAACTGTATTTCAAAAAACAGAGAGGGAGCACACCTGTTGTGAAGCATTGCACCATTTCTCTTCAATTTAATGCTACGATAACCTAAATCAGTGTGTTTTGTACCTCTGGGGATTCTGCCGGTGCCCTGACACGTGGGACACGTGACGCTGTCTCGTCCGGTGAACTCCACGTAAGGGAACTGAGAAACATCTCCGTTCTTTCCATCCTCTTCTGTCTGACCGTCGCCTGCAGCTGTGAGTGCGTCCTGACTCTCGTCTTTGTGCTTGGCCAAGTGTGACTGGGACTTGCCCATGGCTGCAGCTGTCTGTGCACAACACCAAAAGATAGCATGAGGAGAGAGGAACTGCCATTTACAGTCGGTGCAGCAGGATGTGCTGACTAACCGCATGCCACACACGCATCTGAATGTGAAATTGGCTCTGGATGCATTCCAGAGAATATTTCCCAGGAGGACAAGCCGCAACTGATGCACTGTCCATGAAAAAAAACATTGTATAACTTCAGAACAAAACTTTTCTGTGACAAGAGACACTTCTAAATGCATTAAGACCAAGAAAACAACACTGTTTGTTCAGCAATAACATCCATCAGCAGGGTACCAAATGTACTTTCTTAAGCCTCTCTGTAATAATTATTAAACCTAAACTTTGCAGGAGTTCTGTCTCAGTGTGCTTTTTGAAAATGCACAAAACAAACAAGAATTATTTAAAACTGCATCTGTGAAGGTGGGGCTCTGTTTAAACTATTTACATGTTGCTAGGGAAATGTTTCTAGTGTTACACAATAACAAATGAGTGATACACAGCGGTGCCCAAAATTATTACAATACTTAGCATATTTCAGAGGTTTCAGTTGTTTTTGTTGAATTGGCCATTAAAACACCCATAAAACAAATGAAATGTCTACAAAGTCATTATTATGCTCCATATGCCATAGAGTAGAGCCATCATAGGGTCATTTAAGTCGTTTTCTTTATAAAAAGGAACATTGAAAATGATGGACTGGCCCCTTCATTTGCTGCAAAAGGTGGACACACCAAATATCAAAGTAGATACTAAAAGTAGAATAAGTTTAATGATCATAATTTGGAGGAGAAAAGGTCCATATTTTCAGATCTGTCAGGTGCTCTAATAACGTTGGCCACCACTGTTTGTAAACTAATACGATGTCAAATGACCCAATTTAAATATGGCTAATTTATAATAACGCTTTCCCTCATATTTAAGTAAATGTACATCCAGTTCTTTCTCTCGTTCTTAGGAGGAGGCCTGAACCCAACCAGCTTTTCTGATTCTGAATAATCAGGTCATCCTCAGTTCCTTTGGGATTTCTGAAAGGGTTATAAACAAATAAAAAAAGACCCAAAATACTGAAACCAATGACGGGATGCCTTTTCCAACCCGCAGGTTGCTCCTCTGTCAACACACGGGATGCCTCTTGTAACAACATTCATTTTAAGCTCAGCCAGGCCGCCATGCTACTGAGCAGAGCCCCAGCCAAGAACACAACGTACCGGCCTCAGAAAAACCGTTAAATCGCCCTCACCCGTCGAACCGAAACAGACATTTGGCATTCCTATTTTTATTTTAACACATTCAGCAACACAGGAATTGATGACAAAACACGATTCGAGTGTTTTATCAAATACACAGTATCAACGGTTAGAACCTTCAGCGCCGCGTGCGACATGTACGTAAAAACGTCAAACCGATAAATGTGCCACAACCGTTAAAATGAACCCCGTGTTTGCGTTAATTCACGCCTTACCTGTTTTATGTTTTTATTCAGGCTTCTCTTCCATTCGTTGTGTCGCCGCTTGTTGTTGTGTTCACAGCTCTGTGAAGAACTAAGCAGACGGGAACGCCCCCTTCTCTCCTCATTGGGCAGAGTCATGATGGTGGATCTGAATGGCATTTAACCGTTATAGCCGTTTTAACATTTGAAAGCTGAGTTCGACGAGGCAAAATGTGAATTAGATATATTTTTATTTCAGTTTGAAGTCGGCAAAATGTGAATTTGAGGTTTCTGTGATTTAAGTTTGACTAGTCGAAATTACGTCACATTTGCCATTCATGTGTATTGGGTGACTCATTACATATATCTACGACGTCATCTCGGATATCCAAAATGTGAATTAGGGATATCTATGGCAAGCCGTTTTAATATTTAAAAGCTGAGTTCGACTATCCGAAATTCGAATTTCAGATATCTGTAATTCAATCTTGCCTAGTCAAAATTCGAATTTCGAATAGTCGAACCCAGCTTTTAAATGTTAAAACGGCTTGCCATAGATATCTACAAATTAATTCTGGATATCCTTAATTCCAATTCAAGATATCTGTAATTCAGTTTTGACCAGGCAGAAAAAAAATTACAGGTATCTGTAATTTACCCAATTTAAGATATCTATGAATGTATTTTTGGATAAGGCCTGTCTTAAATTAAATTTGACTTTAGGTGAAATTATATCTGTAAACGGTGACAAATGCTTTCCATTTATTATAGGTTGTAAGAGTGGCGACATTAATCAGAATTAAATCAAATCCATAAAATCTAGTCTTTCCAAAAATCATTCTTTAGTCTTGCCTGTATAACATGAGGCTGAATGTTTTGAATTGTTAGAATGCGTTTTTTCCCCAACAGGCTAAAAAGATTGCCAACTCACTTCATTTTATAAAGACAGGACATTCAACAATAACAAAAAGTGGGTGGGCCTGGGATCGCTGGGCCCACCCATAATGCTGTCCCTGGCCTAAAAGCTATAGATTTTATGACTCAAAGTGAAAATTAGGATATTTGCTTTTTATATGCTCTAGGTGGCAAAGTATGAAGCAAAACTAAAGTATCCCAAAACTAAGTCATTTGGCACAGTAATGCTGCTGAAACATGGTTAAAGAAAAAAAAACACAATAAAAAGTTTAATGCTGTAGATGGAAGAGATGCATTTAAATAAGATGTTCTGTACACACTATTGTTGAATGTAGACACACTGAAATTTACTATTGGACATAAATGAACCACAAAATGCCATGGTGATACTGTAAACAAAAGCAGTTCTGTACCAACTTCAGTAATAAAAAAAGAGAGCACATATTGACCTGCTTTTAGGTGCTGTTGTTCTTGTGACCTCAATATCAATGCTACAACCTCCTGTGCCCTGATCACACAGTGTGGAGTTAATAATCAGCCTTCTCATTGCACTGAGAGTTTGTAAACTTTGTTCCACATAAGGTGGACCAGCCAGCATCATGCTTGGATGACGACTGCAGTTCCTGGAAAATTACCTGGCAGACACATGTCTAAGAGGTTTACACTGACAGCAAGTTTTTCCACAAGCACCACCTTTGTCACATGAAAGTACTCTTTCTCACCACACTGAGTGATTCAACCAGGAATGTCCAAAGTTGAGCCAGTCCCTCCAGCTTTTATTTTAAACCATACTAACTTTGGCACAGAAAGTAATCATCTTATAAATTATGTGTACAATTGAATTTTCTGTCAAGTGCACAAACCATAAAAAAATTGTGACATATTTTGTCCATATCGCCCCCGAATGCGGAACATTTTCCTTGGTCAGAAGCAGAGTTGCTGATGTTTACGCAGCACGTAGAAAACTGACTACTTATCATCTGGAATCAAAAGATAATTGAGAGACAGGTGAGCGTTGATTTCATGAGTCTGTCATGAAGGCACAAGGATGTTTGACCACACTGAATGACTGATATTTTCTTTTTCCCCAGAAGTTACTAAAAGAAATAGTTAACTAATAGAGCATTCATATTTTACTTTCAGGGTTAATAAAATGTCAGCAACAGTGACGATGGACACTGGATCTCAGACGTTTAAAAGCAAGTGGTCGAGTGGGTGAGTGGTTGCTTCATAATAAAAGGAAAACCTCTAACTTGGTCTCAGAAGACATACATTTAGACCAAATGTTTTGTCAGGATAGATTTAAATTCCAAAAAAAAAAAAAAAAAATACTGTTTTTTAGGTTCTCTAACAACTACAGAAATACGCTTAAAATAGAGGTGATCAGCCCTACTGATTATTGGGTATATATTATGAATACACTACAAGGGCTGATTGATAAGTTGTGAGCTTCATATTTAAGGGTTTGAATTTTGGCGGACATATTGCTTTGTTTATTATACTTTTTCCAGTGATGTTTAAGGGCCTCAATGTCACTTTTAAAGAAGTCCTTTTCTTGACCGTTCAGAAAGTCCTCCACTGCATGTATGTATTTTAGAGATAGATGAAAGTCTGAAAGAGTGAGATCAGGCGAATAAGGCGAATCATGCTCAATCATTAATGGCAGCCATGGCAATGACAGACTTGTAAACAGGGGCATCGTCCTGGTGGAACAACACACCTTTACTGAGTTTTAAGCGGCACTTAAATTTAATATTTTCTCTTAAGTGCCTCAGATGTGATGCATAATATGTGCCATTGATTGTTTGTCCCTTCAGCCAGAACAGCATCATGGACTTTATTGACCATTTCTAGGGTTGCAGCAGTGGCAGGCCTTCCAGGAGGGGCGTCATCCCCAAGGCTCTGCCTGCCACGCTTAAATTCCACCACCCACCTTTTCACTGTAGCATATGAAGGAGCATCATTCCCTAGTGTTGTTACCATATCAGTATGGAGATCCTTAGGTGCTCTTTCAGTGATTTCGTCCATTTTGTAAAAGTCACTTGCCTTGTTTACTTTAGAGAGCTACCTCTTCAACATAAACTGACCAAATGACACCAGTCTGCAGGTACACAGCCTTAAACAGTCAGGGAACAGTAGAGCTGAAAAAGGACATCCCTACTTCACTTCTTCAATACAAGAATCACATCTCATCAGTCAGCCCTCGTATATGGTTTGAACTCTTTCTTTTAATAATGTGAATCGATTTGGTGAAGTAGAGCACATTGTTTTTCTCCCTAATAGCCAGATGATGGCAGTATGCTGCCATGTGTGAATGAATGAATCATCTGCACTAAGTAGATGACTCCTCTTGTCAACAACAACAACACAGTCATTAATGCCTGTGAGCAAACACCAAATTATTATCATCATAGATTTATCTCAATCTATTTAATCTCTATGATTTTAGAGGAACCGTTTTGAATAATGCATAACCTGTCATGCTCTGAGGACGGGACACGTGGAAATGGCTATTACAAATGATAATCTTACACTGTGCTGCACATTTACCGGAGTGAAGTTGACATTTCAAAATGTCAATTAGTCTCAAATAGCAGATGGATTAAATGATTTCGGCCAAAACAGGTTTTTATTTCCTTCACTCCCATGTGATGGTTTAACTCGGTGACATCCATGAGTCATTGTACAGTGCTGTACGCAAGAGGCATCTGGTATTAACTCTGAAAATATGCTAAAAATAGTGAACCAGTGCTGTTTGACACAGGTTGGCTTTGATAATGACCTACTTGGCATCGTCAACAGGTTAGTCATAAAGCCCGCGCTAAATGACAGATATCAGCATCAGCTGTGGCTCTGAAATCCCCTCAAACACGGATTTGTGTCTCTAGAGGAAATTTGGTTTTCATGCAGTGCTTTTTAAGGTTTTATGAAATAACTGTCATGAGAGAGGAACAGTAATTTTCCAACCAGAAACTTGTTTTTGAACTTGTGTCGGTCTTAGGAAAAGAAGAAATTACAGATCTCCCGCCGCACACACAAGCGCTTAGGATCAGAATACTTCCTTATTAACTGGGTTAGAATCACCACCTGCTACGTAGCAGTAGGTGGTGGGGGGTTTGTCAACTCACAAGGCGCTTTGGCAGGAAACCAGCAATTGTTCAGAGCTCTAGTTACATCTAAAGGAGGCCATCGCTGCAGATTGTTTCCCTGATCTCGAGCAGTGTGGGAAGTTCTCTGGCTGTGCGATCCTTCATCCCAGCAGGTTACAGATTGTGATGTTTTTGTTTTGCTTTCCCTGATGTGTTAGCCAAGATTGTACTCCTGGTTCTCTGATGTTGAAAGTGTCAGTGCAGACTGTAATACTTCTTCATTTCAATTTCTGCTTTCGAAGCATGAGAACTATTGGTGCCAGAGGGCGTTGTGATGTCTTCTTGCCGTAGGTTTGCATCACACGGTCGTTTAGACCCGCTGAAAGTACTTCTTGTAGTACGCTGCATGTGCACACTGCAACCACTTGTGAAGTGCATGAATTGAAATAGATGGCAGAACTGAGAACCCAAGATGTCTGTTGTGTTTCTAGGAAGTTCTGATCACAACATCCGACACTTCTTCTTTATCTTCTTCCTTCTAAAGGGTGATATCCTTCCAAAGCAATCATTCACTGTTTATCTTATTAACAAGATGACTCAAAATGTTTTGAAGCAACCAATTACCAACCCAGTCATCGAAATGGTGATCCAACTTGGTAAACACTTTAACACGACTAAACACCAGATCAGAGTTACCAAACAATGCTGGAATGGTTTGTCTAACATTTGCAGAGCTAGCACCACCAGCCTGTCCCTCTTGTTGAAGGTAAACTTCCACATGCCTGTGCTTGTTAAATTAAATGCCAGTTTAACCAGATACAGCCTACACACAACTTTATCACCATTAAGCTCGGTGAGCTACAGTGCAGACTAGAGGCAGATGGCTGTACTACTACAATAAAATAATATAAAAGGGATAGTCCTTGTTTTTAAAGTGGGTTTATATGAAGTGCTCATTAGTGTATTACCCACAAAAAATGCCAGTCAGCCTGATTACTTCACAGAGAAAGATAATCCTTCATAAGATAAGAGATAATCTTTTATCCATCCCACAATGGGGAAATTTACAGAATTACAGCAGCAAACAAAAAAGTATAAAAAATATTAAAGAGTATACACATAGAATAATATAATAAGTGTCAATAGAAAAAAATGTCCAGTAGAGACGGCAGCCTGGCTGTAATTCTCCTTTCGTCCTCCATCTCCACAGGGTCCAGGACTGAGCTGTCCTTCTTCACCAGTTTGTTCAGTTTAGCTCTCTTTTGTCCTGTCCCCCTGCAGAGGGTGAAATCCCTCTGATGTGGTGTTTGTGTTCGGTGTTAGCTCTGTTAGCCATGTCTCTGTGAATAGCATGATTGTACTCTGCTTGTATTCCCTTTGGTACTGGGTTAGCACCACTAGCTCATCCATCATATTGGAGATAGATCTTACATTACCCATGAAAATGGATGGAAGGGGGGCCAATATCACTTCTCTTGACTTGCACCGAAAAGTCATCCTTGCCTACTTCTCCTCAGCTCTCAGGGAACATCGGGCCTAGCACCATTTAGCACTGACATGCTGCAGGCTGCAAAGGTAACCTGTTTGGTGTCCATGGCCAACAAATGAGCCATACAAAATAATCACAGGCTCCAATTACAAAGATATCTAAGTTAAGATAGGAGTTAAGTTAAGATATTCAGTTTTTAAACACTTGTCTTGGTGAAAATGTACAGCCTCTCTAGAAATTTTCCGCACTATTCATAAACGTGCTTGTTCCTCCATCCGTGGCGCACTGATCAGACAGCAATGTCAGTTTTATTTATGAAGCATTTTTTTTTACAGGGAGGTGATGTGGGTGTCTTTTCGCATATCCATTGTACAGAACAATAAACGCGATGTCCAGACCAATGATTCCATTTGGATGATGTTCCCATTTATACCATGAAATAAGATTAAATGACTTGAATAATCCAGTGCTGATTCAAACAAATTTTCAGCCATAAAGATTTTAATTTGAATCACAAAAAGTGATCATGAACGCCCACCTGGAACCAAATGCGTGTGTTTAAACTGTCAGTATGGCTCGCTGTACCTCCAGAATCCCCAAACCAATTGGCTTTACTACAGATCAGACAGGAAGTTGTGAGTTAAAAGAAGGATTTGTTCCAAAAATGATGAAAAATTAGCTGAATTTTCTGACTCAAATATCTTGCTTGTTTGCTCATCAGAATTAAATGCAGTTTTGGGATGGTAACTCAAAGTAGACTTGTTGTAAATTATTTGATCATTTTCATGTGTCCTCTTGTTGCATAGTATGCTAAAATCACACCATATGAGCTGTGGATGTGTCTACTCTTTTGCTTTGCAGCCAAAATGTCAGCGAGCAGGGATTGAAAAGCGTCCTGAGTTTTCTCCCTCATCTTCCTGACTTATTAGCACACCTTCTGGATTCTCAGAGTGCCAAAAACGTCAACAGACGCTCAAAATAGAAAGTGTTAAAGAATGCAAATTGATACACAGCGTGTGACTGCTGACTAAACAGGCTGTTTACCGAGGTATCGAGGTCTAACATCTAACCTCTGTGGGAAACGCATTGTTATGCTGCTTGTTAGAAATGCAGTGCTTTGAAATCGTTCAGTGGGTCGAGAGTCCTTTTCTAATCTCAGAATCCCCTCCTGTCACTTGCTTATCACAGCACCGGTGCAGTCGTGTAGTACACAGAAAAGACTAATTTGTTCAGAATCACCGTGAGGCATATGAAAACACCTCAGCAGCAGCACTCGGAGGAGGCAGGTTAAAAGCAGCAGCAGTGCCGGTCTGCTGTGCTGTGTGAGGAAGCTGCCTGTGTGTCCCCGATAAGAGGGAGTGAGCGGCGAGGACACGTCTGCCTACTTCAGGTGTCAGCACTTCAAACCAGAGGCACGGTTTCACAGGGAATGTGTAAAAACTCCATATTGCAGGGGTGAAGTGGAGGATATTTCCTACTTTCATAGTATTTGATGTCCGGTGTCAACTTGTTCTTAACCTAGAAAGAAAAAAACTGAAACCTTGGAGTGGTGACACGTTGAATTTCTGCCAGTGTTTTCCTCCTATAGTGAAAGCGTACACTCCCCTTTTCACTGACAGCCTTCGAGTGGTTTATTACAGTAATTTACTGCCATGCGGTGCCACTTGAGTAATAAGGCTTGATCAAACATATGACAGCATATAAACCCATACTGTTGGATTAAATGAAGCATTGCTGAGCTCCTAAACCTGAGCTGGAAACCTGTTGTCCCCGGTGATAAGCTGAGCTCTGACAATGAGAACAAACAATGAGCTTTTAAAGGCACTGTTAGTGTTTTTCCAGGATAAAGACTGTTTCCCATGAGCACCCACTGTTGTAAGGATGTGATTCTTGCCAAAAGCGTGTTTGTTTTGAGGCAAATGAACGGAGATCAGATCCTCTCTTCTAACTCTACTTTTCTTATTTTCAAGAAAACTTTTTGCAGAATGCAAAGAGATGAGGTACTGTGTTTATCTGTAGTTATGTAGCGCTATTGTTTGGAACATGACAAGCAAACTTTGGAAACACAGTTTGTAGTGTAGTTTAGTGTTCAGGAGAGAACTTGTGTGGCTTTCATGCTTTTTCACACTCGGTCCATTCCCAAACTGTAGGGGGCGGTGTATCCAAAACGCACGTCTATCACAGTACTAAACCTGAAAAAGTAGTTGTTTTCCTGGAATTGTTCGTCACACAGTTATCATGGTTCTCTCTGTGTGCTCGATCATATAAATGCCAGTATTTTTTGTCTTTTGGTGATGAGGAGCTCCTGTTCATCCGGGCGTCTCCGCGCAGAAGTTAGAAATTTTCAGACGTGCTTAACGTGGAAAATTCCTGTGCAAGATAAATAATGCAAGGCAGCTAAAATGACATCATTCGCCCACATAAAGCCACACAAACCTCGCGGATACATCGAGCATAACACCTCAAATACACCGGCTGTGTCTGTGTTGCAGCTCCGCTCCGCTGCATGTTGACTGCGTTCGTCAACTCACACCGGCTGCTGGAGTTGCAAGACCGAAGAATTAATGCACGTTCCTCTCTTCATTCATGTTGTGTTGTTAAACCTCAAACCTGTCGATTCCTGTTGTCTTTGCTCACTATGATGTTTTCTTGCATTGTAATTAGGGATGCACCGAATATTCGGTAACCGAATATGTTCGGCCGAATATTGCAAAAAAAGCCACATTCGGCCTTCGGTGAAGTGAGTTAAAAGCAAGGCCGAATAGTAGCGTGTGACACAATGACGCAATCAAACAGCAAAGGCTACTGGAATATTTAAAACATGTCAGAGTCTGCAGACAACAACCCGCTGCTTCACGTTCAAACAAGCGCCGCTCCTCCGCTGGTCTGTCTGCGGACACTACTCCAACATAAAGCAGACTTCGGGCGCACGCACGGCTCGCCTACGTCACCATGAAGCGTCTATCAAAAACGTTTTACATGCAGCGCGGTCTGATCAGAGTCAGCAGAGTGAGACAGAGAACAGGATTATAACTTTAGAGACTTAGAGCCGAATGTATTCAAAGAATGACGGGTCATTTAATATTCGTTCGAATATTATTTTTTGAAAAAGTGGCAGCCCTATTCGGTATTCGGTATTCGGCCAAGCGTTTATATTTTATCCGGCTTCGGCTTCGGCCACAAATTTTCATTTCGGTGCATCCCTAATTGTAATTCTAAATACGATCTAGTTTTGACACAGTTTGTTTTATTCTGAAAGTCTCAGGCTCCTTTTATATAGTTTCTCTGCACTACTTCCTGTCCTGAGCGATCTTCTCTACTCTGAATTGACACGTCACATCTCCGGCATCCGGCAAAATAGGATGGCTGCGGATTAGCTGCCACCTGTCGGACCAGCCATGCAGCTGGACCGCAATGGGACGGATCCAGTGTAAGTTGACACATTGACTTGAATAGAAACGTTTCTGATCCGGCGCCGTGACGGAGCAGAGCCGCAACACAGATGCAGCCGGTGTATTTCAGCCGCTGACCAAGCTTTACTCAGAGCCCAGTGCTCTAACAGACAAAATACACCAGATACATTTCCACTCTGATTTCACTTCTATTATTACTGGATACTGGAGCTTTGAAGCATCAATTTACAAAAAAGCAGACCAAGCAGGACAGGAAGTCATGCATGAAATCCACCTAAAAACTCGGTGTGACTTTCAAAACATAAATCATTTCAAACACAGATCACATTTTGGTTGAGTACGACAAAAAAGGACATAATGAGTGCAGCCAGGGCCAGGAGATTTTACAGAGAAATAGCATTTTAAAGTAACCGATTCCAACACTGATGATTTCATTTTAAACTGTGGATTACGAGCAGGCAAATATATAAAAGTGAGACTGTTTAAATTTCACTTATAAAGTCCTCACAGGGCCTTTAAGCACAGCGTTAACACCCCTTAAAGTAAATTCACTTGATTGCTATCTGTTATTACCAGTGTGACGAACGGCCATTGCTGCAGTGGTTTCCTTATCTCAGGAGTAAATTATAGATTAAATAAGCAGCTGATGCACAGCGTTCTGAGGCGACTGGGAGAATCATTATTATTCATCCTGGGTGTTTTTCTGGGTTCAAATACATAACCAGAGTTAAATCATCCCAATAATTATCATAAAGCTGGATTACACAACACAAAATCCTCACTGTTTCCAAACGGATTCCACACAGGAATGCTACATGCTCGAAAAAGGACAGCATAAAAAAGGCGCTTCAGCATGGAAAAATAGCATATTGAACAGAATTTGACAGGGATTCCTCACGGTCGGACCCAGCAGCATGAGGATTTATTCTGCAGACATTTCTCGCAGCAGGACGAAGAAGCGGGCGTCGAGACAAAAAATCAACCGTGCGACTGTACATGATGTTTGATTTTGCAAAATCTGTAGAACAAATTGAATCCCCAAATTTGCAGAACGAGTGATGTTTTCTATAAGTGAGGGAAATTACTAGAAATGAGATTTTTGGAGTTGGAAGCTGTTTCTTTTTCTATTTTATTTCATTGGGACATCATTTTTGAAGGCTTGAAAGTACATTTTTTATGAGACTATATTTAAGGAGATATATGCTTCCTCACTTTGATGGTTTTCAGATACAAAACTGCCTTTTTTTGACACTAAGGGGAAAAAAAAGTCCAGGTGTTGGAGCTTGAACATTATCTTCTTATTTCACTTTCTTTCCTGGTCTGTTTTAAAACAATAGGCATGAAAACACATTGTACGGCAGAAGCTTCCGAAAAGAAGCCAGCAGTACGACCGTACGCTTCCAGGCACTTAACCAACACCCGTCACCGGCAGTGCTGTGACACTTAAGGGACCGGATAGACCCCAGCAGGGTGTCTGTGAAATAATTCCAAGCAGCTCTTCCATGCTCGAGTGGTTCAGAGTATCCTTCAGCTGTTGTCGTCTTGTGCGGCTGACCTGTGATTCAACTCTGCCCCTCTCGGCCAGCGGCATTCACATCTGTCCGACTCCTGGCAAGCGTCGCACAAATTCAAAGAGAAAGATCCTGCTGGGTTTGGCAGCAGCTGCAGATTTCTTCACTTTTAATGTTGTTTCCACTTTGAAAAAAAAAAAAAACTGGAATCAGAATTGCATCAAATAATCGTTGATTGCTGGCCAGACTTGTTGGGTTCTGTCAAACTTTGCCGGCGGTTAATCTGGGTACTGATCGCTATTTCCCATCCTGCTCATGAGGTGTGTAATCTTCTAGCACAGTGCAACATTTGTGATTACCTCCTGCTGGAATCCAATCTGATGAGCTATTTTAGAAAAAGGAGAACACACAGCAAAAACAATTATCAGAAGGATTTACAAAGAGGGTTAGATAAGCGAGAAAGATGAGGAAGTATTCCAGTACCGCTTCACGTCTGCAAGCTAATGCTCTAGTTGGGGCGTTTGGCTAAATAATAGTGCCAGGATGTTGTGTAAGACTTTTAAGTGGATACAGTGTTATTTTATTTATCAAGTTTGGAGGGAGAAGTCTGTGGAGGGTGCACTCGCCAACATTTGATTTGATTTTTCTGCCTCTACTTCCTCAGTACATTTTGAAACTCACTTTCCCATCCTCTGAGACTCTCATGATGTGCAGACTTGTGGTCTAATTGGGTTCCCACGCAGGTCAAGGTCAATTACCTCAGCAATCATCCACAGTACATCGCATTACCCCTGCTTTGGAGCACCGAAAGCTACGCTTAGCACAGGAAGACTGATGAGGAGAAGTCTTAGCTTACACCCCGAACAGCCCAACCATCGGTCAAGGAGCAAAACATAACGAGCAGCCAGAGTTTGAGGCGTGTCATGAAACTACTCGGATAAATAATACCTGCTGGAGTGGGAAGCCAAAGCTAGCTCGAACACTGGGAGTCTTACAGTGAGAGGTTGATGCTAAAAGTGGTTTTCATCTCATTTTAACAGCTTCTGTCTGCAAGTGAAAATCAAGAAAAAATTGCAAGAAATCTTTTCTTGAAAATCTGGAAGGCTGCTGCAAGACGGAATCTCAAAACGATAGCAGTGAAATTGCAGCATCACCACCAAACCAGGATCGGAGAAAACTAGCACCAGATTAAACTTGTTGAGCATCATCAAGCAGAGAACTTTCAAGAAGAACATTAACTGACAGTAAAGCTGTTTTTAAAGCTGTGGAGCTTGATGATGTACCCAGGTCGACCCAGAAGAGCAGCAAAGGTCCAAAAGGCAAAGACAAGACCTCCACTGAAGAAAATACATCAGGAAATACAGGAAATACATCTCAAAAGTTATATCCACCGATGAGTGCTGGTCAGCCCAAGATGGACCAAATAGTTGGGTATCTGGTTGGATTTCAAGTGGCCATGCTACTCCAACTTGTCTACAACTTGACGGTGTTATGTTTGTTGATGATGAACTTGTTGGTTCCTTTCCAGGTTTAGGATGGCATAAAAGTGAACTCTGAGGGGTTCTGACGTTTCCTCAAGACAAATAACAAGTGAAGAAGACTCGAGCGTTCATGTATAACAATGCATCGTCACCTAACGCTATTCCTACACTGTAAAAAATGTAAGTGTAAAATTACGGTAATTAACTGGAAAAACTGCTGCCAGTAATTCACTGTAATTTTACTGTCCGTACTGGAAAAATTGAATTGTGGAGTTTCAGCTCACAGGCTTTACCCAGAATGCCTTTGTTAACACAATATAATTAATGCAACCATAAGTGAGGAGAGAATGTGGTGCAGTGGCAGACCACTGACGTTGATCCTCAGCTATTATACTACTGTAAATGGTAGTAGTTGACCATAGGGACCAAAGGCAAGTGTTAATTTTCCCAGAATGCATTGTTTATAATAGTATTATACTGTTATACCAAAATACGGTTCATTACTGTTGAGATTTTGCTGTAAATTTACATCCGAGTTTTACAGTGCATGACTGGCTGGTATCTGAGGGCTTCAAAGAGGATCCCCTCATGAACCGTCTGATCTGCTCACCTGGTCCCAACCCAATCGAGAACTTGAAAGCAATACAGCTCAAAGAGTAGCTTTGGAAAGCCATACAAGGTGCAGCACACTGTCAGATGACGTGCAGATTACACAAAGATCTCTGCATCGTGCCGTAAGATGTCCTGATCTTCAAATGCCGTTGTTGACACTCACTGCTCTCAATAAAAGGCTCTTTATTCTGCCTGCGAGGCTATTTTGGTGACAACTCGGATGTGACAGAAAGCACTTAGACTCTAATCTCCCTGATCACCTTTTAATTTAGCAAATGGCAGCTTGATCAGGGAACGGGAGGGCAGGACCAGGACTAGCCGGGACATGGCACCGATGCAGAGGTGGCTGTCAGGTCAAAGGAGGATCAGCACCTGCAGATATGGTCGTTGCATTTAAAACTAGCTGTAACGTAGCCCAAAAAATGCTACACAATTTAATTACTTGAAACTGAAGATGCGTTTGCAGCTTTAGACTGTAAAAAAAAAAAAAGGATATTAGTGTGTTAAAAAAAGAAATGTAATAGTTTCATAATGTTCTGATGATCCACATTGCGTCCATAACAGGTCATTTTGAAAATTCAGGGCTTTTTGAGTCAGAGAGTGCTCAAGAAATCAGTTCTATGTTGATTATCTTGAGTAAGAATAAGTTCATAAGAACTAGAAAGAGACTGGACGACCAGGTCGGAGATCTACATGCTCATCAAACCACCACTGAGGTTTTTAATGGTTTGGGGCTTTGGCTTTGATGTAATACCAAGATGACATTAGAGAGGACAAAAAAGGAGGATCTTGTGAATAAATTCCTAAATTTATTGGACTAAAGTCAAACATTAATGAGAGAAAAGTCACAATTTTAGGCTACTGTTGGCCAGTAAGCTAGTATAGCTTACTGGCTAACTCCCACATACACCATTCACTGAGGCGGTGAGGGAGGGGAGCAGACAAGTGAGTGAGATAAGTTTTTTCACAAGGAGCTTTTTACAGAACACAAACTGCTACACAAAGACTAACAATATACTGAAAAAGACACAGAATGAAAAACTCAGTCAGTGCACTCAAAGTTGTGGGATCATCAAAGGTTGTCCGTGCATCCTTAAAATGTCTTAAATACATCAAAAATATTATATGCGGGTCTAAAATCTGTTAATCAAAGGTCTTAAATTTATCTAGGCAGGACTAGTTATGGTATATATATTTTTTTGTTTTTCTCATGGGACTTTTTGAGAAGGAGTTATAAAGAGGCTGCTAGCTGCTGATATAAATTATCTGAATGCTAGCTAGCCAGTCCGCGACTGGCTAGCTAGCATTCGGGAGAGGGATGCAGACCTGTTTGTTGAGCAAGCTGAGAGTAAGTCCGACATCTTGATGGCTCAGCTCATCACAAAGTCAAACGTCCTCAGGAAGAGGTGCAAACATAAATTGAGTGAGCTGAAAAAAATCGAGGCAGAACTGCAGATTAAAGCCACAGACCTGAGACTCATCTTGACGTGTGTGTTCAGAAGGTACTGCAGTTTTTTTTGTTAGATGTTTCCACTTGCACACTACTGTTTGACTAAATGTACTATATTTTTTGTATGTTTTGTATATTTTTTTGTATACTTGGTTGGAAACATGCAGTTAAACTGCACTTGTCCATACAGCTACTGAACCAGAGAGCCCTGAGGATCCTTCTTGTTTAATAAACAGACAAAAAGTAAACTTGAATGAGTCTCACTGAGTGACACACAAGCTATGCTTTGGTTGTAATACAGTGGGATCCCCTAACCATCGTCTTCAGTTTCATTTAAGGTGGCTTTAAAAAGGTCTTAAATCTGACTTGCTGAAACCTGCAGATACCCCGCGTTAGACAAATTGTTACTTGAATAGGTGTGTATTTAAAGTTTGTAAGCATCTTCAGATCCTATAGGGTGCAGGGATCTTGTCAGAGCTTCCAGAGTCTCGGTGCTGAAGCCTGGAAAGCTCTGTCACCACGTGGAACAGATAGTAAATGCAACATGTTTGACCTGCGTGGGCGAGTTGCCTGGTTGAGGCTTCAAGCAACGGTGAGATGAAAAATCCAGGTACTGTAGGTGTTAGTTGGTTAATTCCGGATGCAGCTAAATGAAAAAGGTATTTGAATGATTAATGATTCACATGAAACAACGAGGAATAAAAGCGTTAAATCGGATGAGAATGGAAATTTCATGCAGAAACTGCATTCAGTTTAAGAAATCTTACACACCACCACAGGCAGCAGCTCTGTGGGGCTAACAACCATCCACAAAGTGTAGGTTTGATTATGTTGTGTGAACACACGGAGATTTAAGTGAACAAAGATCAACTAAAACAACTTTGAAGGAGGGGCAGCAGGTGCATTTCGCCACCTACTGTTCTGGAGCTGGGTTTGGCACTTCAGGTTACGTTCTACAGAATAAAACCATAAAAATTGAATAAATAAAATGAAGAAAAGGGAACTTATATAAAGTAAGAATAATTTAATACAGTCCTTGGTTTCAGTTGATGTATAGAAAGAGACTCCACCATAGATTAGCACATAAAAACCACAAATGTAGGGGAAATAAAGGGTTCAATGTGTAAAATCATCTGGGGGAGAAGAGTCAGTGTTATACTTTAAGCATAAAATTGGATAAAGGTTTGCAAAAATTTGCTTTTTTAAAAATTTGCTGTGAATTCAACATCAGAAATGAGAATCAGCCGAAGCAATGACAGCCTCTCACACTAATACTCCACTGGTAATATTTCTTTATCCAGTTTAAAAGTATAAAAACTGTATTTTCAGATGTTACGGCGATGAGTTTTTTTTTTTTTTCCCCCGAAAGCAGAGATCAACTTCAGTGTCACACACGTTCAAACCTTTCAACCCTCTGGGTGAGTCCCGAGGACTAAGAGCCGTCTCCGCTCTCGCTTCTGCTGGAGTCTGAGCTAAGAAGCAAAGCAGCGGCACACTGAGGAGTTAATGAGCTTTATATACAAACACATACTCTCATGCACACACGCATACACACACACACACACACACACACACACACACACACACACACACACACACACACACACACACACACACACACACTTACAGGCTGCAGCCAAGACCAAGCACAAGAAAAGTATATACTCTCGATAAAAAAAAAAAAAAAAACACCCACTCACACACATGCACATTCTTGCCTGTCAAATCATATTAACATCAGGTCAGGCTGCTTTTTTAGAGCTTGTTGCTATGGCAGCTGAGGGAGAAAAAATGGCTGTCTATGGGCTGTTCCTGCAGGCGTCTTCTACAAAAAAAAAGGGCTGCTGCAGTGAGATTGGTGTGACTATCAGAGATTGCACCCTGCTGCTGTGTTTAATGTAACGTAAGAGTGTGAGTGTGATATGCATGAGGGGCTTTTGATACATTTAAAATGACTTCAATCTATCATCGTTAAAAGGGTCAAACCTCTCAGGCCCGCTCCTCCCTTCAGTCATGAGTTTATTTTGAAAGAACTTCACGTGGAGGTTATTCCAGCTGATCGGGATGTTTGTTCAGATTTATTATTAGGATTAGAGTTTATGTCAGGCTTTGTTGTCATGGAGAAACAATACGTTTCCTCAATAAACCTACTTAAATAACAATAGCATAACAAACAGACATGACGGTAAGAGAGTCATGAATTAATACATGCATGTGTTTTTTCTTATATGTATATGCCCATAGAAATCAATGAGAAATGAATCAAAGACACCTGATTATTAAGAATATATGATAAACCCTTGTTTTGGAGCTCTATTTTCAGATCGGTTACAGTTGGAATACAAAAAAAACAAAAAACAAAACACATTTTGTCATCATCCATTTGTTTCTGATGCAGAGTTTTGAAGACTATCTGCGTTGGCTGCCATATTGAAAAAGCTTTACTTTGGTTCAGGTAAAGAGTCTGGACTTTGTCCCTAAAAAACCCTGACCCATAAAAAAAAAAAAAAAAAAAAAAAATGTAAAAAAGCCACAAATTTCTATTTTGTATTCAACTGAGATTTTTATTAACCCTTTTAACAAAATTCTCAAAAAATATTCCTATATAATTTTTTTGATATATTTTTTGTATCACATTTGATAAACTGGACGGTTTTTACCACTTTTTTTTTAGTAAAGTTTTTAGTAAATATGCATTCATTCAATGCAGACAATACTGATTTTAAAAATGAGTAACAATTTAGACGTTCTTACCTCAGATTCTTGAAAATTCTTGAAAATAAAGAGTGTGGATAATTTCCTGAGTGCAGATTTTTTGAAAATGGCCAAAATACAACTTTAGCTGCCTGTAATGGTATGATCATCCTCGAGGGGGTAGAATCCATTATTTATTTTCTAAATAGTTTTTTAATGAAAATATTTATCCTGTTGATGAGCTGTAGGTCTTTGAAACTCATGTATCAAATATGATACATTCAGCAATAAAGGGTTACAGCTACAGGCTGCCTGCCTGTCAGTCGAGTCTGCCATGCCCTTATTTGGGCAAAAGTTTTAGGTTTAATTCCTTCAGATAATATTCATAATCAAGACCATTTAGAGACTTTTTTTCTTTTCTTTAACTTGGCTGTAAGTGTTTATTTTAGCTGATCAGTTTTTCAAAATGGAAACAGATGTTGTTTTTGGTGCTTTTGGAGCCAGCCTCTAGTGGACGCTTGGTGAATTGCAGTTTTCAAGCAGTTTATCTTGCTTCATATTTTCAGACCACAAGATGACGCTTGGATAAAACCTTTGTTTTGAAAGTGTGTGAAATGTGAAGTCAGCTTGATTGTAAACTGGAGGAACATGTCAAACTAATAGTTTCTCTCATGCTTAAGAAGTCAAAGATCATAACTCACAAAACATAATTACAACGATCGCTCAAATGTTCCATTTTGAACATTCCTTTCGTTTCTCCTCTGATTTACAGCACACTAATTAAACAGCTTTATCTGACTTTATACACATAGCAAATGAGTGAAACATTACAGTTAAAAGAAAGCATGATGAGATTTTTTTTTTTTTTGTCCAAAAAAAGCGAGCCTCATGGAGTGGTATTTGATACGCGTCATCTCTCAATTTCCACTCCTCACATTTTCTGTCTTAAACTTTCCCGTCATATGAATGAAAAATGCCCAAAAGAATGACCAAATGAATGACACATAAATTGAAAGTGAAACTCCTTACACATGTACTGGACAATACCTGCAAAGATACTTTGTCCACAGGGGGCGCCAAATGCAACACAAACAGAAAGTTCCTCATATGAGCTTTAAGGAGCGACATGTTTTGGGGACGAGTTGGAGATCAGTGAATCACTTTATCTACAAGAAAATTTTACCTCATGCCCTGATACTTCTTTTTTTGTTTTTGTTTTTTTAAAGGAAAGATGTCGCGTGAGATTAAGATATTGCATCTCGAACATCAAATCACGTAACAACAATGATAAGTTGTTTTTAAAGTCATAACTTCAGTAGAGAAGCTCTTTGCTGAGTCAGTTTGAAGCTAAATTTATTCACCATCCTCATCATTAAATATTCATTTTCATTTCACCTCAAAAGAATCAATACATCGATCTTCATATCTGTAATCTGAGATCCCTCCAGGGTGAGACAAGCACCCTCCCCTCTGCTTCGGGATCCTGCTCACGACACATTATCCCCCTCAAGTCATCCATATATTCTGAGAACTAAATATTCCAGTGAGTTCCTCAAGTCTGAATCCATCAGTTTCATTTTGAAGATTTGAAAATGCCAGCGATTTTTTCCAGCTCTTAGTTTGCCAATAATCTTGTGGACAAAATCGCAATGCCAAGTTCTATTATAATCTGCAATGTGCCAGGATTTCTTTGTTATACCCTCGGAGCAGAAGTTGTTTACAACAAAGTGAGCTGGAAGAGTTAGAAACAGAAAAACCTTTTAATGAAGTTGAATAAGAAACAGGAATCGTGCACATCCTGTAGGCAGGATCTAATAAATAATGTTTGTTATCTCAGGAAGCTGAAAGTTTCCGCTCCTCACCTTTAACATACTGACATTATAACCCTTCCCGGTGAGTTTTGCACACTCACGTCAGGTGTTATCCTGACACTGCTGCGAGAGACTTTCTATCAGCGCTGTGTACTGGCATGAGGTGGAGGCAGAGATTTGGCATGTGGGTCGAGCGTTTCCCCCTCCCTGCGTTTGCAGTGGCTTGGCAGAGTGGCCTCTAAAATAACAGTCCTATCTGACCTCGTTCTGCTTCAGCCTCGATTAGGTGGCTCCTGATGATGACACTGACCCATATATGCTCTGACTATTCATGAACTATCTCGTTCAGGGCATAAATAAATGAGTGAGACTTCAGAATTACAGAAAAAAACGCCTCCCTGCATGCTTTGATTTCTCTTTAGGTTCAGAAAAACACTTTTCATTCTGATTCTCATCTACAAAAACACACATCTCAAGTTTGATTAGTAGGCCCACCCAAAACTGTAATCCTGTCCCTGCCCTGGAGCTGTCTGTGTAGACTCTAAAGGCCTGCCTTTTTACCTCATAGTAATTTGAACACAGCTAGGTAGAATCAGGCCTTTTCACTTTGACGCCTGCCGACAATCGGCGTCAAAACTTCGTAGCAAATAGAAAACCAGCGCTGGGTGACGTCACAGAGGCTACGTCGCTGCATGTTTCTGCCTGTTGATATGATTTCAGTTTATCTGCTGTGATCAGTGCTGAAGTTCAATCTGTTATTCAAAGCTGTTAAATCTTGCTTTCAGGTACCTGAACAGAGCCTTGTCAATACTTTGAATCAAGTGTTCCATTCGTGTGATGTTTGATAAGCAAAATTAACCACGTGATTCAAGCTGTCGATCTCATCAGCTGCTTGGTTCATGAACTTTTTAGCTCAGTTGCTTCAGCATGTTTCATCATAAACTGTGTAATAAGCAGTTATTCCACACCATTACCTACAAAAACACCTTGTTATGGCAGGCTGATGCGGTCAATGCTTTTTATGGTTACAGCAGTTGAGAACAAATAAACTGAAGTCAGGTTTGGATCATTTGAGGAAAGAAGTGTCACAGTTTGTCTGGTGTTTTTCAGTGACGGCAGGTAAACATCAGAATGGATTCTCTGTGCTTTATGTCTGTATGAAACACAGCAGCTCACTCACTCACTAATATTCACAAAGCTGTTTGCCAGTGTCTACAAATCAAACATACCATATTTACCAACACTTCATATTAAAGCTGAAATAAATAATCTGCAGATGTCATGGATTTAACAGCAGGAAATGTTGCTTACATGGGAACATTTCACGAATGCGACCTTGAGAGAGAATTTGTTTGTTGAAGGAGAAGCAGAAATTTATTGACTTGTGTTGATTCAACATCTACAGTAGACAACGAATAACTTTTTTTTTCTGTACGATGTGCAGCTCAGCTCTCACATCCTCTTTGTCATCCTCACATCTATGATAAAATCAACATGTTTTCTTTAGCTGTTGACTGATTCTCCTGTTTTACTTAAGTTCCTCTACATTTATTTTGCATCATATCTGTCTTATCACACGTCATGCAATCAGAAAGGGAAACTAAGTATGGATCCGTAAGTTTTAGACCGCGTAATAAATCATTGTACTCATGTCAAAATCATGTCGAAAATCAACTTCAGTGTTCTGCGATAATGTCCAGAAAAAGACCTTCCGGCTGATGCTCCCCATTCAACCCTGGTGACAAGTGATATCTCAGCATCGCCTGAAGACAGTACTTCATGTTTGACACCAGCTCTCAGAAAGGAAGTGAATTGATTTTCAGGTCAAAGGTGAAGGCCAATGTGACTTGGCCTGAGGTCAGCTCTCATTCCTTTGAACATGATCTCCCAGCATGCACTGGAGGGGATGTTATTACATCTGATTTGTATTTATGGGATGGGATGGGGGGGTTATTAAAAATGTGAAACTTATTACTCATTATAATGAGATTGTTACATTCATTTTGTCCCCTGCTGGGCAGGAGCCCTTTGGTGTAGAGTTTGCATGTTTCATGGATTCAAGGAGCTTTATTTTTCACCCTAGCACACATTTACTCATGGGAAGAACAAAATTTCACCCTCAAGGTCCCAATTATTAAGCCCGATAAATAATTTAAGGGACTGTGAGGACTTTCTAAGTGATCGTAATCCACAGTTTAAAATGAGATTAGAATCATCAGGTCAGCCAGAGCCAGTGTTGAAGGTGATGGAAGAGGAGATGGTGGTGTGGTTCCTGACAGTTTGTGGCCGGTTAGCCAGGAAGTCCAGGAGCCAGTTCCCAAGTGAGGGAACAACCCTTGGGTTTTCAAAACCATATTCTTCCTGTGTGTGCACCGATTCTCTACGGCTTCCTTCCACGGTCCAGAACAGGCTCCTCAGGTGCATTGGTGACGCCAAGTTGTCTGTAGGTGTGCGTTTGTGGAAACCTCTGGGGCTGTGAGAAAATGAAGCGAATGCAGAAGTGTTAAATTTTATAGGATTCATCTTATATGTTTTAGCTTAACCTTTTATCAGTCTTTTAGGATCTTCAGTGTTTTCTCCGGGGGAGTCCTTTGCACCAGGGGTGGTGGTTGGCTGTGGTTGTAGCGGCCTGTCACATGGGTTCCTGGTGGAGATGGGTGTCTGCTACATCTCTCCTCTGGGCCCTGTGTCGGGGTCCTGTGGCTGTGGCTGACTCCTTGCCCTTGGTGCAGATGGCTCCTCTGATGAGGTTTTCTCAGCTGGTTCATCAGTAGTCAGACAATATATATATATATATATATATATATATATATATATATATATATATATATATATATATATATATATATATATGTGTGTGTGTGTGTGAGGGCCGTGGGTGGGGGCTATATGGTAGTGTGGGGTGAGGGTGGTTGGGTGGATTGTTGTTTTTAATGGTCTGTAAAGCACTTTGGGTTACATCTCTTTGTATGAAAAGCTCTAAATATAAAGTTTGATTGATTGATTGGTTGATTAAAAGCTGCAGTTCATCGAGTGTCCACTGGGGGCTGACTCCAGAAAGTGCCAGAAACCACATACACACCCATTCAAATACCATATTTTCACAGCAAAAGTAAACATGTTTACAAAACCTGGTACAAAAACTGATTCAGTCTGAAAACTTCATTTCTCTGCTGGTTCACATGTTCCAGGAAGTGAGGTTTTCAGTCACAGCTTACATGACTCGCAGACAGGCACCCTGTAGCTGTTAGCAAAGAGGCTAAGGGTCTGCATCTTAACCTCATACAACCTCGACAGATGCCAGGTTTAATTCAGCATTTCCAATATGGCTGCAGACGATGATCGACTTCAAAACTCCATATCAGAAACAAATGGGTGACATCACAGAGGCTGTGTTCATACAGTCTGTGGTCTGTGATAGGCTGGATGGACAAATTGACACTACGCTTAACAGCAAATTGTGTTTATTGAACAAGAAGAAACAACTGAAAGAATAACAACCAGTATGAGACGTGTTAGTCAATAAAGTCAGTGGAAGCATGAGATGATGTCGGGCAGTGTTGTCAGTAGTACGGATTTATCTGTAGATAATAACAGAGACCTAAAAATATACACACCTCAGGTGCATCCTAGATGTGGCCTCAAGTGTCCTCAGCAACAGCACTAACACAAACTCACTTCACCAGCAGAGATTTAACGTGTTTGTGGGTTTATTTGAGGAATCAATCTCCTAATTCTTCAAAGATTAAATGTAATTAGTGGACAAACGTGTTAAATCATAGTCTCATGATGTGTAAACTCATCACATCCATGCAGATGAATGTGTTTGTGTGAAGTGTTTTAACGTAAACACGTTGGATTGATGATTGTTGTAACATCCAGAGATGCTTTAATACATTTTCTAACATATTCATCAAGGAGTTCATCAATTGATTAAATTGCTGTGTGTAATCATGGAAGGTGGAAGTCAAAGGCTGCAATCAATCAGCGGTGAACTAAATAAGGCAGCAGCATCTCTGGTGGAGGAAAACCTGGTGATGCTAATGGAAAGTGTTTGTGTGAGTCATCACACTAATTGGACTTGGCCACTGACTGTGTGATGAGGTCGAATGGGGGCGGTCAAAAGGAGAGGAAAACCCGTCTTCTTATGGATTTCCTGACTTTGCGGCTTTTGTGCTTTGTCCTTAACTTACAGGGTCCCATGTACAATCTGTCACAAGTTTGTTTCCTTTGGTTTTGAATCTTCCTTTTGTATATTTTAGTCTTAAATTTCTGTTTTAGTTTGTAGTTTTCTTACCTGTGTCACGCTTACTGTGTTTTTGTTTTGTTTTGTTTTTGTTTTCCTGCCTCAGTGATTGTGTTCCCTGCCCTGATGTGTTTCACCTATCTTGTTTGATCCACCTGTGTGAGATTTGGCACATTTCTCTGTTCCCCCTCCCCCCTTGTGCTGGCTGGACTTTTGCTGAAAGTAAGTCATAAACTTTTTTTTCCCCTTTTGTTTATATTTTTTTATCAACAAACTTGCACCTAATTCCTCCCGTTTGGTAAATCAATACTTGTGACACAGTGTGAACATTTTACCTTCTTGTGTTTCCACTCTTTCTTCCAGTGTTAATTTATCAGCACTACAAACTTTAAAAAAAAAAAAAAAACGTCTCAGTGGGCTCAAACTTGGGTCACCACTAAAACTGCTCCTCCTGGTGGCTGGCTGCAGTATAGGTCAAAAACTCTATTCATTCCAGATGGGCTGTGGTCAAACTTAAAAAAATTATTAAACCTCATAGAAATGTTTCTCTCATCCGTATGCTGCGGTGATATTTAGATATTATTGAGCTGCATTGTGTTTAATTCCTTTTCATTAGTTATTAGACGTCAAAAATGGGGGTTTACGTCTTGTTTAACAATGATTGACAGCTGCATGTCTTGAATAGTTTTTTCGGGAATAATAAGAAGAGTTAACGGCGAAATGAGACGAACATGAAAACGTGTGGCTTTTATGCTTTTTCACACTCCGTGCAGCGTCTGTCCCCAAACTGCAGGGGGCGGTGTATCCCACAGTAGCTAACACAGTACTAAACTAGAGTAGACGAAGTTGTTTACACTTTTTCTAACATCATTTCTTACAAATTCCTCTTTTCTGCCAAGTTTGGCTGCAATTTCATGCCAGGAATTGTTTATCATATGGATAACACTGTGAACTCTGTGTGATGAATCATATAAATGCCAGTATTTTTGAACTTTGGACATGAGGAGTTCCCGTTTATCCGTGCATCTATATTTATATATAAGTTAGTTAGAAATTTTCAGAGGTGCAAAATTTTCGCTCCTTGCAGACTGGTCAAGTATAAACCAGGCCTTAAGAAGAGATTAAACTGCTGAAAGACAAAAAGGCGGAGCCGCACTGTCCATTCTATATACAGTCTATGACTGATCCCCACTACAATCTTATTAGTATTACATTAGGCGTGTTGAAATTATGTGCAGTATTTACATTTTCAAGTAAAAACAGATGAAGAGTTGGTTAGAAGTCTCAAGACAAAACCCTTGTATGTTTGGTAAATGTTGTGAAAGTTTGTGACATGATTTCACAGGCAACGAGATCTCTAAAGACCATATGTCATCAGTTTGAGCTGGCCATTGAAACTTGAAAGTAGCTACAGTTACTTAAAACTGTATTTAAAGTGAGACGGGCTGTTCATCAGCTGATGTACGAAATAAAAATACTTCTTAAGACCTTCTGTAGCCTGAAGAGTTCATTAAATGTACAAATTAGCTCCTGTGTGAACTCAGCAGGTAATTTCTCACAGCATGTGGGTGTTTTGCCTTTATAATGTTTTCCACTTCTTTGTTTGAACTGTGAGATTGTTCTTTATTGCCGTGACTCAAAAAAGCGCCAAAAAAAGTCTCTGTATTCTCCTAAAATTTGGTTTCCCAGGCAGTTGAAGCCACAATTCGTGCAGACAATCACGTGACGTGTGCTACGTGTGTACAACTGACTCCGGCTGAGTCTGTCGTCGTGCCTGTGAGGGCCTGTTCGCTGCTCACACACGTTGAGTTTTTAACTTAAGCAGGATTAGAGTAAAGTGTGTGTGATTTTGTGCGTGTGGACTGCACTTGAGGTGTTAAGTCTCACGATAACTCATCCCAGACTGTTGTGTGTCAGTGTGTGTGTGTGTGTGTGTGTGAGGGAGATGTAGGATGGAAAGAATCTGGCCTCTCTTGCGTGCAAACATTTTGCAGTCAGGGTGAGAGGGAATACATTTTCACATCATCTAGTTTGCGGTGCATGCATATTCTAGCAGATGCTGATGGTTTCTGTTTATGTGTTTGAACTCTGAGTAAATATTTATCTATTCATATGGCTTTTAGTCAACAGCTTAGATTAATATCTGCGGCCTCTTCTCCCCATCGACGTGCCGACAGGACCTCAGATCTGTGCTGCAGAAGACTTTCGGTAAAGACTTAAAGTTCTCTGACCTCAGAGTTGATCTCATAAAGCCGTTACCTGATCTACCCTCCGCTGAAGACTCTTCACCGTGGATTAAAGCTCACAAACAGAGTCTGGATTAAGTTTGACGAAGCTTGAAGTTTGTCATTCAAACGTTTGTATAATCATGGATTCTGTTGATAAGATGAAAAGAAGTCCTGAGACACAGGTCGGATTAAATTGTTCGTAAACTGTACGCTGATCACTGGCGCCACACCCTGACTTGTGACCTAAATTTCTAAATACAGCCACAACTATTTTGGATTTTCCTCAAACATCCTCACCGGTTTATCTTCAGTGGCAAATCCTTTATCTGTGTCCCCCGCAGCGCGGAAAACGATGCTCCATTTGGAAATATCACTCAGCCCAGCTCTGCTGAATCATCCCGGTCTCATTGGATGACACAGCAGTCTGTGCTAATCTTAATATGGGATACTTTACCGCTGAACTGTCCCCGGTGACTTTGCTGCGTCCTCTCACCGCAGGCAATCACTATGGCTGCTTTGTGCGGGGAGAGGCGTATGGAGACCATTTCACAGAATGCAGCATTTAATCAATTCCATAACATTGTGGTCAGTCAGCGAATCCAACACAGCTTTGCTCTGTCGTCTGGCTGCAGGAGGGAGGATTGCATTAATACATCTGTTTGGCGTGAATCCGATTCGGTTATTTGTCTGTCATGATGAAAACTTTATGAGCTCTTTGAAAACTCTAAAACATGCTCTGTAAATCAAGTGTTGCTTTATCCAAGAGGCCAACGTCATGGCAGGAGATCTCACTTGCAGCCTGATAACAAAGTCTCTGACTTCAGTACTTGTTCAGCCCGTGGGGATGAAGAATAAAACAAGAAATAAACTTTTGTCAAACAAACCTGAGAGGAAAAATGAAATGCTTTGTATTCAGGGTTGGACGTTTTTCCTCTTTAATAAACTTTGAATTAGCATTCCTGTGATACTGGTCAGAGACACATTTCTGATGTGCATTCAAAGAAGCATCCTATTTGACCCATAATAGAATGGAGTGTACTTTTTTAATCCCTGAAGGTAAATTCAGGTGTCTGGCAGATGAAATTATACAAATCACACAAAGTAAACATAAAAAAATGAAATAAAGTCTGTGGACGTCCATGCTGCTGTCTGTGTATTCAAAGCAGTCCCCCAGAGGTGTCCTTCTCCTGACTGTGAGGGCAGTTGCAGGCTGCCTCAGCACGAAGGGTCCACAATTGGAAAACCAGGTTGTAATCTGACCTGCTCAGTGGTGATAAGGCAGCAGCACTGTGGGCATCCCTGACACTGACATACAGAAGGTCAGGTGTTTTATTCTCTCAATCAACAAACTGTGTAAATCCAGTCAGGTGGGAGGAGAGGGTAACATAACATTATTTTTGGGGTTTGAGTTGTAAAACTTTCTGCAGGAGAGTGAATTCATGAGACTAGAATGCACCATGAGAAGTAATCAACTTTAATTATTTAATGAATTTATTTCCTCATGAGTTTTTGGTCTCATTTATTGTGTTTAACAACTTTTAATTCAGCATAAATTTACTCTGTAAATACTTTCACTTAGAAAAAGTAGATTTTGAAGAAAGTTTGTTACCAAGCGTGTTGAAGGTTATCAGTTGGAGAAATTAACCCTGTTCATACTGCAAGTCTGCAACAAGTGCCGTGGTTCAACTTCCCTACTGTCATGCCTTTGCACTCTAATACTGATCACAAGACGGAGTCATTCTATTATCTCAGCGCGTCACTGCACATTGTGTGACACACACAGACTGTATGATACATGGATGTAATCACACTGATGTGGCTCATTAGTTTCTGAAGTGGATTAATGAAGCCTGCACTGCAAATGAAGCAAGTTTTATTTTTAAATCTTATTTCCATAAAAAAAAAGAAAAAAAAAAAAAATCACACATCAAATAGGCCACATTTCCCTGAAAAGTCAACAAAATGTCTTATTCTGAGATCTTACCATAGTCTGTATAATTAATGGATGTAGTCTCTGCGACGTCACCCATCTGTTTCTGAAACAGACTTTTGAAGCCAAATGGCCGGCGCGGCCATATTGGAAATGAGGCGTGCTGTGAGTCTCCACAGTAACAACCATAGGACGCTCCACAGTCACGTGATCTGAGCTGTGCCTCTGATTGGACGAACTGGCGAGCTTAATATTGTGGAAACTGCTGAGTTAGAGTTAAAAAATGTAGGTCTCCTCTGGCAAAAATGAAATATCCTAATTGAAAAGAGTATATTTCTGTATCTATAAAGTCTGTTTGAATCATTCTGGTGTCATAATAATAAAGGGAACACTTGTAAAATTTGTTCAGCGGTGTCAATACTGTAGCTCAGAGTAAATACTCAAGTTTTACTCAAACAACCAGAAAGTTGGAATGAAGTATGACCTGATGGCATTTGTAGCTGAGTTTCTCTTCTTTAGTGTGATGTGCAGTATAACTATTATTAGACATTATGAGGTCCTCGTTTGATACCCTTCGTTGTGGTGAGACCTCAAAGTTGGGGACCTCAGGGTTTAAAGGGTTAAGAGTGAAAATTCTGCCAATCACTATAGAGAAAAATATTCTTGCAAAAACAAAAAACTCAACACGCAAATTTTTCTTAAAACATTGGTAACGTTTCAACTCAACACAAGTAATTTAGGTCCCTTTTCACACGTGAAATCACAACTTTTTTTGGGACAAATTTGATGAATTTAGCTCATCTTTTTTAATTTGAGTTTTTGTTGTGTATCGTCAGTGGATGCCATAGTGGAAATGCTGACTCAACCTTCCTACTGTGGCCGCCTGTCAGTCAGCTGTCCCTTTAATTATTCAAAATTGGTACTCTGAAGTCTTCTTAACTGATGAGTTACAAAGAAAACTGTGAAAACTGAAAACTGTGTGCTGTTGGAGAAATAACCGATCAGACTAAAACCTTTGAAAATGTTTATTTTTGCCGCAGAGAGATAAGCTTTTTTTGAATAAGTGTGTATGTGATCTTTAGGAGTGAGCCTCAAGTGGACACTCAAGGAACTGCAGTTTTAAGCACAAACACATCACATAACATAATTTCTCTTGTCTGGAAGTTAGTTTTTTTTTTTTTTAATTTGGTACGATGACACTGTCAGGCTTGAATCCACCTCTTTGCCTCATGCAGTGGTGGCTGAAGTTAGGCTGAGTCAGCATTTTCTTCATTTTCCTCACTGCCGATGGCATTCAAAACTCAGCTTCAGAAGCAGATTGGATGATGTCACAGAAAGCTGCGGTTTTTGATGCGGTAAAAGGGAAACCTGCCTCATGTGTTGACGGTTACCTCATTGATCAGACCGTCCAAAGACAAGTCCAAAGGCAGACAATCACTTATCACCTGCAGCAACCAAACAATTGCAGTCATTTGAAGGAAGATTTTGGCACATTTTTGAACGCATCAGACGAGTTAGTTTTTTTACCCTTGTGTGTTGGAGTTACAGCAAAGCAGCGACCCTTTCTGTGTGTAAATCTGAAGCTCCACATTCTCACATTTTAAAATAACACATCTTATGCTTTCTTAGTCTTATTTGTGCTTCTGCCAAGATGAACAGCTCCTTTTAAATCTGAGTAAACAAAGCAAAGACAGTTTTTATTGCATGTGTCATAAAGTGTATTATTAGTTTAAACTTGCCAAGAGAGACAAGCTTACTCAGCTTTCAGTCATATTGCAGTGAGTTTCATTACGGAGGATCCAGCGCTGGTGTGCAGCTCTCTGCTTGGGGTGCTCTGTGATATAACTGTTGAAGGTTTATTGTTGTGTTTCATTATTGTATTTGTATTGGTTCATATTGCTGTCTTATTGCTGTGCAAAGTATGTCAGCTAAAGAACTCAGTTAAAAACACTCTGGAGGGGAATCTGAATCAGAATCTGTTGTTCTGGGGTGAAACACACTGTTCTCATTGTGTCACAAGTGGTGCATTCATGCCCCGCAGGACGCACTGGACTGTGGTCACCAATTGGGCAACACGCGAGTGTGAGTGTGTGTTTTGGTGCTGTAGCATTGTGTCCCCTCCTCAGCATGAGTCATCCTCTCAGAGACAGTGTGAAGGGAATCAGGGGACGTCGTCTTTTTGACTGAAGCGCTGATGTTAGTGTCGCTGCTTGTCTCTGTTGATAGTAAAAATAAAGTTACATAGTGCTTTTAATATGAACCTCTTAACAGTTAAAGGTCTGAGGCAGGGGTCTGCATGCTTTACTATCAAAGAGGCTGTTTTGCCTCATCTCACCTGGATAAAAGTCATTCTGGAGCCACAGAATCTGCTTTACCTTCACAATAAAAACAGTACAGTGTATAAAATTGGATACATAATTAAAATATATGAAATAATCATATAAACAAGAAGTTTTTTGATTTTATGAAACTGTAGAAAAACGAAAGGAATACTTGAATTTGATAACATTCATAATGCTGCTCAACTCAGTTTGCTCAATTTTTTGTTGTTTGCTAATTACGTGCCACATGTCAGCACGTATTGTAAGCCAGCGTGTTGGCAGTTAAATAAATCCATCCACAAATGACCTTTTTTATTTACTTATCCTACCAGGGGTGTGAAACTTGAGGTTCGCCACAGGCGCAGGGAAAACTGGTGGGCTGTTGATGTTGCAGGAGGTGAAGTCGAGATGATGCATATTTAGTTAAACAAAATGTTAAATCATGAATCAAATCAATGTTGTTAATCGTTAATACCCTCTGTAAGAAAAATATTTTTTTTGTTTCAATATTTTTTTAAAGCTACAGGGAGCCACTGCAAAGGAGTCTAAGAGCTGCATGAGGCTCCAGAGCCGCAGGTTGCAGACCTCTGGTCTAGACCATGCGTGTGGTGCCCGACTCTCCTGTATGTGTCTTGTTTTTATAACCAACGAAAGCATTCAGCATCAAGTGTTATACAATATTTAATTCAGGAGAATCTTACCTTTTACTCTGCACCATTTAAAGTTCCAGTTTAACATTTGTTTTGTCTTATCATATATATTATATATTATTTATTATATATATTATATATTATTTATTATATATATATATATAAATTATATAAATATATTTATATATTTATGTATATAATTTGTTGTAGCTGTTTTTTATTGTGTTCTTATGTATCATTTGTTGATCTCGTAGATGTTTCAAAAAGAGTTCTTGGAGTAAATAGTAACGTTTTTATACCATAAATTCAAAGACTAAAGCAAAAGTGAACGTGGAAAATTAGGTGAAAAAATGTCTTCACAAACTATACAAATAAAAAAACATTAAATATTCAGACTTTAAACATAATGAACTGTTTTCAGTTTTGATGCCCTCTGTGGGCTAAGTTGTTGGATCTGGTGTAATTTGGCCGTTGTCTGTTTACTCATCTCTTCCTGTACAAACTGATTACTTACTGTGAATATTTGCTGAAGAAGAAGGAGTGAAAAAGTTTCTCTAATGTGCTGTCTAGTCTGAGCTAAAACTCCAAAAACAAGTTTTAGACAAAAGTTAAACTGAGGAAACAGTGAATAAAAATGAAAAGATGAATGAATGAATGTGTTCAAGAAGCAAGCTTAATAAAAAAGGAGCCTTTCATTAAAAGTCTGTCTCCACTCAGACAAAAACAACCCAGCACAAGACTCCATGATAATTACAACAGCAGCAACAAAAACACTGATAATTGCTTTCTTGTATCTTTGTGCAGCTGCTTTAAACACAAAATAACTGGTCAGGGTTTATTAAGTTCAGGTTTGCTCTTATTTATTTTATTTCATATATACCAAAGAACAGTGTGTTACAAACATAACAAAAAACATTATAATTATAACAAGTTGTATTTAATTAGCACTTTTCAAATCAGGAGCACAAAACGGTTTTCAGAGAACAGAAGACGCAACAAAATAAACAGCACAGATGGTGTATCAGAGCCGTTCTAAAAACATAATAATGACAATAATGAAAAAAGACACATGCACACAGACGCACACACACCAAGTGAGGAGAGGTAACAGTAGGAAACAGGGTTTCATCAGGTGACTCTGCTTAAACTGAAACTATAAAAATCATTTTACTACAGATGATTATAGTCAAACACTAAATCTGATGGAGAAAGTTCAGTTTAATGAGAAACTAAGAGGTGATGAGGCTCTGTGAGAAACTCTTTGAGTGTTTTTTCTCACAAATTTGTGGTTTTCATGAGGTGCTGGACTGGCCCAGCAGATTAGAATCACACGCCCAATTCAGACCCAACCTGTGGCTCCTTTCCCACACGTCACTCCTAAATATCACTCTGTTTTCCGCTCCCTTCACTTTCCCATCACTTTTCCATTTTTCTACAAATTTACGCTTTTTCTCACAAATTGGTGACTTTATAATCACACAGAATTGTGACTTTAATCTTGGAATTAAAGTCCTCCAGCTCCTATTTTTTCTTTACATTGCTTTAACAACAATGTAATGTGTTTAAATGCCATCACTAAATTCAAGCTGACAATGTAAAAGACCCAATAAAGGTGGTATCACAAGAGACTATTAGTTTGAAAGTAACTGAGACAAAATTGAAATGAAATAGGTTGTGAAAAAAAAATCTGGAAGCAGAAAAATTAAATTTGAAAAATTAAATTTGAATTTAAATTTTTGAAAGGTTGTCCATCTCTATGTGCCAGCCCTGTGATTGACTGGCGACCAGTCCAGGGTGTACCCCGCATCTCGCCCTAAGTCAGCTGGGATAGGCTCCAGACACCTGTGACCCTGAACAGAATAAGTGGTATAGAAAATGAATTAATAAATTAATGAATGAACCGATTTAAATTTTATGGAAATTAAAAATTGAATTTCTGGATTTTTGGATCGTAGAGAGTTGATTATTCAAGTAGGTTAAATTGCACTTTCAAAGCAAATAAAGTCACTTTCAAAATATTTAGTACAATTTCAAATAATTCCATTCAATTTCAGTTTTTGTTTTTTTTTTTCAAATGCATTTATTATTCAAACTGAGTGTTTAAAATTCAACATGTAGTTTTCAAATTTAGTTTCTAGCGGCGCAAATCTCAACCCGTAGAAAGAAGTGAGTGCTGATTGAATGTTAGTTTATGGACTGTTTAAGTCTTTATTTTTTTACCAGCCATCCAAAAAAATGTGAAAGACCTCTCATATTTTTGAACAAAAAGTTATCAACGGAAATTATTTTGTTTGGGTCACTTTTAGCCTGCTGTTTATTTGACCCACAATTTTTAAATACTAAAGGTTCAACATCAACTCCAAAGATTTAGCATCACATGATTTTGGGCTATAATAGAATATTACCCTGATATAATTCTATTCCTATATCTGGAACAACACTCATACAACACATATAATTGTATTGCAAAGTAACAAAGAGTAACCAGAGACTGGTCCAGCTTTAAGATAGTTGTAGTGAGGGGGAGACAACTATGTTTGTATGTTTTATTGTGGGGTATAAAAAGACAGCAGCTCTAAAATACAGTAAAAGTGTCTTATATTATACTATAACTATCATAAAAACATCCAACTGCTCAGCCCATGAGTGAATTTAGTTAGTTAGTTCAGCACTGGAGGTCTGTCATTTATCATCGTGTCACAGCACATTTCAACCTTCACACTTCCTGTTTGCTGTGTGAGAAACAAGTTGTATATATATAGACTTTTTTTCTCCCAGCAAAGTGATTCTGGTCAGTTTACCTTGAAATGGTGTTTGTCCGTGTGTGAGATTACTGTGATGACTTCGTTCTGCAGCTCTAATCAGTGGAGCAGAGTACGGCGGCGGTCGCACCTGGCAGAGCGCTGGCAGCCAGTCGCTCTCATTTAGTCTCTCTGATGCGGTGATACAGCAGGAGAGACTTCAAACGAGTGGCACTGATTCAGACACTTCATTAACCGTACGACGGAGCAATTAGGTCTCATGTTAGCTGTGTGAAGTGGCACACGTCAACATGGCAGCTTTGTAACACGTTCTAACACGGGGCTAAAAAATACTCTCAAAGCATCGCGTTGTTACTTTCATATTCCAACAGCGGTGTGGTAAGAAATCTGTTCTTCACCTGCTTTCTCCTCGTACTAAAAACATTATTTATTATCTACACACAGTTCAGCCTCGTCTTTCACTGCGGTGCTGGGATTGGCTACTTCCAACGTGATACCACTCTGGTTTCTATTTCATCATTACTAGAAATGAAACCCAAGCAGGTAACTTGTAATCATGGTCCTCATTCATAAATTAAGACAGCTTTTACTTTAAGATGCAGTTTGAACATCAGTACAGAGACGTGGCTGTGGAGTCCAGTTTTCAAATCCTTTTATTGGAAGTCTTCAGTCAGGCCTTCATTTGTGTCTTGCAGGTTTTTGAGACGATGGTTGTACTGAATAAGAGATCTAGCTCTTTGAAACAACAACAGCCATTGGCTGTAAGTCTTGGTTCCAACCAAGTTTGGTGCTTGTTAAAGTTTTTAAGGCACTCATTAAAATGAATAAGGTTCATTGGTAGATGTGTAGGTTTGAAACACTGACGAGTTGCGTCCAAATCTAATATAAGCTTTGTGACATTGATAATTCATAGTTTACAGTCATGTGATCAGCACGAAAGCCTGGAGGGCATAACGTTACTTGAAAATTTGCAGTCTGTATTAGAAACTCTGTGGAAGCGCAGCGCAGGTTAATAATTTTCAATCTTTTCAGAGCGACAGATATCTACGTCAATTTTGGACCAGCACCACAAAACCTCTGGGCTCTGGCTGGGCCCCTCAAGGACCTTCACAGAGTCATCCTGAAGCCCCTCCTTTAATATCTTGGCTGTGTGCTGAGGGTTGTTGTCCTGCTCAAAGATGAACCATAGCTCCAGTCTGAGGTCTAAAGCGCTCTGGATCCGGTTTTCATCCTGGATGTATATCTGTACATTGCTGCATTCATCTTTCCCTTAATCCTGACTGGTCTCCCAGTTCCTGCTGCTGAAAAACATCCCCACAGCATGATGCTGCCCCCACCATGCTTCACTGTAGAGATGGGATTGTCCAGGTGATGAGCGGTGCCTGGTTCACACACAAGAGTTCAATCTTTGTCTCATCTGAGTCTCAGAGTCCTTCAGGGACCTTTTGTCAAACTCCAGGCGGGCTGCCATGAGCCTTTTACTAAGGAGTGGCTTCAGTCTGGACCCTCGACCATACAGGCCTGATTGGTGGATTGCTGCAGAGATGGTTGTCTCTCTGGAAGGTTCTCCTCTCTCCACAGAGGACCTCTGAAGCTCTGACAGAGTGACCATCAGGTTCATGGTCCCCTCCCTGACTAAGGCCCTTCTCCCTTGATGGCTCAGTTTAGATGAGTGTCCCACTCTAGAAGAGTCCTGGTGGTTCTGGACTTCTTCCATTTACAGATGATGGAGTCCACTGAGCTCATTGGAACCTTCAGAGCAGCAGAAATATTTCTGGACCCTTGATCCAGATTTGTGCATGGAGACGATCCTGTCTCAGAGGTCTACAGACAGCTCCTCTGACTTCATGCTTGGTTTGTGCTCTGACATGCACTGTCACCTGTGCGACCTTATATAGACAGGTGTGAGCCTTTCCAAATCAGGTCCATGAAGCTGTAGGAACGTCTCAAGGAGGATCAGAGGAACCAGGATGAACCTGAGCTACATTTAGAGCGTCATGGTTAAGGCTGTGTACATGTGATGTCTTAGTTTCTTATTTATAATAAATTTGCAACAATTAAAAAAAAACAAACTGTTATGTCACGTTATGGGTTGTCATGTGAGGAAAAAATGAATTTCCATTTTGTAATACGGTTGTAAAATAACTTAATGATGAAATAGCGAAGCGCTGTGAAAACTTTCTGGATGGTCTGTAATTTCTCATTCTTCTTCTCTTGTTCTTGGTGTTACTGAGAGGGTTGAGGTAGATATTACTCAACGCACCAAACATGATTGTTTGTTTGAAGACAGTTTCAATGACGGGACTATAACAGAAACGTGTCCCTGACATTTGGAGAAGATGATTTCACAGGGTTCAAAGATTCCCTTCTGAAGACTCGCACACCAAACAGCAAGAATCAACAAGGCCCGACATGAGGGTGCAGGACAACAGATTTCACTTTGCTGTTTTATGTTGTTGCATTAACTCCTCCCTCCCTCCACTCAACCCTTAAAACAACTCTCTCACTAACCTCATCTCTGAATACTAGCTTAACGCAGCATTATGGGCCCATTACAGCATCAGCACAAATGAGGAGATAAGCCGTAATTACTACATTTCTGGTAACCCCATTCTCTGTGCCCTTTGGTTTCATGCTCAGCTGCTCTCTGCTTCACAACTCAGAGACAGACTGTTGACTGCTCTCAAAAGCAGAGACTTATTTACATGACCTGAATATGATTTCTAAGCGAATAACTGTTTCCTGTCTGTGCTTGTAAACACCCAAATCCACAGTAATATTCTGCTGTCAATCATCCGCACACCTGCAGAGTTTGTGTAATAAAAGCAGTAACCTTCAGTCACTGCAGCCCGACTGCCAGCTTTATACTTTTAATGGAGGCTTATCACAAGCTGATATTAATATCTCCACTGTAAACTCCTGACATTTCTGTCATTCAGGGACGAGAAGAAAACAATGACTCAATCTTTACAAGCATTAAAGTTCTGACAGCATCGAGCCTCCGCTGTCATCTGCTGTTACTTTAAAAGGATCACAGTTTGTTGTCATTTACTACCGTCAATTATTTCCTGAATGTGTCAGTGTCACGTATTAAATGATGGATTTACGACATAAATTAATCACACAAGATTCTGATGAGGACAAATGTGGGCTTTTAAATGTTAATCGTCTTCCACTTTGATTGTGAAGTATTGTTTTGTTTTTTTATTGGACTGATACTAAAATGAAATCAAAGCTGCAAGCGGCGATAAGTGTGCCCTCACCCACATGCACTAGTAAGGGCATGTTGTGGCCGCTGCATGTGCAGCAAAGTCTCCACATGCACGTGTGTATATGAGTGTAGAGCAGAACTGTGATATTTAATTACAGAGTAAAAGATATGACTTCCTGTTGACCATAGGGGGCAGTGTACTTTAAGTTGAAAACAAAAAGGATATAGATGTGTTGAGGCTGTGACACTGAACATGTGTGTGCGTTTTGGTCCGGATCCAACATCGTATACAAGAGGTATTAAGATTTTCATGTAGCCCAAAAAATCGTCAAATTTGGAGACCTCCCCTGTCGACACCGATTTAGTTACGAAAAATCCTTTGCGAACTTTTAATCATCAATGTGTCTAGTATACAGAGAAAAATTTTCAACATGATTGGAAAAAAATGTGGGAGGAGTTCGATCATATACGTACCCTATAAATTGTAAAAATCGGATATTTAACTTCAATTTCCGAACTTCCTGTTCAGAGTTCACCATGGTCGTAAGAGCCTTTTTGTACATCTTGGCATGATATTATTCCCACCAAAAATCAGGCCTGTAGCTCAAAGTAGCCCGAGGGTTTCAAGAGGGCCTTCGCCCCGATTCTCAGGCTGGGACCCTAATAAGGCAGCATGATTAGCCTCCTCTGGCATTTTGAAAGCACCACAGAATGTGAGTCATGAAATTGTGATTTTAAAAAAAATCACAAGATGAGTTTAAGTTTCATACAAACTTTTGCTTTAATTTTTTGAATTTCCAAAGCGTTTTTGCATGATTTCTAGTAAAACTAATATTTGAACAAAGCACGTGGCGTCATGTCACTTTAAAAAATTTGATCTTGTTGATGCTTTGCCCTGATTAGCATACAAAATGTTGCATCCCCATGAGAGCACATCCATTCTTCACTAAAAGGAGAACAGTACTGTTTCAGTTGATTTGTTTTGTTAATTGATTTATTTTAATAGCTTTAATCCCTCGTTGAGTGATTATAATTTCTCATTATTACGTTAGCATTACCTTTTTTTTATTTTTTTCCCCACTTCATGGTGTGTGTCCTGTATCTGCTCTGTTTAACATGCACTGTTGAAGAGCAGATTCTCCAGCTCTGGGATAATTAAAGTCCCCGTGAGGACTTTATAAGTGATCTTGAAATAGTCTAATTTTTTATAAATATGCCTGTTCATAATCCATCATTTAAAATGAGACTATCAGCGCCAAAATTGATTATTTCTAAATGCTGTTTCTTAGTTTCTGTGGTTGGGTTGGAATTAGAATCCATTTACATGAAGCACGAAGACTGAAAGTCTCTAAAATGAAATTACGCTGGCTGGCAAAGTTTGGCTGTGAGAAGCAAGATCTGCCTTTTTGCCTGAAGAAAATTAATTCTTGGATTAATTTTGTTGGGATGGTGGACCCTGTGGACAGTGGACAGATGTTTTTTAGTGGAGAAATCCAGCGTGTACCCCAGAGAGGAGTTTAAACACGCAAGTCACTCCATGCTTATGACTGCATTATCCATGGACACTGACAGACTGTGAAATATAAAGACATGAACTGTGTCAATAAAGCAAAAAGAGCTCACAGAGAGCTGAGTCTGAGACCTTGGTCATAATAAAGGATCCAGAAACCACTTCCAGATAGAGAATATACCATAATATACTGTAGTATAACGTTGAGCTTTAAATCTGTTTCTGTTAATCATCATTTATAGCTTCACTTATTATTTCCTCTCCATAGTGAGTCCATATTTGGTCATAACCTCGGCTCCAAACCAAATTTTTCAACAAACACTCAAAGTAAAAACTGGATTTAGAATATCAGCAGTTAATGTTGATTATTGGTGCTCAAACCTGGTTAACTGAGGTTGGATAAAGAAGACACATTTAATAACACAGCTGCAGACATGTCTGGTGTTTCAGTGTAAAGTGTGACCCTGTTAACTGGAGACTCTCAGTCAACCATCACTGACATGTTCAGCTGAGAGTCTCCAGTTAGCACGGTCACTCTACTTGGGGCGGCTGTGGCTATGTGGTAGAGTTGTCGCCCCACAATCAGACAGGTTGTGAGATCGATTCCAGCTCCTGCAGTCACATGCCGAAGTGTCCTTGAGCAAGTCCACTGAACCCCAAGTTGCTCCCACTGTTGTTCAGTGGAGTATGAATGTTAGCTATAGCTGATGGTCTGATTAGCTTAAGTCGGCCATCCTTGTGAATGGTGTGATTGGGTGAATGAGGCTAGCTTTGAGTAGTCGGTAAGACTAGAAAAGCGCTATATAATTACTGGTCCATTTACTCTACTTCAAAACACTGGTTGCTCTGTAACACTCTAAACTCCATAGAAGTTGACTCCATGGTGTAGTACCATTTCTGACAACAGACCACAAAACAACTGGACATTTTTATGCTGCTAATAGTTTGAATTTAGTGTTTAAAGAACGAGAACTTGTCTGAGACTCTCTGAATGAACGGAGCTAAATGCCGCTTCCGTTGGCAAAATACATGCGCATCTTTACAATGACATAGAGCCACATAACTACAAATAAATACACTACCTTGTCGCTTTGCATCCTGGGAAAAAAGTTGTCTTGAACAAAGAAAAGAACTCTCCATTAATTTGCTTCAAAACAAACGCCTGGGAAAGAGTCACGTCTTCATGACGGAGGGTGAAAGTGCTCATGGGAATCAGAGAAACACTTCTGATTCTGGCCAAAGGTGTTCCTGCTATCACCGCCAAACAGGCAGTCCTCACAGGGCCTTTGAGCAAATATTTAGACGATGAGTTGATGGAATTAGCTCTAAAGTTACAGGTTTAACACTAAACCTGCGTCATCTATCAGGAACCTCGTCTCTCAGTCTGTTTAATAATTAAATACATTTGCAGTTAAGCTCCATATGGTACGCTAAAGAACGCTTACCATGTTATTAGAATCACTATGAGGATTATAAGACATTAAAAGGCATTTAGAGTCACTCTCACAAAGCACAATAATGTTGCCTCTGTGCTTCAGGCCTGTTGGTAGATTATCCAGTTTTTTTCTTAATTATGAGCCAACAAAACCTCAAATCCCTGATAAGTAACATCCAGAAGAAACGAAAACAGAGAGCAACACTTCAGAAAACCTCAACTCAGCCCCCAACAAACTGCACAAGCTCATGATGAATTCAGAATAACTCTCTGGAGATAAGCTGAATGATCGCTTCCTTGGGGAAAAGTTGCAGCGAACAAGCCTCATCATTAACATTAACAGCATGTGACTCTAGCGAACTGCAGGGTCAGGCAGAGTTTAAATTATTTACAGGTATACATTTAAGATAATCGTTTCATACAACCCTTCTTTCCAAGTCCCAAAGGACTGCACAAGCTGTGGCTGGACTCTCATTATAAAGACGACGTAATGAGATTATGCAAACTAAAGCAAAATGAACGTGCAGGGGAGCGTTCAGGGCTGAGCTGATGAAACGATTTTTAACAGAATCATGTAAAATTCACAACATGTTAAACATGAGTTATAGAAATCACGTATAAAAGTTTGAGTAATTATACAAAATTAAGCAGTGACAGCAGCTGGTGTGTGACTTCACACATCTGACAGGATGTGAAAACATGCATCTATATTTACAGTCCTACAGACGGTCGCAGAGATGCACAGACGTCTTTGAAGTGTGTGGGTGTGCGATGTAAAAAAAGAAACACTGCGTCAATAAACTCTGTCAAAGTCGGTCATGATGGAAGTCCTGAAGCCAACATTTCTTAGCTGTCAAACATCGATTTAAATTTAAATTCCAGCAAACTGTCCAAACTAAAGTTAAAAAAACCCCCACTCATTTAAAATAGAGTAGAATTTATTGAACACAGCTACACAGAACCACAGAGTCTGAGGGTAAACTGTGGGTACTTACAGACGTTTTTTTAGACATCAAAAACCTTCTCTACTCAAAAGATTGATTTGGTTTTATTCACTCTTGACTCTTAGCTTTAACCGATGAACATCCTCACTGTGTTGAACTCTGGTCACTCTACACATAAAGTAAAATAGAAAAATAAAACCTTATTGAGTCACCTGATAATGTATAATGAGCAGGTTGTAGTCACTGGATTGAATGCTGACAGGGTGAGCAGGACTTGACTCAAAGTGTTTCTGGTGTTGGGTTAATAAAAGTGATTTTATGGCTCAGTGATCGCAGAGCAATGGTTAACTCTGAAGACGTTTTGAAATGAGTTTGTCGTTATTAGTCACATTAAATCTAAACATTTACAATAAAGTACAGTAAGGTGATGAAAACTGCATGAATCAGCACCTGATTGCGTTTTTCTGCCTCACAGCTTGTAGACTTTTAAGATTTTCTTTTTTTTTCAATTATGTGACAAAAACTAAAAACTTTGCATGGTCACACTTCTAGAAAATAAAGCCAAAAATAAGGCTTGGGTTGTGTGTAAAGAATAAAAAAAAATGCCAATAGAAGAAGAAAATTTGATTTGTTAGTTCGTTGAAGCAAATTAGAAAAGTACGATTTATTTATTTTTTTCATTCCATTGGCGGAATTGTTTTTCTCATGACAAGCAATTTATTTTTCAATATCAATATCTTAGAATAAGATAATTTTCTGTACTTACAAAGTCAATCCAGCTTGATTTAAGCCATTAGGACAATTTTTACTCAAAATAAGACAAAAACACTAGATCAGTTTGGAATTTTTCAGTTTATCAGACTTTAAAATCTGCCAGGTGCCATATTGTGCCCCATTTAGAGTCTACGTCACACACCTTCATTTTTTACAGGTTTTTCTTTGTAGCCTACAGATTTTGCACCTTAAAACAACTGTATCTTCTTTTTTTTTCCCTGCAATTTTTGTCCATTTTCTTGGTTTTCCCCACAGTAAACTGACAAACATCACATCCAGTATGCTGGACTTCACTTCTCTTTCTCTCTTTGTGTTGCTGTGATTGCAGTCAGTCCTCCAGAGTCTGTGATTAGAGCAGTGTCTTCAGTCTGCTGTAGAGAAATAACAGATCTCAGAATGCAGCATTTCACTAACCACAATCGAGTATTTCACACACAGCTGAAAGAAATATAAAATAGCAAATCCATAGCATCCGTCAGAATGTTTGATCCCTCCATGAACCAAATCTCTGAGGACAAACAGTCATTGTTGTCGTACTGCCTGGTGTTTCGTCTGATTGCAAAGCTGAGCGTCTCAAAACGAGCTGAGGACACACAAGGTGTTTTTTTTTATTACAAGTCAATCATTTAAAAAAGAGAGACTGACATCCAGTGGTGATGAATGGGGAGCTTCTGCTGGCTTCACATCAAGTTGACAGCGAGATAATGGTCTGACATTTTATTCAAATTTCAGTCAACATCAGTTCTCGTCGGGCCACCGATGCCAAGTGTTGATTGTGTTTCGATATAGATAAGAGCGAGGTGTTGTCACACTGTGGGGGATTCCTCTCTTCACGTCAGCAGCTGTGCTGCTCACTGTTTCAGATTTATTCCTGGATTCGAAGAGGCCCAGTTTGTTACAAATGGAAAGGCAGATTTTTTAGGAAGCCTCATTTGTCATGTCCTGAAAAAGATTAGCCTGTTAGAGAGCTGGTGGCGCCTGGTTTTGACTCTTCATCGTGCCAGTTCCGCCCACAGCTGCCCCGTCTAATCTGTTTTACTGCTGCGGTCTGTCTGAGGGGATCCAGTGCACTTCTCTGAGCTGACATTTAATGGCAAAGACAATGTCATCCCGACACTCAGTCATTAGGTGACATTTAAACAGCACCGTTGCGCTGTCATGTCGAACTGACAGAAACATGGAGAACTTTCCACACCTGTTAAAATATGTTGAGTTCATTGACAGCACTTATACAGCATATAGGATCAATTCATATAAAGTTTAGGTTCTTCAGCCCATAACTGTCAAGTCAGTGAGTTAAAAACAACCCATAAATCATCATGACTACATTGTGCTGATACCGATCATAAATATGGAGATTTTACAACTCAAATGAGAAAACGTTATGGCTATAAGAGCAGGTATGTTGACACTAATCTGATTACTGATGATTTCTTGTTCGGTTAAAGTCAGGGTTGGTAATCAGATTTAGAAACACTTTTTTGTTATACTGGTTAAAATGATGACAATCAATGCATGATGTGTTCTTAAAATAGAGTGAAAAATATCAAGCCAACAAGCCACAGGACTGAGAGATAGCTGGAGTCACGAGACCAAGGAATTCCCCTCTCAATTAATAAATCTCTCTTCATCCATGTTGTGCTGTTAAACCTCAAACCTGTTCACTTCTGGTGCGTGTTCGCTTATTGTGTCGTTTTCTTGCATTGGTAAAGTTAAATATGATCTAGTTTTCATAGTTTGTGTAATTTGAAAGTTTTAGGCTCTTTTTAGTTTTTTTCCGTGCACTACTTCCTGTCCCACTTGATTTTCTCTTCTCTGAATTGACACGTCACATCTCCAGCATCCGGCAAAAATAGGATGGCTGCGGATTAGCTGCGACCTGTCGGAGCAGCAACACAGCTGAACTGCAGCGGAACAGATCCAGTGTAAGTTGACACATTGACTTGAACGGAAGCCTAGGATCCAATTTGTTCAACCAATAAAATCCCATCCTGCTGTTCTGCCCGCCTCCTGGGCGTACATTTTGCCGGCGTGCACTAGCCTTGATTCAATGCGCATAACCAAGAGGGATCCAAGTATGCTGGAGAAAAACGAACTATACCCCGATTACTGGTAACGTAGTGCAAACAAAAACGATGTGCTGAGGACCGGTTTGAGTCTGTGGTTTTGACCCAGTCACAAACATATGATTGCCTATCAGTGGCGCTCGTACATGTGAGCGGTGGCGTTGTTTTGGAGGAGCTCTGATTGTAGGAGGGCGGGGGCTAAAAGGAGTCCTGAGGAGATGCTACATTCAAAGACATGCTAGTTTTTTTGTGACTACCAACCCTGACTTTAACCCACAGACTTAACTGTCATGTGGAAAATAAGCAAAAACAGCTTTTAAGGTAAGCTATGATTTATTTTTAATCTGTAAAGAAAGCACTATGATTTATACCCGAGTCAAATCTTCACCATTTCACATAGACATATGACGTATTTTGGCTTGCACTTATATATTTGTAAATCTTAACTATAGCTACCTCAGAGGAAAGTTTGCATTAACTTTTGACAAAATACATCATCAGGAGTTTATATGTGACCAAACTATCATGTTTACTTAAGTTTATGTATATTTCGTCTATGTTTCGGGAATTTTCTTTACCTCCCCTGAGTTTTGTTTGCAATACTTCATCAGGTAAGATAGAAAAAAAAAAAGGATAACGATCTTCTTCTGGATGTAAGAGAGACCAAACTGTCATTTCACGGCTAATTCTGCACCAATCTGTCCATCTTAGTCACTCGTGAACAAGGACCTGAGGTAACTGAACTCCTTCTCCCTCTTAATCAAACAAAGACAGCTGTTCACCGTTTTCCAGCAACCTCCCGTGTCCCTGGATTTAGAGGCTCTGGCGTTTATCCCAACCAACAGCCTCATTGAGCTCTGGAGGTCACGGTTTGGGGAAGAGCACATAATCACACCATTGGTTCGCTTCTTCTTGTCTCTTTCTTTTCATGCTGTCCATGAACATCACGGGCTGAGTCCCAAAGTCCAAAGAAAACACACTCTAAATGCGAGAGCATGGAGACGCTTTCCCACGACCAGGATGAACCTGTACCTGCTTCCAAAAGTGTGAAGCTGATGGTCACTGCATCCTGTGAGAGATATCAGACACATTCTGTGTTCAGTTTCATAATGATGACCTCTGAGAATCAATGATCCCATTGTGCCAAACAATATGGACACAGTGTTGATGTTTTCTGTAGAAAAAACATCGTAAAACGACAAAGTTTGATGAGTGCATTGTCATCACCAGCACAAGTTAATAAATGAGAGAGGATTGCATTAAAATCAATGTTTATTTCACATTAAACACGAATGTGAAAGAAATTTAAAGGAAAATTCTAAGTTTATTACTTCAAGTATTAGTGATGAAGCTCTGAGTCTTTTTTCATCATAGCCCATAGTGCCAAAAGATGACAAAGCAAGAAGCAAGTACAAGTGTTTTTGGACTTCAACCAGAACAAAACGGACATTTTTGATGTACGTCTTTAAATGCAAGATCAGATTTATCCTTTTTCTTCGGAGTCAGTCTTTTTCAGAGCCCCCATCAACAGTAATCATCACAGTTTCTTTCTTTGACCCATGATCACTCAAGTGTAATAAAGGCCACCTGGACCTTTATTGTCATTTATTTATTTATTTATTTATTTATTTTTGGCCTTTAAGAGTCAAAAATCATGCACAGAGAGCTCATCTTCTCTTCTTTCAAGGATCGTTTGGATTGTTTTGCTAGCCCAAATACTCAAAGAGTTACAGTCACGAGAACGGCTAACATCACTAATGCCTGTGATTGGAACCATATTTCCATGCAGTACCATAATACCAGTACTGGATAACACTGTAAAGGTTGTCTTTTATTCTTTAACTAGCTGTTTGAATTTTTTCACCAGACCAGGAATTATGCTAATTTACGGAGCTCTTCTAAAATGGGGGAGCTTGTACTCTGTAAGGTTTTAAAGCGTCAACTTGCTGTAGTTTCTGGTAACACTGCTCAACAGATGTCTGATACCCCTTTTTCACCAGTGCTCATTCCGGGCTAGTGCTTAGTTAGTTCTAATCAGGTTCTTCCTGAGAACTGGTTTGGTTTTCCATTGGCAAGGAGCCAAGCTGGAGCTGTGTCATTGCATCACCGTAAAACATCGGTACGTCTCTGCATACTGTAACAGACTTGGTGGGTTGTTATTGTTCGATAATGGGAATGTGTTACTGTCGAGTTGAGTTATTGTGTGCTTGAGAATTACAAGGCTCAGTGAATGCATCACCAGCGATGGGCTGTTCAGCAGCCAGCGTCTGTGTTGTGTGTGTTGTTTGTATGAGTTACACAGAGTTGAGTTGTTGTTTTTGTTGGCATGGTTACAGACAACAGTTACTGGTGTTGAATGTTCTAACAAATCATTAACAGCAAACCTAAAAGTTTTGAATCAGAAACTCCAACAAAATAACAGACGACTCGCTCGGAAGCTTTCCTTTTAAAAATGGGTTTTCCACCACTGATCACTGGTCACAGTAACCCCACCCCTGGCCCCTGACATGGTTGGTACCCATTAAAGAGTTGGCCCTTGCTGAACACCAGTTTTTAGCTTCTGTACCTGGTGCTTTGTCAGAGGAAACAAAGAATCAGTGCTAGCCACTAGCATGGAACTAACACTAGTACAACAGACTGTATAAAATATGGACGTACTCTCTGCAATGTCACCCGTCTGTTCCTGATACAGTGAAATGGAAACAGTCATTGGACAGGACAAATTTGGATATGATGCGGACTTTGAGCTCCTTTCTAACAGCTATAGGGCACCCATAGCTGTTCAGTCATGTGAACTGAGCTGAGCCTCTGATTGGACAAACTCCTAATCCTTACTGCTTCTAAACTGCATACAGTGTGTGCAGATGGTGAAATTAGCATTTCAGACCCAAGCTGTTTTTTGAACTAGGCTATAAATATGTGACATGACTCCCGGTCTTTCTGCAGCTAGCCTCCAGCAGATTCTCCATGAACAGCAACTTTTAGCACGTCCACATAGGCTTCATTTTTCTCTGCTGGATGTTGCCCCTCGATTAGCACCAGCTCATCAAAAGGGGTAAGAGAGACAGCTCCACTTCTGCATGCAATTCATAGCAGACCTTAAACTAAATGAAAATTCTATTACTGTTTTAAAATTACCATTAAAAAAACACAACAGAACAAATTGCTTTGGTAAAAAGGTTGGCTTTTTGGATTAAAGTAAGGAATCAGTGTAACCAACACCACAAGACTTTTTTTACAGCCCACCTTTCAGAGGACAGTGGACAATCTTGCCAACAGCCACTTGTTTGGTACTATTCATGTATTCACATGTATTTGTTCTCTTTCAACTAAGAGCAAATTTAGTTTTGCCTCCATCAGTCTTTTGTAAATCTTGCTCTCACCAGTCTTGTCCGTCCGTTCATCTTCTTGTCCGAGTAAAGCTGCGATGAGAGTTTGTATGACAGGCTGACTCCACCCAACTCAGAGTCTGTCTGCCAGTCAGGTGTCCTGACACAACCTTCGCCTGTCAGAAGCGCTGCAGGCAGGACAGGAAAGACAGCAAACAACCTTTAACACAGGCAAATGAATCCTACCTACACTGCCTCCCCCTCTCTCTAACTTCCACACGCACAAACACACACGCACACAAACACACATCTAACACTGTAATCTGGCTGTCTCTTTGATTGGCAGCGGTGTGCCAACCCTGCACGAGATTTAAAGACAATCCCATTCACATCCTGCGCCATTTGGCGTCACTGTCTGATACTTTGGCTTCCTACTGCCGCACTAATTTGTTGTGATCTTACGTCTGTTGTGTTGAATTACACTCAAAACTGTTAAGACCATTAACATTACTTTAAGTGTGGTGATGTAATCAGGGTGTCCCACATTCTAGCCAGTACGGTAATAGTCCCCAGTGGGTGATCTGACTTCTTCCGCTGGAAATGTGAGCATCAGACAAGTGGCAACTTCCGGTCTGAAAATACGAGACAAAGTCTGCTGTTCCTCGAGTGTCCGCTTGAGGCTGGCTCCGGAAGTACCGGAAGTCACAAACACACCAAGACAAAAAAAAGCCGTTTTCACAGCCAAAATAAGCACATTTACAGTATGGTACAAAGAATGTCTCCCATCTGAATCGCTAATTTCACTAACAGCACGCTCTGTACAGGGGGTGAATTTTTTCGAACTCGGCAGTTTAGGCAATATTAAGGTCACCAGTTCGTCCAATCAGAGGCACAGCTCAGATCACGTGATTCGCCTCTGTTTTGCTTCAAAAATCCATTTCAGAAGTATTCGAGTAGTATTTCTGCAGTATTTGACCAAAACAACAGTTGACAGTGTGATTTCTCTGCTTTTTATATTCTCAGTTTCTGGTTCTGTGAATTCCCCTTCTTGTTGGGCACTTTTCCAAACTCTTTTCAAAGAGGGTCACATCTGATTTTGTGAAAATGACTAAACGCGAGTAGCTCTTGTTGACATATTTATTCATTTTAAAAGTAACAAATGAACGCACCACTTACGAAACAGATATAATTGGTGAGCTTCTGCAGTGTTAGGTGTTCAGCAAACTCTGCTTTTAATTAAAGAAAATGTTCTCCATTAGGGGGCGATATGGAAAAAATATGTCAGGATTGTTTTTCATATTCAGACTATTTTGACCTGCAAACATATATTTCTGATCCTGCATTCTGAACAATTCTGCGCCTTTTCATAACTTTAATCTTGTTTCGTGTCCTCTTATGTGTTTTTTTTAAACTCACATTTTCACATCATGATGAATCCATTAATTTAAAGACGTCAGTTGTCGGAGTTGTTGACTTTCTGCAGAATGTACAGAGCTTTAGCTTTAAACAGGCAGCCTATGCACAGTTTAAATATAGTTTAGAGTGATGTTATTAGACGTACTTTGGTTTTCTTTGCGCACTTGATAGAAAATGTAAACGTATGCATAATTAGAATATGATTAATTTCAGAGTCACAATTAATACATTTAACATGTTGACGTAATGCAGCCACTTTGTGTCCGGATACGTCTCTTTAAAACATTTCGCCTGAATTAAAAGTGCCGTGCGCTTTTAATTCTTTCATTCTTCTTTTCTTTTTGAAATTGTACCATTATGATGAAAAAGCCTCACAGAGTGCACACCACAGATTTTAAAGAACACGTATCACTGTTATTGTCAAAGCTCTGAGCTCTTAAGAGAGACGCATCAGCTGTTCTCCTTTGAGTTGAAACGTAAGGTCGGTGTAAAAGTGGAGGAGGACACAAAGGAAACGCTTTAACACAGGATGTCTGTCTCCTCTCAGATGATTTTTAATTAATATCAAGTTCAGAGTGGGTAAAAGAGAATGGCACAGTGTTTTTTTTTTAATGTAGAACATGAAATGATTTCTGAGTCCTTATTGTCACGTCTTCCACTCCATCATTTCACTTTCACACCAGCACAAACACCCACGCTCCCACGTCCCCTTTGAGCCCTCTGCCTCTCTGCTTTACTGTTTTGCTCCTCCTTGCTTTCCCCCAGCACCCCCCACCCACCCCTATCTCTCCCTCCCTCCCTCCCTTTCTCTCTCTCTCTCTCTCTACTTTCCCTCACTCCGCATTAAGCCCTGCTTGTCTCTGCCTCTGATCCTGGGAGCAGTGCTTATGGGAGCTTCTGAGACCAGTGAAAGCACTGCTGGTCTCCAGTCGCCTTCTCAGCCCTTCTAAGTGGAGGACGAGTGGAGGAAGAGGAAGAGGAGAGAGAGAGAGGTATAGAAAGTGAGGAGGAGCATGTTGGAGTTGATAATGAAGGGATAATGAGAGAAACAAGAGAAGATGAGGGAGGGAGAGAAAAATAGACAGGAGAAGAGGGAGAGGGAGCAGGGTGGCACTGAGAGAAGAGCAGATGAGTGAGCGAGTAGGAGACACACACACACAGAGAGTGAGAGAGAGAGTGAGCAAGAGCAAACGAGAGGGAGGGAAACGAACAACACTGCAGACACTCGCCCACTGTCACTGCTCCACCGCCAGAGGACAGAGGCAGCAACGGCAGCAGAGGCAACGGACACGATGGAGGAGGAAGACCGTACCGTGCGTCTGCGGCTCCGTCCCCGTCACTGACAGCCTCCCTCTGGGACCAGCCTGCCAAGTGTGGAGCAAAAACGGGGAAAACTAATCTCTCTGTCCTTCACAAGACCAGGACCAGGACCTGAAACTCCTGCAGGACTGATAGCACACACACACACAAACACACACACACTAGTTCTGTTTCCCTCTCTTTCACTCACTCTCCAGCTGAACTTCTTCTTGCTGCCTTTTGGACTAAGTTTTTTTTTTTTCTTCTTCACTGCCTACGCTGACCTTCCAGCTGAGTGGATTTACTTTTATCCTGTGGCGGACCATGGGGCTAGGGTGGAGGGGTGCAGCAGGGACCCTCCGGATAAGGACAGAGGGGAGCTGGCACCTTTTGGTGACACTGCTGCTGTTGTGCAGTTTCTGGAAGGCTCACACGCAGATGGATGATGGGAAGTCTATGTACTTCTGGGAAACAGGTACAGCTAAACCACTAATTGCAGCTTATATTTGATCCCTTGCTTTGCATATGGAGTGTTTATGACTGTAGGTGGGTGAAGCAGTGTGTGCTGCCCTCCCTCACTCACTCGCTCAGGAGCAGTTTGTGCAAAACGGGTCCTGAATGATGTGATTACTTTCAGATTTGGGGGATGATTGAAAATCAGTGCATGTGACTGAGACTGAGTGGTGGATTCTTGGATGTGGTGCAGCTTCAGATGTTCATTAACTGTCACAATCCTTCAGGGGCTTCCAGGTGACACACTTTACACGTCTCACAAATGTGTTTTATTTCCTTCTGAGGTATCGACTCCACGCTGCAAAAACTTCAAAGATGCACACACTTGAAAGATGACCCAGAAATCTACAGTAGAGCTTTTTCTCCTCCCTCTGAATAGCATGTGGCAAACGCAGAACGGCGGTGATCCATTTTTGAATGGATTACTTTCATCTCCCCGAGTCTCAGGTGATGCACCATTATTGAAATGTTGCTGCCGCTGTGCTGCGTTACAGCGGGCGCGTTGATTGATAGGTAAAGCCGCACAATAGTGCACGGCGTGGGGGAAGTGGAGTGGAATGGGTTTTGATGGTATTGATAGAGTGCCAGCGTCAAAAGAGCAGGGCTGCATGTGCGCTCATGTGTGCGGATTTCATACATGTGCTGGATGTTGCTGAGCGGTACAGTAATTTTATTTTTTGCACATGCTTGGCCGTGTTAATGTGCAGCAGAGGAGGAGTCGTAGTGAGTCAATTAAGTGGCACAGTGGGATCCAATCAATTATGTTATCTCTGCTGAAAGCCCGCTGCTGGACGTGGAGGCTGAGCCTTTATTTAAGGCTCCAGAGTTGCAGATGTAGCAGTGATCAGATTTCCAGAGGAGAATGAGGAAATGACCCTGCAGCTGGTTTTGGAGTCTTAAAAGCAGAAATAAAAACGGACCAGTTTGGTTTAATCCTCAGTTAGGAAATTAAGGTGTGCACTTCCTTCTCAGACACCTTTTGGATCAAAAACTTCCTCACCCTTCCTCACCCCTCCACCCACCCCTCGCCCAGGCACCAGTCCCCAGTTGACGTATCCGCCGTCTCTCCTGTGGCTCTGCATCTTTAAAGAGGATGTAGCTGAGTAAGGAGATTAAAGAAGCAGGGATTTAACAACCCAGGAAAGACAGCCCAGAGAAGAGACTTGAGGAAGAGAAAGGCAGAGCGAGCATTGCTGGCAGTGAGAGAGGGACCAACTTAACCTACATCTACCCTACTGTAGGTCATCGTGATTACGCCTCTCTCCCACGCTACAGCACCTTTCTCCCGCACTGTACATGCCCCTGGACTGGAAAAGCTCTCGGCTCTCGGCTTTGAAATGTAATCCAGTGCTTGGAGTTGGTTCACTCCTTCCCAAATATAAAAGGTAGCGCATTGATTTCAACCCCGGAGTCTTCTTCTTCTTTTTTTTTTTCCTATCCCTCTTTGGTTTTGACAAATGCCTGCAGAGTATAAAAATCATATAGGGCAATTTAGGGCTTTGAATCCCAGCGCTTTTTCATCAAAACATGATTATGTTTGCAGAAGATTTCCATACTTTTTTTTTTTTTCTTGCCAATCGAAGCTGGTTTGAAAAAAATAAATAAATAAAAAAACATGAAAATGTTTGTGCACATTTGCAGAGTGTGCAGTGGAGGGAATATTCTTGTGGCAAGCAATGCTCTGATGTTTTGCATATTGATGAGTCTAGCTGAAATACAGCCCCTGTCTTGGAAACTGTGGGGAATTGGGCGTGCATTGCTTTTATTGCCTCCTCTGAAAATAAGATGTATCTGTTTTGGGAGGTGAGAAAGTTCAGTACTTCCTCTTCTTCTTCTTCTTCTTCTTTTTTGGCGTTGAGAATTCTATTTAAATCAATCTGATCGAGACAACAGAAGTGTAAGTGATATCTCTGAAGGTGGCGGTGAGGGTAACTGGAGGAAAAGTGAGAGCGATTACAGCCACCATGAGAACAGGCCTGGTGATGATGATGATGATGATGATGATGGTTTGCCACAGCTTCTCTGAGCTTTAACAGAAATGGCAGGGAATCGAATCTTCCAGATGCTATTTTCACAACGTTTTTTCTCGTTTCCTCTCAGTCGAGCACTCGCTGTTCATCATTTAGAAGTCATTCCACATGATGCAGCTCTGTCTCCTCCCAATCGATGTAACGAGGTTTGGATTGACACCATGTCGTTACGAAGGGTTTGAGATGAACTTTTATATTTAGAAACGCGCCCAGTTTCAAAATGTAGGAGCACCTCATCTACAGTAAACGTTGTGCCAGTTTCATATCTGAGCCGTTCCAAGTGTGTCAGCCTCTCTCTCCAAAAGCTGTGAGCTTTCTCTGCCAACTTCACTGAGTTACATTTTAGAGGAGCTGCATGTTTATACCTCTTCAAAATTTAGAATTATGGATCATTTTTCTTTTCATTACCCTCCTCAGGTCTCGAGTACGATGACTGATAAATAAATAAAGGTGTTTGTGTGACCGATCGTCTCTCTCTCTCCCTCCTTCTGCTATCTTTTTTCCTCTTCCTCTCTCTTTTTATTTCAAATACTGTCAATCTTTCTCTCTTTCTCCCTTTCCTTCTGTTTCTCTTTCCTTTTCTCTCTCTCTTCCTCCCCCTTTTTTCTCTTCTCCCTCCCTCCTTATTCTCTCACTTCTCGCCACCTTGTTTTTCTTTTTCTCTCTCCCTTCTTATCATTTTATCTCTTCTTCTCTTCTAACTCCCACTCTCTCATCTCACTTTCTCTTTTCTCTCTCTCATTCTGTCATCTCATTTTTTTCTGCTCCTTCTCTCGCTGTGTTTTTTACTCTTCTTTGCTGTCTTTCTCCCTCATTCTTTTCTCTCTCTTCTCTCTCCCTCCCTTTTTTCTCTCCTTGTTTTTTTATCACTCCCTCTTCTGCTATCTTTTTTCCTCCTCTTCTCTCTTATTTCAAATACTGTCAATCTCTCTTTCTCCCTTTCCTTCTCTCAGTTTCTCTTTCCTTTTCTCTCTTCCTCCCCCTTTTTTCTCTTCTCTCTTCCTCCTTATTCTCTCTCTTCTCGCCTCCTTGTTTTTTTCTCTCTCCTGCCTCATAACAATTTTATCTCGTCTTCCCTCGCTAACTCTCACTCTCTCATTTCATTTTCTCTTTTCTCTCACTCATTCTCTCATCTCATTTTTCTCTGCTCTTTCTCTTGCTGTATTTTTTACTCTTCTTTGCTGTCTTTCTCCCTCATTCTTTTCTCTCTCTTCTCTCTCCCTTCCTTTTTTCTCTCCTTGTTTTTTTCTCTCTCCCTCCTTCTGCTATCTTTACTCCTCTTCCTTTCTCTTTTTATTTCAAATACTCTGTCAATCTCTCTCTCTCTCTCTCTCTCTCTCTCTTCCTCTCCCTTTTTTTCTCTTCTCTCTCTCTCCTTATTCCCTCTCTTCTCGCCTCCTTGTTTTTCTTTTCTCTCTCCCTTCTTATCATTTTATCTCTTCTTCCCTCTCTAACTCTCACTCTCTCGTCTCACTTTCTCTTTTCTCTCTCTCACTCTCTCATCTCATTTTCTCGTTTCTCTCTCTCATTCTCTCATCTCATTTTTCTCTGCTCCGTCTCTCGCTTTATTTTTTACTTTTCTTTACTGTCTTTCTCCCTCATTCTTTTCTCTCTCTTCTCTCTCCCTCCCTCCTTTTCTTTTCAATTCTCTCTTCCTTTTTTCACTCTTCTCACCCCCTCATTTCTCTCCATTCTTTCCTTCTTTCTGTTATCTTTTCCTCTTCTTCCCTCTCTATCTTTTTCTTTCTCGATTGCTTGTCAATCTCTCTCTCCCTTTACCTTTCAGCTCTCTTTATTTCTCACACCTTTCTCACTCGCTCCGTTTTCTCTCCATCCCCTTTCTCTCCCTCTCTTATCTCTTTTTCTCCCTCTTCTCTGTTTACCTCCTCTCTTGTCCTCACTCAGGGACAAACTGGTTAAACTGAATATTAAAGAATTGTAAAGTTGTTTTCTGATGTATTTGGTGAGTTTCCACTGAAAGCACCAGAAAACATTTTTTAAAGCTGGTTTAAAAACACCCACCTCTCCCCCGGCAACCTTGAAATGAGCTGAAATTCCCGAGCAGCCTTATCCGTGTCCAATGGTAAGACTGTACAACTCTATGCGTTTCACATTCTGCTGTATCCATACAGAGCGTCTTCTGGTGCTCATCCCCATTCCAGTACTGTGCGAGAGCTTCATTAGGTGAGCTAAGGTTGCCAGGTTTGAGCTGTCAGGACTCACATGTCTGCCTGAGGACAAAGCAATTACAGGTGCTGGTGCAGGTGATGCTGTATCCTAGCAATCATCTACTGTAGCGTCATCTCGATTTCGCGGCGCGATCTGTACCCTCGACTCGAAGTGCTCCCTGTGAGTTTTCATGGCGATACGGGTAGATCATCTGTTGTCATAAACCAAACCAGAGGAAAAGGTTAATGAGGTATCCTAATCTTAAACTCATCCCTGATTTCAGATCGCCTTCTTCATCCTCTGATAACTCCACTTACCGTTGCATCCTCAAAAGGTCAAGTCACCCTCTTGCACGTGTCTCCCTGCTCTGGGCCTCCTGAGTCACCTGAGTTACCTGAGTCGTGAACCCACAATCCAGCCAGTTACTTTATTAATTTACGGAGATTATTGCATGCCTGCTGCGATCGGTAATCGCTCGAGCGTCTAACAGCTCGGTGAAGCCTGGCGGTCTTTGTTGCGTTGTTTAGAGATGTTTGGTCAGAATCAAAATATCAAACCCTGTTTTGAAACCAGGCTGATATACTTAAATGTTAATAAATGATTACCTGCTACCTGACTGTCACCTAACACTTTAGTGGTTTTACTCGAGAGATGTACCTCCTAAGATTACTATTTCCAGGATTTTTTACCTCAAGCTTTGTGAAGCTTTGTCAACAGCTTGCAGTTGTGCTCAAGCGCACCTGGAGAGGAGATTACAACACCCAACCTGTTTGTATCTCCAGCTTTTCAAGGCGCCTTTTCATACTTTTCCTTCCCTTATTTCGAAATCTTTCCACCTGACAGAATAGTCGAAGGATTGTATCTGAAAAGAAACCCTCTTCATTGAGCTACTTTTCAAACACCTGCTACTTTTTGTGTGGTTGTGTGCTGCTGGAAGAAAGGCACTGAACAGCCTAAGACGACTGCCAACATTCGAGTCGTTCCTGTTGTTGGGGAATGTTTGATTGGTGTGCCATGAGCTTAACACCCAGGCTTGATTCCAGATCTTTGAGCCCTTCCGCTGCTCTGAGTTGACTGATCTGTCTGGTATGATAAGCTCAATGATCCAATGAGCCGAGGAGGAGGTTTGGCCAATCAGCATCACAGGCGGGGCGGATACTGTTGTCAAGCAGCTGTCAAGCTGTGTGCCAGAATCTTGGAGGAGAGATAACAACATTGGCAACTTATTAAGACCCAAGGCTTGTTTTGCATAGTGTTTTCCTGTATCCTTACTCACTACACCCTAACACCAAATATATAAACACTGCATATGTACATAAACTCTATGGCCTCTTTATTAGTTCGACGTCTTTTGCCTTCAGAGCGGTCTTAATTCTTGATTTTGGAAACTTTCCTCAGAGATTCTGCTCTGTACTGACATGACAGCATCACGCAGTTGCTGCAGATTTGTTGGCTGAACATTCATGATGAGAGTCTCTCGTTCCCTCACATCCCAAAGCAGCTCTATTGGATTTAAATCTGGTGACTGTGGAGGCCGCTCACTGTAAAAAAGAAACAGTTGTGTAAACTCAAAATTTCAAGGCGGCTGTCTTCACTGGACTTTTGAGTTTTGAGGCCAACTAAAAAATTTTACATTCGAACCAACTAAAACGTTTTTGTTTGGATAACTTAAAATTTTGAGTCATACTAAGAAATCCAACTTATTAGTTTTTGTACAGAAAATGTACTTTTCACTTCTAGTTTCTTTCACCCACCCACACACTGATGGCACAGACTGTTCTAGTAGAGAAACATCAATTTTGGCTTCACATGTGCATATTCTCATGTGACTGCAGAAGCAGGATTCGAACCCCCAATCTTCCAATTTGGAGACAATGACTCTGCCAGCTTTTGTTCAGCGTGTTTAATGGTCTAAATGCTGCTTTTACTACATTTTTATTTGACAATATCATGGACAGGATCTTAAATCTGTCATCTTGTGTTGTTTGAATCTTTTATTTGTTGGTTTAATATTTTATTTGTTTTTATTTCTTCTGATGTTTTCCTCTCCTTTATCTGGTGGTGGTTTTTAGCCTTTTTATATTGTTAAATGGTAAATGGACCAGTACTTTTATAGCACTTTTCTAGTCTTATTGCTCGCCTCATTCACCCAATCACACCACATTTACACACTGATGGCAGGCTGATACTAAGGCGGAAGCCATCAGCTATATCAGATAGATTCACACCACATTCAAACACCACTGGGAGCAACTTGGGGGTCAGTGTCTTGCTCAAGGACATTTCGGCATGTTACTGGAGGAGCTGGAATCGAACCCAAGACCTTCTGATTGTGGGGCGACAACCTCACCCCTTTCACCAAATCTACTGCCGGACATAACTTGAGCAGACTTTTCACACTTACAATCTCACAATACAATTCGTTCCGTCCAGCAATGAACTCAAACAGTGTCAGAGAAGAAGACACAAAGTTGTAAGTAACCTTTGCTGTCGTGTAAAAATATGAATAAGATTTTTACTGGTGACAGAATTTTGTTTGAAACTCAGAAACGTTGGATGAGTTGGGAAAAATTATACGTCAACAAACTACCGGATGTGTAGATGTAGATGATGTGTAGATATGTAGAAGGGGAAGCTAGCAAAGTCCACTGCTGTCCCAATAGTAGTAGGATTGTTCGACCAACTCTCGCGCCTCTTAAGTCTGAACTTCCAGAGAATGCAAGTTTGAACTTGTTAACTTTGAATTGAGAAACATGTCTACGTGTCGAAATGCATCAAGTTGTTGCAATGTGATTGGCTGATGAGTTATTTGAGTTAACGAGGAGTCGATCAGGTGTTCCTAATCAAGTGTCCACTGAGTTTATGTGCATGCTGCTTCTATTGATTACTTTTTGGGGAGTGAACTTCCACATGAAATGTCAGTCTGCAAACATGGTCAGAGGGATGATGGAAATAGGCTGTAACAAGTGAACAGTTCAGTCTGTCAGTTCGTTATCAGGCCATTAACCTCTGAGTGCAGATAAAAACTCTGTTAGTTAAGGGGCTGAGATTTTTCTCTTGAAGCTTGATGTTAGGATGTATCTTTGTCAAGGTTTGAGATCATCCCTGACAGATGACAGAATGAGTTCACTTCAGGTCATAATTCAAACACACTTTCCGTGCGTGTGTCACAGCCTGCTTTGTACATCTGTCAGCCTGCATCTCTAATGACCTGTCTTGTTAACGACAGAGTGTTAGTCCTACACGGTCCCATACAATGAGAACCGCTGCTGCTTTCTCTGCTCTGAATGCCATGCTGCATGTCATCAAGTGACGCCGATGTCACCTTTCAATGCACGGCGGGACAGAGCGACCAGCGCTGACAGGCCATTGTTCACAGAACACACTCCTCTCTTCATGAGAAGCCCCGTCAGTGAAGGATGTCACCCTCGCCGAGGATTGTTAGTGGCTCTTCTACAATCACCTGTTATTACAGTGGACTCAGTGAAGAGGCCATCCAGGAAATTAAGAGAGAGAGAGGGTGTGATGGGAAGTTCAGTACTGGAAGTCAAGGTCATTAATTTGACCTTGACTTCCTGTCAAACTGCCTCCAGCCAAGAGGAGTGTAAAAGTAGAGCCTTGTGATGGATAGATAGAAACCAACGTGCCCTATTTATCTCATTAAGGTTCGTCAGAGTTACAAGGCACAAAATTGGCGTTTTATTCAGTTTAAGAACCCCACGAGAAGTCTGGAGGGCTTAGTTTTGCCTCATGATTTAATGTTTTTGTTTTTTTTATGTGGGATTACCTGGACTTAATATTCTCATTTACAGTTTCTGGTTCTTTAAAAAGATTTGGGTCCGCAGACTTGATTGATTCATGTCCTCGCCTTACCTCATCGCCTCAGGTCTGAATTGGAATCCTCTGTTTGTCTCTGCACCCAGAAAATCCTCTCCCTGAAATAGCCGTGTGCTAATACCTGTGAAACCTGCATTATGTCTGACAGTTGTCTTGAGCTGAGCCAGAAACAAACACAGGCGGACTAAGTGGCTGTAGCTTTGATACTGTCAGGATTGTGACTGGCGTTTCCCCAAATGAGAACATCCCTCGGAGATTCCTGCCTCACTTTAGTGAGTGCATTAAAATGTGACCTGCTGTGACCCTAATTAGCATAGCACCTGAGGGCAACATGACTCTGGTAGATAATTGGCCGAGCACTGTTTAAATTCCTCAGCAACATGCAACAAATTTAGGCCATGCATATAAATGAGGAGAATTTCCTTGGGATTTTTCATTAACGCAGTGGTGCCAGTGGGTTTTCTTTTAATTCAGTATGCCTGTGTTTTTGTTTTGATTCTTCTTTTGGTTGGAGTGGAAATGGAAGCTAATTGTCTCTGTTGTGTGTGTGTGTCCGTCTGGCCCCAGAACCATCTGAAAATGAGCACTAAGCAGCCCGCGGAAGCCTTTCTCTGGAAAGGCAATAACAGCGGTAGCCATGTGGCCTCAGTGTCTTTCTGTCTGCAGGAGGAAGGAAGCTATTTTTCAAAGAGAAAGAACAAGTGTGAGTCCAGAGGTCTGAGGTTCATTCTCGCCCCAGCAGGATGGATTCAGAGCCAGTGGATAGCGTACCATGACATTGCACTTGATTTTAAAAGCATTTGCTGCACAATACGTCACAATTGACCCAGATTGATCCGTTTTGTGGCTTTAGAGATATTACCCCACTCCTCTTCACTCATGACTGCTGCGTTTGTTAGACTAGCTGATCCATCCAGTGGAGGAAGATGCCAAAGAGGAGCTGGAGTTTGTTGAATCTAAATGGCAGGGCTTGCTTCCTGATCTGGCCATTGCTGATACAGGAGGGATGGAGGGATTACAGATTAAACTTTATCCAAAATGTGTCACAAGAAGATTCACGCCGACAATTTTTTCACCACATTCAGATGGATCATAAAATTTTCCCAACAGGGAACAATGCCTCTCTGCTACCTCTACCAGTGTGGTTATGACTTGAGTCAGCAGATCAGAGATTTAGGTTGCATTTGGGCGTACATGGCTTTCTCACTAGTTAACCAGCTGTGTTGAATACTTGATTCTGATTGGTTAAAACCCTACACAATGGTTATTAAGTTAATAGTGTTTGGATGTGGTCCTGCTGCTTTCTCAGCTGGTTCTCTGGGCCCTCTTGCAACCAGCGTCTGGTCTTCAGTCAGGAACCTCGGGGTTATATTTGATGACGAATTAAAACTTGACCACCAGATCAGTGTTGTTGTCAAACATAGTTTTTACCACCTGAGGATTTTATCTAAAGTCAAGGGATACCTGCCGCTTAAACAACTGGAGACAGTGATCCGTTTTCTATTCTGGTCTGGACCAGTCACTCCTGCACCGCCTGCAACTGGTGCAGAATGCTGCTGCCGTCTCCTCACAGGAAAAACAAGCCTGAGCACATATCCTCTGTTTTATCTTCCTTGCACTGGCTTCCAGTTGCTTTTAGATTTTAAAATTTTATTGCTTGTTTTTAAAGCTCTTAACGGCCTAGCCCCTCTGTACCTGACCGAGCTTCTCACGCTCCAAGTCCTGACCAGGACACTGAGATCATCCAGGCAAGTGCCACTGGTGACCCCAAAACCCAGATTAAAAACTAAAGGTGACCGGGCCTTTGTGGAACAGCCTGCCCGAGCAGATCGGCTCTGCCAGCTCGGTTGAGGTTTTTAAATCATTCTTAAAGTCTCACTTCTTTTCCCCGGCTTTTAATCAAAGCTGAGTGGACATTCAGAGCAAGTTTTATTAAGTTTCAATTTAGTTTTATATCTATGCATTTTTATTTAAATGTATTTTAGTGCATTTTAATGTATATACAGATATATGTTTATGTATATGGTCATTTTAGCTTTATGTGTTGGTTTGTGTTTGTGTTGCATTTTGGCCAACTGCGGTTGTTTTAAACGTGCTCTATAAATAAAGTTTGAGTTGAGTTGAATAGCAGGAGCAATGCCAGTACTCAGACTTCATATCAAATGAATCCACCAAAAGGAGTCTGGCAGGTTGATGAAGTTATGGTCTCACCTCTTCCTGTTGACAATGTGGAAAAAAACCTTAAAGAAACAGGAAACAACATTAAGGATGTTTAGATATTATTCTCAATTCATTGGGGGAGAAGAAAATATTAGTTAAGTTGATTCGAAGATTAGACATTAGAACAAATGAAGAACTGAAGGAAACTTCTACCAAATTTAAGGAAACAGACACAAAGCAACACCACGTTATGAGCTTTGCTAGTGTTGGGAAGGGCTGATGAAGTGAGAACAAAATGCTAATTAGCTGCAGTTAGTTTGTGTATTTGTTAATGAAACTAGCAGAAAATGCTAATAGTCTAAAACATTAAAATAAACAAGTAACAACAATAATATTTACACTTTACCGTTAACTTAAATGTCAAATTTTATGTGATCTATGACTGTTAATGTTTGTATATTTTGTTTAACCACACGCTCAGTATCAGCTGGGGAGTCGAAGTGGTTCGAAGTAAATTCCAGATTCACAGAATCCCTAAATCACATTTTGTAAAAATGTTGTTAAATATGAGTTAACTTGTTCTGTTTAGCACCCCGGTATTACTAATGTTTAACCCTTAAACTACCTCTCCTTTTAACCCTTCAACTTTCACTTTTTAAATGCAAGGGATATGAAGTCTATTTAATTTTTAACCTTTGAATATTCCATCCAATAAATAAATAAACAAGATTTTTTTGTATTTTTCCTGTGCTTTTGGGGCACTAAAATCAGAAACCACAAACTTTAGAAACAATATTTTGAGCTGTAGAGACGATTCAATCAAGTTTGACTCAGTTCAACACATTTTCAACAAGATATGGCGACTTTAAAAAAATGCTCAACCAAACGGTTGAGCTGGAAGTTAAAGGGTTAAAAGTCTTCCAGTTATGGCAGCTTTTTGGAAAGGTATGAACCATTTCATGAAGCGTTTTAAACCAAATCTTAGAGACTTCTGGGTTTTCAGTAATATTTGGTGTCTTAGCACCAGGCCCCCAAAATTCCGCCAACGTCCATTTCAGAGACTGAAACAAAATAGTTCAACTGCTTTCGTCTTTGTGTTTTTTATGTAGAAATCAGATAGTCCTCTTATCGCTCATTTCATCTAGTTAGTAAACAACATGTCATGTTCACCTGGGTTTGAGGTTTAAGCCAGTGTTTGGATGTGGAAGAGTTCCCTGTTGAGCTGTACGACCCATTGTTTTGACTGGGATGTTCTCTTCTTTACTTCTGTGAATTATTTGATTTGGTTTGATCAAAAACATTTGAAAGTTGAAACATGATAATTTCGATCCACATCCAGGTATGTGTAAAGCAGTGCTGCTTAAAAACAAGTGTCGAGATCAGAACAGGGATTCAGTCATGGATGTTTTTCTGATAAGGATCTGGAAAGACAACTTTTGCCAGATGTCCCTTCTTCACATCAAATTCAAATAACCATAAGTTGAATATGAGATGCTTTGTTCAAGGACACCTTGAGGCCAGTTTCCATTTTCATTTACGCCTCCTCCAGGATCACATTTTCCTGCTCGTGCTCAAAAACATTTACACCTGAAATTTCCCTTGTTTTGTTGTCTGTCGTCTCTGGAGTCTCCTCTAAATTGAAGACAGCACTTTTATATTTCTGTTTTTGTCGCCGGTCATGTCCCTGCGGTGTCTCTTCACTTCAGAATCTGCGTTCAGCCTCAAGTTGAAACATAAACAAATCTTGTGCCCATACTCGGGTAACCGAACCCTTTCATGGTCAGGGAGTGGCATTCAAAACAGGCCCTTTACTCCCACGAGAGGCAACAAGGCGGCTTCAGTGGGCTGAGAGGAATTGAGGCGTCATCGAGGAAAGCAGTGACATTTAGTGGCTGAGCTGCCTCCTCTGATGCCACTCTAATAAAGCTGTGAGGATGGAGGAGGAAAGGAGTAAATATCCACCTTTCCATCCAGAAGGCACTCATCATTAATCCTTCATGTCTTTCCCTGACATCCGTTGTTTTTTTGGCTACATGGTGGTGCTGTCATGATCATATTTTACTCTCCTTTTTTTCCCTTTTGGAACAAAAACGCTTCTTGTTTCACGGTACAGCTCGGCTGTTGCCTCTGGTGTCTTGTGGGAGAGCGGATGTGGAACAGTATCCTGTGAAAAGGGTTCATTGTTGTGGAGGAAGAAGATTAATTCATCATTAGATCATGTGACAAACTGTAAACACTGACATCTCCAATCTAGGTTAAGGATTTATGCTGCAAAGCCATAAATGTAATCAGAGTGAAGAGGAACACTGCATTATTGAGCTACTGCTGGTTTTACTCTTATTCGGGCTTATAACAAAGCTTTTGATTTCAAAGACTCACTGCACTGCTGCAGATTTGAGCACACGTCTGATGGTTATCTGCTTGTTTTGAGTCAACGTGTGCTTGGCGGTATTTGCGAGTGGTGCAGTAATTCATCATCCGTAGAAACTTGAGACGACAGGTTTAGTTTTCAGACACAAGCATGTTGTGCTCTGATTTTAACCAGAAAGAACAATTAATCGTGTAGAAGTGATATTTAAAGACATTAAAGCGGACTTTGAGATTGTAGCAATTCTTGCAACTCTGAGGCTGCACAGGGTTTGACAGTGGAATAATCTGAGTCACTGAAATTTTTTGGCTCAACATGGATTTAAGGTTCATATTGTTTGGTGGGATTTCTGCTCTGACTACATCTTTACATCTGATTCGTTGACTCAAACAGAAGTCAATGGCAGAACAAGCTGTTTGGCATTGGCAGGAAAGATTTGGCAAATTTTCATTGGGGGGAACCAACAAACTCAGCTCTGCTGCTCTTCCCACAAACACACGTTCATTACAACAGTAGGAAATTTTACTGCTAAGAAGCATTATTACAACAAAGAACTGATCTACCAAACACAAATTTCATCATTTGTTGTGCTTAGTTTAAAATAAAAACTGCTTTATGAGAATATTCATCCTACCATGGTTAGTACAGATAAAAAAATCATCCACTGAGATCAAAAATCTGCTTTTACATGCCAGATTTTAAACACAAGTTTCTGGAATCTTTTCTGCATTGGCCTTACTTTGAAACACTGGAGGATACCATGTAGTTTAGTTTCTGGTTTCTAGTACACTGCAAAAAACTGAAATCTTAAGAAGTGCTTTTGTCTTATTTTTAGTAAAAAATGTCTTTTTTAGACTTAATATGAGCCTCATTCACCAGACCAGTCCAGAAACACGTCTCATTTAAAGATATTTAAAGACAAAAATCATCTGAATTGTTTGTAACAAGTAAAAAAAAAATCTGCCAGTGGAGTAAGTGAAAGTTTCTTGTATTTAGACATTATTCTAAACTTGACAAGTAAATTTTTCTGACCCCACTGGCAGATTTTTTTTACTTGTTGCAGGTAGGGCTGCCAAGATTAGTCGACTAGTCATGATGACGTCGACGATCAAATTCGTCGGCGACTTATTTAATAATCGACGTTGTCGTTTTAAGATTTTTTTAAACTTTATTTTTCCCTCAAAACCTGTCTTGTCTGCCGTTCTGTCCTTGACGCATACGCACAGAAGTGGTAACCATGGTAACCTGTGATGTCACTGGAAAAGTTATGCTTATGGCTAGCCGGCAACAGAGCTCGAAAGTTTGGGAGCATTTTTCCAAAATAAAGGAGAAAAGTGTGCAATGCAAAATCTACAAAGCAGAAATGGCCTTCCATGACAGCACGCTGTGGCTGATTTATTTTCTGACGAAGAATGACAATCTTGGTAAGCTAATTGGCTAGTTAGCTGCTAACAACATTCAACAACAACATCAACAGGGAGCTACCTACTTAATAGCGATGTCATGTTTGAATAGAAAATTGGTACATTAAAAAAATGTCAGAAATGCTGCTACAAGCTGCAAAGTTCATTAAAAGCTGAATGAACTATGATATTAACTGTCTTCATTTTTAGTTAGTACATACCTTAAACACTTGAAGCTGGAAGCTAATGATGTTAGCTGTATGTTCGTGCAATAAGCTGCAATTTATGTATGATCCGAATAGTCGACTAATCACAAAAAATAATCGGTGACTAGTCAGACCTTATTTTTGTCTTTTAAGATCTTGAATAAAGACACGTTCCAGGACTTGTCTGTTGAATGTGGCTCATATTAAGTATAATAAGGCATTTCTTACTTTAAATAAGACAAAAACACACTTGCTTAGATGTCAGTTTTTGCAGTGTAGTACTACGAGTTGAACACATTGTTTCAGGCAGGGAGGGAAAAATGGGAAGGTGAAACCTGATCACAGGCGGTCATTTAAGATGCACTTAGATGCATTTAAATGCCACTTTCCAAAGTCGTGAGTCAATCATAATGCGGGCTGAAGCCAAGTGTGAAAGTTTGGAGTGATAGCGCTTGCATGCAGGTCTCTACGACCAAGGTGAGCCAATGGTTTGCATGCTATACTTAAGGTTAGGTTACTGTATTTGTACCTGTAGGTAGATTTGTTTTGCAGCAAGAGGAGCATCCACTTTGACATTCAGTAACAAGAACAAACATAAACAGTCAGAATTCACACACTATTAGGACACTAAAACATGATTAAAAATACTCTAGTTCCACCAACCATAATTAAATGAAGAGAGAAAAATTAAAAAGATACAGTGATAAAATTAAATAAAAATAAATAAAATCATACCACGGAAAAATTAAAACCAAGAAAAACCCAAGGTAAAAGCAATAATAACAATAAAACCAAGATGAAAGCCATGAATGTCACAACATCTTGTTCAATTCAGTGATAGCAACAGGAACAAAGCTGATTTTGTATCTCTTTGACTCGCACCTTGGGACTGTGAACCTCCATCCAGAGGCTAAAAGCTGAAACTCGTTACTTTAAACTTCAAACAATACCCCGAGTATCAAAAAAACCAAAGTATTTCAAAATTTGGCATCAAAGTATTCAAATTTCCTTCATGTTTTCTGTGCCAAATTTGTACAAAAGTTCAGAATTATCCATCCAGTAATTATCTGGGGTGTTCAGTTCAAACCCATTTTGCATTTTAACACACATCACATTAACAGTGCACGATATCTCTAAAGATTTACAGATGTCTTTTATGACTGAGCTTCTTTTTTTTATTCAAGTGTAATATATCTGTTATCCAGCACTCTGCAGAGAGCTAACCTTCACACTAACAGGCAGTACTTACCGCCAACGCTGCCAGAGAGAAGGATTTTAAACGCGTATTGTAAGTCAAGGAGATAAAAATTGAGGGAATTATACACTTGATTGATAATATTGACCTCATTTGCATTCAGGCTTTGTACAGGTTGTGCTTTATTCTCCAGACTGCTGTTGAGCCCTATTAAAGCGCCCCGTGTCAACGGCAATCAGAAAAGGTGGCTAATTCGTGTGCTTAAAAATGCAAAGAAAAGAAAAACTGTGAGAAAGAAGTCTTCAATTTAATCCCCATCGCCGGCATGATACGTCTGAAATATATAATGAAGGAGGAAGAGAGAGATAACGAGGGGAAGTGTGGAGGATTTGTAGCTCTCAAAAATCCACACAGAGGAGTTTGGGCAGAAATAGAACACCACACTGAGCTTCAACACCGGTATCAACATCATAGAGTAGATGTATAAAATGGTAGAGGGAGAGGGGAGTGAAAGAGTAGCCAGCTAATCACCAGTGACAAGCCCCTGGATTAGAGGGAGGGCAGCAGATGGCCCCAGGCAGGGCCGGGATGACCGTATATGAATATCCCAGTAGGCTGAAGCAGCTCAATGACTCCTCATCCCTACAGCAGACCGGCTTAGTGTGTTGATAATATTAGTCAGTGTTTCGGTGGTCAGATCCCACCCATACACTCAGAAAACTACGAGAGACGAGTTACTAACTGGAAAGAAAGATGCATCCAAACAGCTTTAACCTTTAAACATGATGCACTCTGAGTTAGACAGCCTGCTTTTGTTTGTTTTCATGATTGTTTAAAGGTACAGTGTGCAGATATAGGAATATGTAACCCTTATTTAACCTTGAGCTGAATTTTCAAGTCTCCTCTTAAAATTTAGATACCCACAACAAAACGGCTATATCTCTACAACTGCGAGGTCTATTTGAATAACTTTAGTATCAAAGTAAAGGGAGAAGTTGTGAAATTTGTTGAAATGTGGTTTTATGCGATGCTAATAAAGGGCAACTGAAGAAGGCACATGGCCAAATTTTATTGTAGAAAAAAATTGTAAAAAAAAAAATTGTAGAAAAATGTAGGTTCGCCTGAAAGAGAAGACATTTCAACATGAATACCTCTTTCAAAGTAATGCAGCTGCAGCTCTTAACCTTTATGAGACTATAGTCCAACATATGAACATTATCTCTGCAAAGGTTGACTCTGATAAAGTGAAGGAGAACAAAGTTAGAGAGGCTTTAGTGCAGAGAGTTCAGGCGAGCTTTCTTTCTCAGTGTGTCATTTGAATTTTCTGTTGTACATCATGTTCTCATCATTTGTCTGTCATCAATGGACCAAATACCACAGTTTTTTAAGCAATTTTTAAAATTTCTATATTCAAATATATATATATATATATATATATATATATATATATATATATATATATATATATATATATATATATATATATATATATCGAGAGAGAGAGAGAGAGAGAGAGAGAGAGAGAGAGAGAGAGAGAGAAATTTTACAACTTTCATTTGTTGAAGCTCTTTTTGTGTTTGTGATTCTTTGGCCTCTGTCTCTCTGATGCTTTGCTGTAGAGAGCTTTGGATCATATCACTGGAATCTGTGGAGTCTCTGCTTTCATCTAAGGTGTTGATCTTTTGGTGCAGCGATAGAGCACAAAATGTGGTGAGCGGGTTGACAGAGTGGAGCAGTACAGAGTTTGATATGTGGTGATTCATTAAGCTGTGTTTGTGGCATGTAAAAAAGTTCATATAGTCGTGTAGCCCGGGGGTCTGCTGTTTAATTTGACGTGCAACATCACTATAATCTCTCATGATTGGTGCATTATTTCAGGCTGTGTTTGCAGAGTGACGTCAAAGTCCACTAATTGGGGGTCTTTAGGGTTCAAAGGGTTAAAGGGTCAGAATCTAATAAACTGATGGGGACAATAAGCTCCTGTGATGCTCGATAAGTTTGATTCTCTATTTCACATGTTGCTTTTACAATCAGAATGTTTTATTATTACAAATTATTTTAGATGTGTAGGTGTAAACGCTTATTCAATGCACACACTGTACCTTTAAAAGGGATAACAAATGTGGTTTAAAATCTTTGTACAAATATTCAGGAAAATTTGTGATTGGTAGATTATTTCTTCGTCATGACAACGCTTCTTGGCAATAAATTGTCTGTTTCCGTTTTAATTGGAGCCACATTTGTTAGGAACATGCGTTTGTGGGATGAACAGCAGAGCTTAGTATGAAGGTCGCACCCATGAACAATTTGCTAAATCGTCTTTGCCAATGCCAAACAGCTTCGTTTGACCATTTGTTTAAAGGCTCATAGACATTCATCCATCCATCCATCCATCCATCCATTTTCATCGGCTTATCCAAGATTGGGTCACAAGGGCAACAGTCTAAGCTAGTTGACCCAGCTGACCTTCTCACCAGCAACATGTCCTTGTTTCTCCTGGGGGATCCCAGGCAAGAAGGCACATTCAAATCCTCCACATCTGACATGAAAAACAGTATCCACTGCAAGAGATTTATGGTCAGAATTCTTTGTTTTGTTTTCGCCCAACTCTCTAAATCTCTCAATACTGAAGTGAGTCCATTTGAAGGGTCTATAATTTGGCAGGATTGCTGACAGAAATGTAATAAGAAGAGTTTTTGTAGTACATTTTAATGCTTTTTCCAAACTGGAGGGTGTGACCTCCTATTAAGGGAGTTCTGCACTACTGGCAAATCAGAGCCAATTCTGAAAAAGAACAGCCAGGTATACGTAAGGCTTACAATGAATCTACATTTGATGTTATAATTAAAGCAAAGATGAGAAATTCTAATGAATCATTCTGCGCCCTTGGCTTCACCACTACCAACCGTGGGTTGCCCACATTAGCAATTTGGCATCTGCAAATGGTTTGTTGGCTTTCCAGTTTCATTATGATTCTGTACTTTTGCAGATTGTGGTCCAAAAACTCCTAAAGACGGACTGATTTGTTGCCAAAGGACTTGTCTGGTAGTGTTGAAGTGGCTGCATGTTTATGTGTTGATGTTTATGGTGAGAGGAAGGCTGCCTGACAAGCTCAGAGAGGGGAGGGGTAGATTATCAAATGGATAAAATCTGTAACCTTGCTTCCACATGCCACCAAACCCCCACACATTGCTCTTTTGTTGGGGTGTTACAACAAGAACAACAGCAAATCTTCACATCTGAGGAGCCAGAGCCAAACAACATTTGGCATCACTGCTCGACCAAACTTATTACTTAATTATCAAGATTGTTTCCAAGTGTTTTTCATTCAGCGGTTTCCCAATCGATGGATGAAACATGTAGGGTGCAAGCTACTTTAACTAACTTGATTTCCTTGATAAATAATGCACAAGCCAAACTCTGTAATTAGTCACAACTGGCAGAGTGTCAAAAGAGGCCGTGTGCAAACGCCACAGAGGAGAAGAATCTGAAATATCCCATTACTGCACATCCACAGCTGATGATGAAGAATAAACACAAGCTAACACCTCCTTTCACTAAATTTAACAGCACATTTACATCCACATTAGTTATGGCAGCTGTATAAGCGAAGCAGCTTTATGTAGAAAATTTAAAACCAGGAAGCGATTCATGGTGTGGTAGGCAGGCAGAGACTGTAAATACAGCTTGATTTAAAACAGTGAGGAGGGGAGCCGTTTTGTGCGCCCCACGCGCAGGGGCTTGAAGCAGGTGGCCGGTGTTTGATTCCTTTGCTGCATGTCATTCCCAGTTATCTCCTCCAAGCTCCTACTATAAAAGTGAGATGAGATGAGATGAGATGAGATGAGATGAGATGAGATGGGATAGGATGAGATGGATGATAGATAGATTGATAATTGATAGATTGATAGATTGATTGATCGATCAATACTGTAGATAAGGTGAGACAAGATAAAATGAGATGAGATGAGATCCACATTATTAATCCTGAAGGAAATTGTGTCAAAAATGAATAATGGTAAAATAAAAAAAATACAAAAAAATACAAAAATGTGAAATGTTAGAAAGAAAGAAAATACTTGGCAAGAGTCTATTAAATAAAACATAGTCTCAGAGTGTAAATCCAATATATTAGTGTCCAAGTGAAAATGCAAATGCAGAAAAGCCCTTAAAAATAACAAGATGAATAAATGAGAGTGAAACAGATGAGTGAAACAGTTCTATACCAATGAGTTTACACATTAATTATCTATTGCATTAAATCGTTGCACAGCGAAACCACTGCAACCATTCAAACCTAAACAATAAACTGTTGCACATGAGTGAAACTAACCAAATGTATTATAGATATTGCACATACCCTTGCATTTTGATCAGCTGTCTTGTCCGTGTCCTTTAAAACGTGAGCATAACACTGAAATCTCGTGAAGAGTTTTTACAGTCATTTAAAGTGAAATATTACAGTGTAGTAAATCCTGTCAGTTCACTTTTCCAATTATTTTTCTTTGCAGCAATACTAAGACATTAGTGTAAAGGGTCAGACAGCAAAATGAAAGAATAAATAAATAAATAAAAGAAAAAAGATAAAAACAAGCTGAACTTTACTTTATAGCTATAAACAGACAAAAAAAGCACAAGAGTCAGGAATGGTCCCATTTTCGTTTAATACGTTGTGATTGGTAAAGACAACATAAATTCAAGAGACCCAATTAAATACTACCTAACTTATTCTTACAAATTTACCACAATGCACTGCAGCACCAGCATAGCAGCACAGAGACCTTCAGTGACGCTCTCCCAAAGGGACAGACAGTAAATGTGACAGTACAAGCACCACAGGCCAGGAATGTGTCACCTTCCCCTTCGTCTGGACGCCTCTCAGGTCACCATGACGTGTTCAGTGGCAAACGCTTTCATGCAGCAAGTGAGGAGAATATAAAGAGCAGCTCTTCTTCCCTTAAGGTGAAATGAATTCTGCTTTAAATTCAGAGTATTTAAGTTTTATTTACCCTGCTTTACTGTTTGCGTTAAACTTGGCCATTCAGGTTTTATCTGCTGCTTTTAAACGTTACATAACCAGAAATACGATCTTGATCACCATCCAACTCTTCATCCATCCATTGACTCAAATGTCTTTATTCATCTGCTCGTCCATTAGCTTTTTACTCTCTCTGCCCGTTGTGCTGTGGGTGTATGGCGTGGGCCAGCACTTATGGGTCTCACTCAACACACTCGGTCTCTGGCACACACTTACACAAATACACACACACACACAAACACACACACACACACACACACACACATGTGCTGAGTAAATCCCATAAAACCACACTTGTAATCCATAGAGAGACACAATGTCGATACCCGGGCTGCTTACTCCGTGTTTTAACAGATACAGTCAGTGAAAAGGATCTTTTAGTGCTCACACCTGTGTTAAAAGTAGCTCAGTGCTAAAATATGACACATTGTGAGGCCCGTGCACAATTCTCTCCCAGTGTCATCATGTAGGTCAGGGTTTATTTGGAGGTGCTAATGAGTTAATTAGTGCTATATATTATGGAAAACAGTCTTATGAATTCATTATTAAGTGAACTGAGTGTAAAACTCTTTACTGGCTTTAATAAGAACATTAAGAGTGTCCTGTTATTACTTAGTCAATAATATTTGGTGCCTCATAAAAAGGTCTGTTTTGGCCTCTGATAATTAGACCCAATCCAATTAAAAGTCGGTAATAGAGAGACACTGTGCAGCTGCAGTTTAAGTCAGTCGTATTTTAATGAGAATATTCTCCAGGAGGAAGTGAAAAGGCAGAAAGCAATCCCCCCCAAAAATCCCTCGTTGATAGTTTTTTTGTGAGGAAAACAAAATAAAACCCTCTTGTACCAACAAACTTGACAATTGGAAAGCCATCAGGGACGCCCTCAGCACACAGTACTTTCATTTGGATGGGCTTGGTTTTGTGGATGTAGCTGTGCTCACTGACTGTTTCTCTGTCGTTTTGGAGTCTCATTGTGTCTCCTGTAGCTCTAAAGCACAACGCTGATGAGATAATTCAGCTCAAACCATGTTTCATTTCCAAAAGCAGGCTGGTTTGCTTTTCTACCTAAACCGTCTCATTCACTGGCAGATGTGCAAAACCAAAGCACAAAGTAAAGATCTTGAAGGTTAATTTTCTTCCACTCCCTGTGTTTATACACAGCTTTATGTAAAAGCAGCTGATGCAAATTGTTGTTATACAGATTTTAAATACCATTAAAGCAAACATTTAGAGGAACAGGTGGTCAATTTCAGTTAAGCTGCTAAAAAATAACTTTTAATTTCAACCTCGTCACATAAAGAGAGGAAATCAAGCAGTTACAGGAGGCTTACACTCTGAGCTGACATTTCCCACACAAACACCTTCAAAATAAAATACTAGGTAACTGATGTCGCTCTCTCTCCCTCTGTGTGTCTGTCCCTCACTCCACCTTCATCAGACTATAAACCTTCAAAAAAATGAAAATGAAAAGCAGATCAAGAGAGGAACAGAGAGCTGAGATAATATCCATGAGCTGCAGTGAAATAAAACATGCTTCCATGGTCCTTTTCCTTCAAAGTGATTCACTGAGGTCTCCAACCTGCAAGTTGCCCTTTAAACAAACAACTCTGATATCAAAACACAGACCTCCCATCCTCCAATTCACCAAACGGAGTCCAGATAATAATAATAATAATGATTATAATAATAATAATAATAATAATAATAATAATAATAATAATAATAATAATAATAATAGACTTTATGTAGCATTTTTCAAAAACAATGTGCTTTACAAAATAAAAACAACCAGTAAAAAGAAATAAAATAGACGTAGAAGAATAATGTAAAGAGGAGCCAAAGAACACAACGAAATATAAAAGGCAACAACAACAACAAAAAAACATCATCATCATAATCAATGAATTTAAAGTTCTCAGATAAATCATTGAGGTTGACCCCATTTAATGTGATGCAGAGAGAACACACAAATTTGACCAACATATTAAAAAAAATTGATATGGCTACCACAGGAGTGAGTAAAAACAATAAAAACAGTGAGATATATGAACGTAAAATCATTAAAAGGTAAAAAAAAAAAAAAAAAAAAAATAGCAATGAATTGAATACCAAACAGTTACAATCAAATAAAACAAATAAAGGAAAAGAAAACATGAGAAAAATAAAAAAACAAATAAAAGATTAAAACAGTTCAAGATAAAGGATTTAAGATCCTGTCCATGATACTATCAAAGACAAAACTAGAAAATGAAATAAAAGCAGCATTTTGATGATTAAATCATGCCCAGCTTAAATCTCCCATAAAAGCATAATGAGTAAAAAAAAAATAGAGATTTTTTTTAAAAAAGTTGACATATTTGAGATTAAGGGAACAGCTTAGGCCAGGTTAACAACAACAACAACAACAAAAACAATAATAATAACCATTATCAAAATAATTATAATAATGAAAAAGTAAGTGTTGTTTTGTTAGCTTATCTGAAATGTGATAAAATGATCCAGCAGAAGCTGACGATCATCAGGGTAAATCAGGGTTTAAGGTAGTTTAGTGTCACTGTATTTATTTTGGCAACCAACTTCAGATTCACTGAAACAATCGCTCTCCTCTGTTTGGAAATGGGGCGGGTTCTTTCAGATGATGTCACAGGAGTGCAGCTTCTGCAGCAGGGAGGTCCATTGCTGCGATGGTCTGATTGGGTGTACGTCTGTCAACTGGCTTCTAGAGGCACTTCTGCCTGCTGTTGCTAACGCCCCCTGGGTGGGGGTGTGGGGGGATGAGTTGGATGTATTCAGACCCATTCGCCAAGGTGAATTGGTATGGCACGGTCAGAAATACTGCAATGCAAACAAGAAAGTACCTGGTTTTTAGTAGTCTTGTAGTAAATAGCAGATGAGCTGAAAGGTGGTTAAACTTCCAGAAGCAAATGTCTTAAATGAACTCTGTCCTTGAAACGTTTGACAGAACAAGTTTTAGATCCTTTAAACCAACAGATTTGTGACCCTAGATGGTAAAATGAGCCGTCAAGAGCAAACCCAGAATAAGTTGGTCAGATTCAGGTCGCTCATCAGCTCCAGAGTGGACCCAAACTTTCTGTTTCTGTGCCTCTTGACCCTCTTGGCCTCTTGACCACCAGTCGAAGTGCAGTTTCCAAAGTGGTCGAGATGGTGGGTGGATGACATGTATAAAACAGAATTATTTTGCATCCGTGTATCGAAGATTTATTCAAATGAATGCACCGAGTGGGAAAACTTTACGGTGAAACTGCAGCAAAGCTCGGCGTCATTTTAAACCACCAGTACTTCTTATCATTACGCCATCATGGTGGGTGATAAAGTGCAATAAGGTTTGTCACTTGTCGTGTGTTTGGGTGCTTTAATCATAATCATGGAGTCGTATTTTACAGACTGAAGTACTGAACTCTTTTATGGAGCCTGTAACGTGTGTGTCGGACGCGTCCCACTCCTCAATGCTGTGATCAAATTAGAGTGCGACCATAAAATATGCAAATGAGCGTTGTCAGTTAAAGATTAGGCAAGCTGTAGCCCATTACGAGAGCACACCATTAGATCCGAAACAAGCAGCCGCACTGTAAAGAGCAGATGAGAATTGATGTCGCGTTGATGTGTCCTTTTGTGTTGTGGCAGCACGCTCCTCGAAGAGTACTCGTTAATGAACAAGCAGCCGAGACAAGCCGGGATGCTGTAATTCATCATGGCACGTGTGACCTCTCTCCTCAGCGCTGGAGGCTGTTCTCACTGTGCCCTTCTCCTTCCTCTGTAGACACACAGGAAAGTCACACCATTCATATTTCCACCGGGGTATTCAAAGTGTTCGAATGCACCGTCATGATCCCATCTTTGCGTTTCCTTTATTTCCACTTTCTTCTCTTCTGATGCTGTCGGGAGAAAAACCTTTACGTTGAACATACATGCTGCTCTTTTCTCGTACACCACCTTCGACCCACTGCTGGAAGCAAACCTGTCACCCCACCGCTGACGTCACTGCATGTCTTGAGGGATGTTGCGTGATAAGATATGTCGTGTTTACATTGACCCCTGCCCTTCACTGCAGGCTCGCGCTCTCGGGAGGATCCCTCAGTGTTGGCATGACCCAGTCTTGCATGTTCATTTTAACATTTGACACTGGCTAAACCATGTTAACCTTTGCTATATTTACACCTAGCATCCACACTGAGAGCTTTTAAATCTGGGACTTTAGACACTTTCCTTCTTGATTCGTATTTGTTTGCAGATAGCAGATAGCAGTTAGCAGATGCTACAAAAAAAAGACAGACAAAAGAAGCTACGGATCATAAAGCACTCCTGTTGGACAGTTACAGTACAATTTTTTTCAGGCACACATAAATTCGACAAAACATAATCGCACATGCTTGAAACTGAATAAATGATCAGGACCAGATCAGATATTATCAACAAGTATGTTTTCTGGGACTTCAACCAGACCCCTGCCCGATCTGTCTTCCAGGTATTGCACTTAAGCTCCATCCTCCCTCATCCTTTAACACCCACAGGCTGCATTGTCTTAATAGACTGTATTAGAAATGGAAGTGGTATCCATGACGACACTCATTTGTCTCTCATACTTTGAAGCCTATCATGGGCAGGAGACATATTTTTTTCAAGTCTTTAGCTTGACCACACAAACGTCAAAACGAGTGGAGACATGTTAAGAGTAATCAGGTCAGAAGTTATCAAGAGGAACCGAAAAACAAGGATGAGGAGAAGCTCATCACTGAGGTGGAAAACCACAAAGTAACAGTAGTTTATATCAGATATCAGATTTCCAAATTTTTTCCAGGGGATGAATTAAAAGCAAAGTAATTTATAAAAGATGTTTTCACTCTTGTATCACATACATACTTGCAGGATCATGAGTTACAGTGAGAACTCGAACTGTCTGTCAGTCCTGAGGGCACAGCCGCTGTGAGTTGACAAATGCAGTCAACACGCAGACAAGGCAAGCTTATCTTATTATTATTATTATGATTAAGAAAATAAGTGTGTGTCAACAGAAAAATTAGCTACTCAGAATGAGGTCATTTTTAGTTCCAGGCTGAAAACATTTGTGTCTGCTATATAAAAAATAATCCTCTTTGACTTGATGTGAACAATTTTTTTGATAGGGCTGGACGGTTAAATTAATTTTGATTGTGATTTTGATTTTGGCTTCTCATGATCATAAAAACATTATAATCAAATAAAAGTGTTCAAAAGATGTTTTTGTTGATTTCAAAAAAGTTTTTTTTTTGAAAAAAAATACTTTACTACTGTAGTTACTAACTTATGTTTTAATGTCTTTTCAGTCGTGGTTCAATAAATACTTAAGTTTGGAAATCAATGAATCATCGTGTTTATTAGTCATTATTTCAGTATAAGTCAAAAATAATCATATATATATATTTTTTGCCATGATCGTCCAGCCCTAGTTTGTGATTTTTGTGGAACCAGCCTAAAGTTGAAACTCGAAGAACTTCAGTTTTCAGCAGCTGAGGTTGCAGCTAGGTTGACCTGCACGGAGCAGGTCGCTTGTGATAATGAGCCTCTCCTCGTTCATGTTGTCTTTATTTGCCTCTTAAAACCTCTAACCTGTTGACTCCTGGCCTGGCTCAGCTTATTGTGATGGTTGAAGTGAAATACAATCTGGGGTCATCAAAATGTAGAGTTTTATTGTGAAGATCAATCAGATGTTTTAGTGTTGTTCTAGCCCCTGACTCCCCCGTGTGCTCTGTGCAATGTTGCTGCATTATGTTCCAGCATTCTGCAAAAATAGGATCTGAACCTGGTTTACAGCTTAGCTGAGCCAGTGGAAAGTTAACACAGAGTTGGGGGTGAAGCCTGGTTTATTCTTGATGCATCCATAAGGTCTGAATGAAGGTCATTTTAGCAGCCTCACCCTCTTGCATAGTCATTTTCAAGTAAAAAATTTCCAGGTCGCACATCTCTGAAAGTTTCTAATTTCCGCATGGAGAAGCGTGGACAAACAGAAGCTCCTAGCATCCAGAGAACAATAATACAGGCATTTATATGATTTATCGCTCAGAGATCACCATGGTAACCGTGAGATGAACAATTCCTGGTGTGAAAGGAGCAGAGAAGAGAAGAAGAATTGGTGTAAACAACTTCTTCTACTCTATTTCAATGCTGTGGTAGATGTGTGTTTGAGATACACCGCCCCCTGCAGTTTGAGAACTGGGAACAGTTTTCTGATTCCATATGTCTCATTTCTGTGCGTCAGGTTCCTGCTGAAACCATAACCTGTCTTTAAGGGGTCAGGGGAAGTGGAAATTATCCATTTTCATTACAACACTGCCCCGTAAAGGAAAGAGGTCGTTCGTATCGTTTGCATTAATGTCGAAGGAATTAATGGAGTCTATCTCTGAGATGCAGCTTTAACGGTTGCTTTAAAATCTTAAACACTTTGCCATGTTTCAGCCCAAATCCTCTCACTTTATCTCTCAAATAGCTCATATTACTTCTTGAAAATTTCCCCCGTCAACAAGCCCGTCGTATCGCTTAAGAGCAGCATCGTTTTTCAACAGGTTTCTGGCACTTTGATCTTAGCGAGGGTGTGAGCTGCATTAATCACTCGAGGAGACTCTTATTTGTTTTGATATATTTATTTATTTTTTTAACCTGAGTACAGTTCAACAAAACTAATCCGGAACCTACTCGGCAGGAAGTCTTTGTCATCAAAGTAAAACCGTCTGGATGCTGTTGGAGGGCTTTAGAGCTCTTGAACCACGACTAATTGCAAGACAACGCCTGAGAAAATGTCATCCATCACCTCCGTGTTTACATTCTCCCGCTTCATTTTTTCTGGAAGGGCTTTTATTGAAAACCCGACGGTCACACCGAGGAAAAGGAGAAGAATAAGGGTCGCTTCCTCCTGCAACGAGTGAAAAAATTGGCCGTTTCCTTCTCTCATTCAGACATTTTCTGGCACGCTCTCACACTCAGGATGAGAACTAAGTTTTGTGGAATTAGAGCCGAGCCAGGAGTTTTTCAAAGGGCACGGCGCCATGTGCTCCAGACTCCCTTTCTTTTAAATGAAAAACTCAACCTTCGATGATCTCTCTCCAGCTCGGTATCATCAATCTAAAGAAGTTTTATTTGATTTTTTGTGATCGAGCTTTGCAATTCACTTCTCTTGGTTCCATCTTCCTTCAGCGTATGACTTTCTACTGCCCCCATAGGACGAGGTTATTTCCACTGCGTTTGAGTCAGAGTGAAATGAAAACTGTGTGCGGTTTCATGACTTACACCCAGGATGCCGTTGGGCTGCATTATGTAGCGGTGTACAGAGGCTGCTGTCAGCGGATCAATCGGTATCATTGTGTCTTTGATCGGTAAAAAATGGCATTCGTGGAAAAATTTATTTGACTGACTTGCTGGTGTGAGTTTCATTTTGACACATTTCATTAGTTATCAATTGTTAAAAGTGACGAGGAAAAAACAACCTGCAGAGAGGAAACGATGAGTCTTGAAGTGACGAAGCAATAAAAGAGATGAGTCTAAACGTAAAGATGGAGAGGCCTGTGGGCCGTCTTCAGACACTCTTACCAAGAAAGAAAGATGTGATTATGCAATTTAAAAATACACCAACAGATAAATAAGAAATTAAGAGATGAGGATTGTGAGAGCAAGAAATATTTCTGAGTTAGAAGAATTATCAATATTATGAGATAATCCCAATCCAACGATGAGTTGCTCCTTATTCCTTTAAAACCTCAAAAGCATCATTATTTTGGTTCGGTGCTTTTGGAAAACTAAATACTAGTCTAGTGTCAACACATTTATTTTGTTGTGAAGTCACTGGATGTTGTTTCATTGCACTGCTTCATGTGCTTTGAGAAAATTAAAGCACATGCCGCAAAAAATGGAAGTTTTGCGTATCTGATCCAGAGTACCCCGACTTGCAACAAAGGAGCAGAGATAGGGTATCGCTGAAAAATACACCAGAGAGGACTCGGGTCAGCTTACACTGGATCTTCTCCATCGCGGTCTGGCTGATTCTTTGCTCCAGCAAGTTGGAGCATCAGATTCCCAAACCTCCTTCTTTTCCCATATGCTGGAGCTGCGATGTGTCATTTTACAAAAAGCACATTAGGCTGGACAGGAAGTCATGCATGGAAACCACCTCAAAAACACCTGGTGACTTTCAAAATAAAACAAAACGTGTCAGTGTGTTTGTGGCAGCAGTTAACACATTGATTTGAATAGAAACCTATCAGATAAGATGCTGTGACAAGGTGGAGACCATAGACTGTATAAAATATGGACATGGTCTCTGCGACGTCACCCATCTGTTCCTGATACAGTGAAATAAAGCCAAATGGCTGACAGGGTGCCCCACGAACAATGTGTGCTAATAGTAAACTTTGTGTTTCAGACCCAAGCTGTATTTTGAACCAGGCTTTAAATATGTTTTAATGCTGTAAAGGTCCATTTTTTGGTTTGGTGTGTCCATGACTTTACCGTTTCTGCAGCCAGCCTCTAGCGGATTCTCCATGAACAGCAACTTTTAGCACTTCTGCATAGGCTTCATTTTTCTGTACCTGATGTTGCCCCTTGGCGGAGACACCATCCAGTCTATTTTGACTCAAATACACCAGATGCGTCTGCGGTCCAGCTCTGCTCCATTGTGTGTTGACACTGGCTGTGTGTTCAGTCCAGCAAGCTGCGTTACTGACAAACAACTAGAGTCACAGACCGAGCAGTTCCCTTGATCCTCTCCTCATTCATGTTTGGCCGCAAAACCTCAAACCTCTTGACTCCTGGTCTGGCTCTACTCATTATGCTGGTTTGTTGTTGTTGTAGTCAAACTAAGGATCTGGATTTGACATGGTTTGTTTAACTTTGAGAGTCACCGGGTGTTTCAGGTGGCCACAAAACTTCATTTCCTGCTTGATCTGCCTCACAGTGAATTGATGTGTCACAGCTCTTACGTCCGGCATAAATAGGATAGTTGCTGATATGCTGCAACCTGCCACAGCTGAACCGCAATGGAGCAGATCCAGTGTAAGGTGACATATTGACTTGAATGGAAAGCTTTCTGATCCATTGCTGTGACGGATCGGAGCCAGACTGGAGACGCATCTTGCACATTTCAGGTGTAAGCCTTTTGGAATCCGTGCTGATTCATTTATGAAACTCCTTCAAATGTTCAGACATACCAACTACATCTCAACTGCTAGACGCAAGCCTTTTCTGAGTGCTTGTTGAGTACCTTCTCAGATCCTCCTGTAGTGTGGGTGGACCATCATTACCTTCGGGGTGAATCGCACTCAAAGTCTATTTTATGCGATGCAAACCGGCTCTTTAGATTCTGGTAAATAAGTAGAACTTCTGTGAACAATAATACTCTCACCAAGGTTTAATCCTTGGGGATTTATTTTGCTGTTAAAGACAGAAAAGTGGAACCAAACTTGGGCTTTATCAAATCCATAAACCTCAGATATGTATAACCTCCCCTAAAGTTTGTCTGGAGAAACAGATTCTTCCTAAGGTCCTTCTCATCACAGATCAGAAGTAGAGTCACTAAAAAGTAAAAGTTGAAGTAAAAAATGTTCATTTCTGAGGACAGCTTGCATTCAAACCAATGGTTTTGTATATTGACGCGGTAATGACAGCCTGTCATCTTCGTCTATAGAATTCAAAAAGACTTCAAATAAAGCATGAAGCATAAAAGTCTGGAATATTACAAAAAGAGAAAACATGGACCCACACAAATCTGTGAAAATGGCCTGAACGCTCTCTCCTTACTGAGACGTTGGTGGACCATAACTTAAGATTCAAAGATCCAATAAGTCTGTCACTGATGCAGCGTTTTGAGACGGTCACCACCTCTAATGGATCTGCTGTCCCTCTTTTCCCTACATTTACACGTACCCTGCAGAAGTGTTGGGGCTTGTATTTTATATCCCTGCTGTGTTTTTTACATCCTCCGTCACTAAGCGAGCTGAATCCCGCCAGCGTCTGTGTGCTTCCTGTTGATTGGACCGTACGTCAGGCGTTTATCAGTCTTTGTCTTTCTCTTCCTGAAATAAGAACGAAGAAATAACACAGCAAACATCCCACTCTGAGCGGACTCTCAGCTCAGCATCATTAAACCTCTCGTCAGCTGTCAGTGGCAGACCCCGCCCTCCATCAACTGCACACACCTGCTTCACTGTATTCTGTGTGTGTGTGTGTGTGTGAGAGTTTCTCTCAGGGCACGACCAACAGGATTATATAGCTGTCACAGCTGTCAATCAAACTCGAGCTGCCCCCTCCACCTCTACACATTCCCCTCAACCCTTCCCTCCAACGCCCACATCTGAGAGCCTCTGACAGCAGTAGTCATAGCAACAGAGGTAATATGATGACTGTGTATATGTCAGAGTCGCACACGCTACCTGTGATGGTACCTTTGTGATGGCTTTGTTTCTGCCTAATGAGAGTGTGTAAAATTAATACACTGGTATTTGTGTGGTTGTTTATCAGCATTGTTGGGAATAATAGCTTTAAAGATAACAGAGTTATTTTTTTTTTTTCCAGTAATGGGTTCCTAATTAATTCCTTGTACAACCCAGTTACCATTACTGACAGTGAAATGTAACATGTTACTAGGTATCCGCCCTCAACCAGGCAAACGACAGGAGCTGCAAATAAAAATGTGCATTTTTTCTTTTTTCCCTCATTGTCCTTTTTAATGAGGCTGTAGGGGTGACAGACACATAAGTAATGGAGGAATGATGATTGGCTAAAGGTGGAGCACAATTTCATGGCAAACCAATCAGAGCCAGGTTCAGGTAGGTGGGTGTTATTGTTGTTACAAACCTCAATGTGCCGCAAACATACACACAAGAGAACTCGATACAACAATGATGAGTCCGGAGTGGTCTGTTAAAGTCTCTCTTCCTGATCCTAATCCACAACTTAAAATGAGATTATCAACACCAATAAAAGTTATTTCTAAATATTATTTCGTAGCTTCCTGATTAGTTCAGACAGGACTGGATTGATTTATGGCACGTTAAAGTCTCTGCGACAGCATCACGCCCACTGACCAAGTTTAGTAATGAGAAGAGAGAGCCGTGTTTTTTCACAGATGAAAACGATTTCTGTGATGAATTTAGTAGTGATGGTGGAGACTGGAGCTGAACTGACGGACAGAAAAATGACAGAAGAGCAGAAGAAAGCTAAACAGGAGAGTGATAGAGCACGAGCTAAAGGCTAAAATACGAGCTAACGGTTAGGACATGAGCTAAAGGCTAAAACATGAGCTCTTTGTGATGATGTTCATTCCTACTCACATGCAGCAGTTATTCTGCAGTGATCTGATCAAACTTGAAAGTCTGTCAATAAAATGAAGAGTGAGGTTACATTAGCTCTGATTGGTTGAAGAACAGGACATAATCTTACACATTTGCCAACAGATATGTTGCAGAGCACTGGCTACTAAACTACAGTACAAACTGACAAACTTTGCTGTGTAGCTGTTGATAAATACCTTATCTCCTCACGTTGTATCTGGTAAAAAGTTGTCTTGAACAAAGAAAAGTAGTGTTTAAAAGAAGATCTTATCTCCATTCAATTCCAAAAGAAACCCACGCATTGTTAAGAGTCATGTCATCATGACAGTGTGCGTGTGATTCCAGCCAAATGGTGTCGCTGGGATCCACTTCAAACAGAGAGTCCTCACGGACACTTGAGATAATTAAATTCCTTTTTACAAAGGAAGTGAAGATTGTGATACAAAACAATGTGTTACAAATGCAAACAAGTCCCACTAAAACAAAAAGCAAAGAACAGATGGAGTCTAACCTTTAGTTAAAGTCTTGAGTCTAATGTACCAAAAGAGCAAAAGAAAGCCTATCTGATATAACAATACACACTTGTAACCAGAACCCAACAAAGTTACAACAATAAGCTTTTGGGGGAAGCTTTCTGCATATTTGCTAAAACGAGATTTCTTTTTGTATATGAAGCTCTTCATGTTTTACAACACCTATAAATACAAACAGCTCAGCAGGTACAGTGGACCTCTGAATCTGAGGCCAGCTGAATTTCAGCTTCATCCAACTTGATGAAAATACTATGAAAGCATCACATCCAGGCCCCCATCCAACAGTTAATAACTGGACATGCAGAGTGAGAATGAATCACTGGTTCACATCAGATCAAATGTTTTGTTGCAATAATAATTTAGTGATGAGTTGATTGTAAACGGTCACATTGACTCACGTTAAAAATTAGATTGTTCTACTGAAAAGAGTTTTTGATTTTGGTCTTTGATGTGACCCCTTACAAGTCCTGGCCAAGAAGACCAGAACAAGTAATACAGCATCAAGACTTCAAACACACTATAAAAAGGTTTAGACCTTCCTCTTTTCCTCTTCACACAATGACATAAAACAAAATTCTTCTCCATCCTTTCCGCTGGTGCCAACAGGTTTTTGTGATCATTCATTTTTAAACACTTCCTCATGGAGGGATTTTCATGTTTTGGGGTCAGCTGAAGGCTAGCATGTTCTGCCACATTTTCCACTCTATTTTCCCTCCAAAAAACACCTGAAATCCTTTTTTCCCCCCTGAAAAGTTGACCTTCTAGAGAGACTCTTTTTTTTTTTCTAAATCTGTCAACAGTGGGTGTTAAATGGAAAAACCTGGAATGAAAAGTACATAACTGCAGCTATTTCAAAAAGAAACATAGTAAAAAACATAATCTAATAGTCAGTGGAAGTAAAAGTGATAGAATAAAACATTTGTGCAAACTTTTAATCCCTGATGGATGATTATTATTCTGGATTTTGCGCGTAAAGCTGTCCAAACTTTGCCATGAAGTGTGTGAAAGTCTGTCTCCAAACCCCTGAGTATTCTCTTCTCTTCAGTGGTCCCGTGTCAGTCCAATTGTTTCTCTTCTGAGACATCTCCGCTCTGTCAAGAATAAAACTGGCGGAAATGTAGTCGTGTGTGTGTGTGTGAAATGTAGGTCAGTCCTGCTGTTGTGCCCTGCTGGTGAACCCTGCAGTCACACTGTGGACAATCTAAACTGGCATGTGTGCACCCCTACACGGGCATGCGGTTTTTTGATGGAGTCATCGATCCTCACGTTTCGCTGCACTTCTTTTTAGGAGAAAAACACAGTTCAGATAAGACGTCCAAATCGCTGCAGGAGGAGCGGATGTGGGAGCTGTGTGGGGAGCACCAGCACCGATGGGTCAACTCTCCTCCTTTCTGATGAAATCTTTCCTCAGTTCACTGTTAATTTGCTGAGGATTAGAATCATTAAAGCTTCCTTGTCCACGCTCACAGCTTCCCCCGCTGACTGCTGGGTCTCCAGTGACTTAGCCTGCAGACCCTCTGCTGTTTACTTGATTGCAGACTGCAGATGAGGAAGAAATGAAGGACGAGTGAATGAACAGAGAGTAGCCGTGGGAGTAATATGGGAGATTACTTCTTGTGTCTTAATAAATCTCCCACACTTATCATATATTTATCTTTGGAGATTCAAACCTCTTTTTACTGCTGGATGAAAAATCTGCAGCTGCTCTTTGACTCCATCAATAATCCTCCATTTTCTGCTCACTTTCTCGGCCTTATGCGCCACAAAGACTTCTTGGCTATATTAATTTTAAGCAACTCTGATCACTCACTAATACCAGATTTTCCATGTGTTAAGAGACTTATATCCTTTAGGATTAGGTTGTCGTGTCACATTTTGAATTAAGTTTAATTTATGAAGATTACATTGGCCTCATTCAGCTCTCCTTCTTCTCTGAGCTCTTTGGTTGACCTTTAGAAATAATCAAAATATCACATCTTGAACCCTTTTGCTACTGCTGAGAGTTTGTAGAAAACAGGAAACTGAAGTTTCTCTCACCATCTTTACTGCTGTCACCAGGATTGCTGGTCATGAGCGGGCTAGCAGAATTAGCATGCTAACAAAAACTACCATTTTAGCCACATTGTTTACCGATACAATGCTAACAGAAGCAAGCTAACTACTTTACCTTAGGGTCTATGGTGTTGAGAAGCAGAAGCTAAATTCTCTGGACTCTTTTCGGTGCCTTGATTTGACATGATGTGATCAGTCCCCTTCTGGCGTTGTTCATGTAAGTCAACAACCGTCATCAAGAGGTTTTGACCAATCAGAAACAAGAATCTTATACACTAAGAAGATCAATAAGAAAGCTGGGTAATCACTGCAGAGACGTGTCTCCCTATGGTGGCCGTTGTAAACTCACAGCAATGTGAAGTGGTGCAAGGAGGGAACAAATTCCAATGGACTCGTACAAGAGTTCCAACCATTTCAGTGATCACAGATAATTCATAATTATAAGGGTAACAAATGGACTTTGAAGAATAAGGAGACAAAGTACTAAATCAGTGTTAAATGGGAAAAGAAAGAAAAAAAATTGCTGGACTGTCACGACTTACTCAGCAGATCAGGTACAAAGACTGAACAAAACATGCACTTGGTGACATCACAAGTTGGTCTATATAGAAGCATTAAAAGCCAAAAGATTAGAGTCGTCATGTTCAAAATGCTGACTCATTATAACTTTTTAACCTTGAGCTCAAAGTCCCACTGGCTAGTGAACTTCCTTATCTTGATTTGATTTAAACTGGGGTTGCAAAATTCTGGTAAATTTTCATAGTTGGAGATTATCCATGTTTTTTTTTTTTTTTTTTTTTTTTTTTTTTGATTAAGTGGAATTTTCAGGGAACTTATGTTAACTATTCACATGGTCGTATACATGTATAAATATTACATTTTTTTTTTTTTTGTTATAAGCAGACATGCGTGCAAACATGGGTTGCAATATTTTTTAAATCAAGTTCATAACAAGAAAAAAAATCCTGAAAATTTCACAAATTTCCAGGACAGAATTTCCCAGGAATTTTTAGAAAAATGCATTAAAACTGATGACAACAAAATTCTGAAAATTTCCAAAACTCCTGAGCTAAATTTCCCATGGAGATTTTCAGGAAACTTTGCTGAATTTAACGGAAATTTTCGTCTTCTTTGCAACCCTAAATTAAACTCAATCTTCATTTCACTTGTCGACCTCGTTGAAAAGATAATTGAATCACAGTCAAATTCTTTAATATGAAGAAGTTATAGAGACCCAAAAATTTCTTTGTACAAGCCTGTAAACAAGTTTGACTCTGCTGTAAAAATAAACATTTTAATATGGGCTGTAATCGGGTTTCCTTGGCTTTTGGAGTCAGCCTCAAGTGGACACTTGAGGAACTGCAGTTTGTGACTCTGCATTAGCTCACATAATTAAAATACGCAATCATGAGATGTATATTTTACAATTAAGGCTTAAACACTGGACAGTAAGATATTGAATATCACTAGACTTGTTCATCCATTCATCAAGTTACCTGATATTTATGTTTAAATTCTGACAGGATTAAATAGAACTCGACTTCCTCGAGCAACCGTGCTGAAAAAGATGAAAACACAAACCGCATCTTCTTCCTGTTTCAAAGCCGGAGCTTCAGTGATGCTCAGCAGTCTAAAACAGCCGAATCAAGAGGGGATTTTTCAGAGTGAGTCTTTTCAGCTCAGAATCAGAACAAAAATCTGTTGTCTTACTTCCCCTCAGTGAAACTAAACAAGGAAAAACACATTCTAACCAAACACAACTTGTACTTCCTTCAGCTAACTTAGGCTCAGCGGACTTGCCCTCCTTTCCTACATCTCCATCATACAGGGTCACCTCACAGTCTGTGTGGAGGTGAGGGATTATTTCTGCAACACATGCAAAACATGAACATATCATTTAAAGGCATCACCAGCTTATAACGACAAATACTTCTGCTTAAAGAGGAACACAGCCGAGGCCTCTGGTCTCAAAGACATCTCCTGACAACAGGACCTTGACCTCCTCATTCTCTATGTTACACCTCTGCCTCTTATGTCACACTGCTTCTTGCGAAGGCCTGTTTCCAGGGCTTCTCCTGCCTTTGATGCAGCCTCTCTCTGAGCTTTTGTTGCTCAGAATAATGTGGAAGACAGAATTGTAAGCAACGCAAACACAGGAAGGACACTGGTAGACGTGTTCTGCAGAGACTGTTCTGTATGCGGTGATGCAGGATGCTTAATTTGAGTCGCTTCATCGGAACAATCTGGAACAACAATTGACTGGGAGATAAAGACGCACAAGGCTCTGGTTGCAAATTATAAACTTCAGCCTGTATCATGTGTGTATGTTTTTGTTTGTTTTGAATGCATGTTTATCTTAAAGGCTGTGGAAGCCCTTAGCGGACATGCATAATTTCCTCCATTTTCCCATGATTACAAGCTGTTCTTAGTTCTTTTCTGCAGATCTCCACTTGTTTTTCTCTTTATCAAGATAGAAAAGCTCATTTTCTCATGACAACATTTTAAACTGGACTTTAAAAAAGTAAGGGAACATGCTGCTTGGTGTTGCTTGGCATTGGCAGAGAAGATTTGGCAAATTTTTCATGGGCATAACCCTCATATTCAGCTCTGCTACTCATCCCACAAATGAATGTTCCTTTATGAATGTGGCTCCATTTGAAAGGGAAATAAACAGGCTTTCCAGCAATACAATATTTATTTCCAAGAAGCTCTTTTACAACAAAAAAATAATCCGCTAAATACTTTTGTCTCTACCTTTTGTGCAAGGCTGAGACACTGAAAGAAGGTCAGTGTAAGTGAACTTTGAAACGCGCATGTCAAATATTGACTGTCAGATCTGACCTGAGCCACAGAGTTCTCGATTCAGTATTCAATCACAGCATATCAATATATAGCTCCATTAACTTTAATTTGTAACCTGTTAACCCCTTGATGCCTGTTGCCATGAATTTGCGACATCAGTGTTTTATGCAGCTGAAATGACCTTTGCATCCCACTAATGCCTATTGATTAATATTCTACCAAGGACTGTATTAAATATAATATGTCGCAATATATTGGTCATAGGTGTGTGTGTGTGTGTGTGTGTGTGTGTGTGTGTGTGTGTGTGTGTGTGTGTGTGTATAAATATATAGATATATAAGAATGCAAAAACACACAAAACATTTTTTTAAATATCCACCTTTTTCTTGACTTCCCAAAGTTCATAGCGGTTCCTAGTTTTGCAAGTCCGGTTGAACGTTTTGTTTACGTCCCCATGGAAACCACAAAGCTAATGATGTTTGCCTAACAGTCATACTCCTAATAACCAACTTTTAAAAGCAAGAAAGCAACAAAATGAACAAAAACTGAAGGTGAATTCATAGTGCGGTTTAAAAAAGTTTACACTGAGCCCTGACTGGTATTAATGATGTCACGCGAGTTGTTTTGAGCTAGCTTGCCGGCAGCGGTTAGCCATAACGGTGCAAGGCAACCAGAAGTCAACACCAACAGGCTTCTAAAGAAACAGGTGGACATAACTGTAAATAAAAATAAATTCAGGCAGTAAGGGGTTGACATGCAAGAAATTGTTTGTATCCCATCATAACTCAGAAGTGAAATCCTTCAAATACTGATTAAAAACCCACAATTTTGTTCTCTGAACAACCCTGCAAATAATTCTTTTTACAGCAGACTCAGAAAGCTTCCCGCTCTTCATTAATTCTGCACTGATTTCAATGATGAGAACAAAGAGCTGTGCAGAGAGTAAACAGCCCACTAAGAAATACAAAACAGACGAGCATTTTTCCCGCATGCTCTCTTTCATTTGGTTAAAAATGCTTCTATTTGATAAATGACAGTGTTCAAAGAACTAATTACACTTTGTCATTGAAAATGATTAAAACCTTTCATCTGTCCTTCTTTGTTACAACACTGACAATAAAGTTTCCTCTGTAATAAAAAATGAGCACAGGTTGCTCTTTATTAAATTAAGAGACTCTGCTAAGGTAGATTTTCTGCGTTTGTAGGAAATCCAGTGAGGTTTATTTCAGCCAGTGTACCTTGACCTCGTTATTTTATATTTTATGTCAGAATCCGGAGAAAGATGTCTTCTTGTTTGTTTTTCATGTTAGTGAAGAATGAATCACCAGTGGAGGATGTGTGTTTTTATTTCTGCTCTCTCTGCACTGCCTC